>OY759181.1:7710484-8310484 GCA_963662085.1 Eupithecia inturbata | reverse complement strand
TGGCTCTCGGCGTGTACGGTTTCGGCTGCGAAGACGCGCTCGTGCATTTACTAAACCACGTGTGGCCAAATATATTCGAGACCTCGCCGCATCTCGTGCAAGCTTTCATGGACGCCGTGGAAGGCATGCGAGTGGCCCTCGGCCCCATAAAAATTCTGCAATATGCTTTACAGGTAAGCAATTTACCAATCATGTCTAATCAAATCGAACAATCAGGAACCAGCGGGGACGTGTGTGTAAATGGTACCAGTGTTTTTACTTTCCCTCAGTTTTTTTTTGTGTGTTAAATAAATTGTTGTACTATTCTATTCAGTATGATTAATTGGTTGAATGCACTTGAATTTCTGGATGGAAAGTTTGACGACAGTCTGTCATCTGTGTTCTTACCATAAAGGTAAAAATTCCAAAAACACACTCATGCTCGTCACAACTAACACAAAATACTTATTATTCCAGGGTCTCTTCCACCCGGCAAGAAAAGTTCGCGACGTATACTGGAAGATCTACAACACACTGTATATCGGGGGTCAGGATGCATTAGTCGCTGGATACCCGCGGATACAAAACGAAACTAACAACCACTTCCTTAGATACGAATTAGATTATTTGCTGTGAATTATTTAATTTTATTGTATTTAATAAATGTAGTGCTCCGGGACATAGTTATTTTCACTGTAGATAATATATATTACTCAGTGTTTTTGCTAGAATTTATAGACTTGCCTCCTTATTCATAATCGTCTGCTAACATAAAGCATTGCTATTTCTCACTGTCTTCTTCTATTGATATGTCAGTGAGAAATAACACTGCTTAGCAACTGTTTTAATTTAGCATACCATTATGAATAAGGGAAGAATAATCATGTAGGATGCTACAGTTAGATTATAAAAACGAATGTTTGTTCCGTAAAACCGCGTTGACATGATCAGAGTTTGCTCAGACCGAGTAGACTCAGATACCTACTTGGACGCAACTAGTATTGTGGCAACCCCTAATCCAAGCGCACACGGACGACGACGCGGGCGTCCGTTCTAAGTAGACTGACCGCGTTCTACTTTTACTTTTTAATACAGAATGGCGTCTAGTAACAACTAAACATCTCATGACATTTTCGATGTTGACTAAGAAAATTCTGTAGTTGTAGGTGTGTAGCTAAAATGCGGAAAACAGATAGCAAGTACAGTCAACGACAAAATCGACCCGAAAATTCTGAAAAATATGAAGCGTTTGACCAATTAATTTTATTATTTCCAAATTGTTTACAACATAATAATATTACAATATTTAGTTTGTTCACGTTATTGACCATCTCTGTTGGGCAGGCTATGCTCAAGATTGAAACGAAACGCATATTATAATTTTTTGCTCTAATTATGACATGCTCTAAATTTCTATTAATATATTGTACAATAAAACACAGTTCATCAAAAGATTATAGTTTTATTTTAATTTAATATCTTTACGAGTTAAGCTTTTTTAAAATCTGCTAATACTATAAGGGCTAGGAATGTACACTGGAAATGACTAGATCGATTTTGTGTCCTTACATTAATTAACCTTTAAATAATAAATCACAAATACATAGGTAATATACAAGAATAGCACAATAATATACTTCCATTAAATATGAGCAAAAATACTAAGGAAATATCGCAACTCTAAAGCAAATGAAATTTGGAAGAGACTTCTTTCGCTGAGATAGTATCTAATAGCTAGCTTACAATTGGCTTTGAAAATTTTAAGAGATCATAATTTTTTCTTCAAGTCTTTTGTTTCTCCTGAAATTAGGAAGATCTCCCTCTTGCCGTAACGTGAACAAGCCCAGTGTTCATTATGCTCTGCCAGGTGTTTCCTACAACGTTGTCGGTGGTGATGCCTTGTCTTCTCAGTATGGACCCGTCTGAGCAAACTGCCCATACCTCCTGCCCCATACATGATACGTGTTTGTACGATGTTTCATCTAAAAACGAAAATTTTCATACATATTTTTATTAGTTACATAAAACACATAACAAGCAATAACTACAGAATTCGGCTCGTTTAGCAGGATCCTCAGGCTTCATGTCTTGAACAATTACAATTTTGTAGGGATGAAAATGCAAATCTTTGCGAATAATGCGATGAACCGTAGATTTCATCAAATTCAAAGAAGCTGCACGCAATCGTAGTGACTGCCGTGGGTCGCTCATAACATAACATAACAGACTGGCGAACACGGTCGACATTGACGCTCGTTCTCGATGTCCTTTTGCGCTCAGTAGATTTTTCTGGCATTGTGTTCCCAGTTTCTTCAAACTTGCGAACCCAATGCTTGATTCTCATACCCGTTAAATCAAAATGTGTCCTGTAGAGACGTCGAACAATAGTGTAGAATCGTTGTTTTTATTAAAAGCTCGCACGCAAAATGCGCGCTGCGATCCCGTGAAACGATCCATTATTACTAAACTAAACAAGCCCGCTAAGCGTCTGAGACCACTCCCCGCCCTCCGCTATCTGTATTTGGCGCGTAACGATCAAACCAAAAACGAAAACAATATGAGACACCCTTTATTATTATTTCAAATTTCACTTTATTTGCTGCTGTAGTTGCTGATATATTAAAGACGGAAAAAAGGACAGAAAAAGCGATGCCAGAAGGGTTTCGAAACCGATCTCCGATCTTCGAAACCCTTAAAACAAAGCAAATATGAACTATGGCTTGAGTCGTAACCTATGTCCACACAACAAATAATTAGACCTTTTAATTATTTACGCAATTTTTGAAATACGTAATAGGTATCTGGATTTATTCGTTTTTTTATGAACATCAATTTAACTATTTTTTAGGTATTTCAACTTATTTATAAAAAAAAAACAATTAGAGCTAGTATTTACAATAAAAACAGTCAAGTTAACTGCAGACTGTAGTAAACCAATCTAGAGGTGGCTCAACAGATATGGATCATATCTGTTTAGCTTAACATCATAATTTTACTATTATAACTATCGTAGTTTGAAGAATTCATTATGAATGTTTGTGTTGGAAGATCACCAATCTTCCATCCCTTAACCAACACATAGGTTCGTAGTTAACCCGCTTACATTCGAAATAACATCATAATGTTAATAAAAAATCTGGATAGCTGTGCTGCGTACAAACCTGATAAGTATTTCCACTCTTTACCATCTGGCTGGCTCTGGGAAACACATGTTCGCACGGCAATAGAGCCATTTGAAAGGATTACCCATCCAGTGGTTTTGGTCAGAGAAATCATTTTTATGTGCACGGATTTGTGGCTGTATGGGTATCCCAACTTGGGTTGCTCAATCAGTTTCCAATTTGATCCTCCGGGCGATTCTTTGGTAACTTCTTCCCTGTAGTAAAGCTCCCCTCTACGGCCCACTGCCCAGACAGCGCCATTACTAGTGCTTATGGCCATCAACAACTGAGGACTGTTTACGTGTTCCCAATGTAGACCCTAAAGTAAAATTTAAGTTCGATTATTATTCTCAGAGAGCATTAAAAAGTCTACCAATGATAGTAACGGGCAGTTTTAGTAGAAACGAAAACTAGCTTCTACCCGCGGTTTTGCGCGCACTTTCGGAAACGAAGTGTCTTTCTCCGGGATATTATCCCGGAGAAAGACACTTCGTTTCCGATATATTCCGATTATATTTCCGATTATATTCCCTGGTAAATTTTATTAAGATCCGCTCAGCCGTTCGTCGTGAAAATTAAGTTACAGGGAAACAGAATTACTTTCGAATTGATTAATTAGTATGAATTACCGCAGGCGTGGAAGCAGTTACTCCGGTCCGGTAGATGGCGTCGCCGGCAATGGTTATAGCCCACACCGTAACTTCGTCTCCACCACCCTGAATAAAAAATGATGGGTTCATTTTTATTATAGATAGATAGAACATACTTTATTGCACACTTATAACTAAGAAACAATTAAGTATAACAAAGTGACAATTGGCGGTCTTATCGCTCAAGAGCGATCTCTGCCACCTGGTATGGATAGGATCGTTGGAAATAAATGGGGTAAAGATCTGTGTGCATCTAATAAATATTGTTATTTGTTCCGGGTGTTCTGGGTATTTTCTATATATAATAAAAAATATCTATCTATGTCATGTATTATATTAAGTTTATCAGTCATCTAGTACCCATAACACAAGCCCTGCTAACTTTGGGGCTAGATGATGCTGTGTGGATTGTCCAGCATTATTTATTATTATTATTTATTGTACTACTTAAAAATAAGTATTTATATACTACAACATAAATTAAAAAAAAATAAAAATACATAAACACCTTCTCCTATAAATATAAATATAGTATTATAACATTATACAAATGGCAAATCAATTTCTACATGCCTAAAAGACGACAGGATTTCTTTAGAATATTTTGTTAGCAGATTGAACCATATATCTACAAGGTAAGGCAGACATTTCTTATATTAATAATAACAAATCGCGGGCTTTTCGTCGAATACGTGCGATTATTTTGCGCTTCATGTTTCATGTTTCTACTCAGTACTTACTTACCCATAAAGATATGTCCAACAGTGAATAACCCCTCTCTCACGCTCAAGGCAAGTTTCATGTTTCTACTCGGTACTTACCCATAAAGATATGTCCAACAGTGAATAACCCCTCTCTTACGCTCAAGGCAAGTTTCATGTTTCTACTCGGTACTTACTTACCCATAAAGATATGTCCAACAGTGAAGTATTTCCGACGCGAACCCATGGTCCTTCGGTATTTATTTGTGCTTTCCGGTACCACCGTCGACGCCGCACACAGTCGGTAAATATTTTTTTCCCATGGTAAGGAGCTGGGAAGTCCGTAGCGTACTGCCAACCGTCGCTATCGACGCCTCCAGGGGTGCTGTAGTCTATCATCCATTCTGATATCTGCAAATTCTAATTTAGTATAATACGCCTCAAACATCAGGTACGGTCTATTATTTTGGGGTAACTATACCGACGACGTCGACAAGTATTCAAATTCCATAAAAGATTACATCGAGCACATACCCCCAAAAGAGAAGAAATGTCTTATTTTGTTTAGACAACAATTCCGCCAAATCACTGCGGCGACCACTGCACTCCGTTTGGTCGACTAAAAGTCAAGCATCACACTCGAGTTGGGCAAGCAAATATTTTTATCGATCTCGATAGCCAATGTTTATAAACTATGAGCGTCCCAAAAATTATTTACATCAATAAAAGCGAATTTATGATTTTTAAAAAGCAAACAAATAAAATACGTGTATTGAGGGCGCATTTTTTGCAAGAATTAAGGAAGCTACAACCCCCCTCCAGGATCTAGGTAGACTTAACCTGTAACCCTGAAGCGATGTTTGTCAGACGCAATCTAGATTTGTTTTGTCGGCAATCTGACGCAGTACAACGTCATAGACGAGGCCAATTAAAAATGTGCACACTTAACTGTAAAAAAACGTTGCTGCGCATAAGTTTCTTTGCAATGGCACTCTCATAAAACCTATATACAGTTAAATAATTTATGAACGATAAGAATTTTGACAAATAATTATATACTTTCTATTTTTATTAAAAATGTTATTAATGTACTTAACTCTATTTGTTTACATTTAATTAATAATCTACAATTTTTAAAGTGTTTTTTTTTTATTAATATAATGCATGTAGGTAAGTAGACAAATAACTGCATGCCCATAATGGGCAAATTAAATTGTTACGCATTTTGTATGTAGGCACCTACCATCCTTTCCACATGTAATTGCAATAAATATACTTCTTTTTACTTTTTAACGACTCATACGTAATAAATAAATCACGCAATGCAACCACACGTAGGTACTTCGTAAAGGTAGAAATACTGTGTCATGCGTGCGTGACACGTCAGAAACATAGCAAGGTTTAATACATTTAGTATAGTCAAGAACACATAGTACCTTTTCACACGTCAGGCGCGGTCCCAGGGTGGTCACGGGGTTGTGACCAAATAACACAAAAATGTAACGAAAACCAAAAAGTGTCGGGGCTGGCCGACAACATTTTTGGCAGCCCAAATATCGATAAACGCCACAAAATATTCGCTCAAAAGTCCGGTGATGGGCTCCTGTGACTTTTGAGAGAAACGCGGGCTGCGCAACTCGGCGTGGAAGACGACGACGGTGCCTAGACCACCGATCGCCTCAAAGTAACTCTGTCACGAGATGGCCGTGACAGCGTTACCGGACTTTCGGCGGTCAACAGCATTACATACAATCCTTTCGAAAATTTTATTTTTATTCTGGATTTTCTCCCCCCCTATGGAAACGTTGTAACGAAAGGGAGCTGATTTATTGAAATATAAAAGTAGCTTGTGTTATTCCACCTACTTCTATGCAAAATTGCGTGAAGAAGTAACTTTCGCATTTATAATATTAGTGTGATCTAAGCTTACCCAATGCCAATGACGACTGATTAACTTCGTATGTTCTCGAGTCCTCTTATGTTTGCCAGTAACGTCGCTCCACATAAATCTATCAGTGGGAAGCCCAGTTGAAGTGTACCCAGATATGGGGTTCCATCTTTGATTTTCATAGACGCAATACGTTTGAGTATCTGTCATGGAATGGATGCCATCTTTGCTGCCAACACCTGCAAGTTATGTGTTTGTACAAAAGTGTGAATGTACCTAACTAAAGCATTTTATTTCTTATTTACCTTTGAGTATGCCACCTCCCCATCCTCCGGAGTAAACCCAGACGCGATGGTCATGTGATATGCCCCAAACGACTCCATTCTGAGAACACTCTACTCGCCGCAAATAGCCCCCAATTGTCCGCCAAAACATTTCTTCGGCTCCTATGATCAAACTTGTGGTGGAATATTCCATAGTGTAGAGTTTTAAAGGTCCTTTGACTGTTACTGCAGTAATACTTTCAGGGCTTAGTCTATGCTCATACAGGCAATAGTGTTTATCGTTCACTCTTATTTTAAATACTTGAACATCACAAATTATATCAAAAGAAAATTCTTGTCCTTTAGCAACAGGTAAATCATGACGTTTTTCCACTCCCCAGCTCCCTGAGATTTTAGTATTGCACACAACAGCGTTCTCATCAAACCTCACGTCAAAATGCAGTGGTATATCCACCTCTGTTTCAACTTTATGTCTCTGCTTCTTTACTTCAGGCCCCTCTAAATTTATATGAAATCGTCTTATTTCGTCAAATATGCTTCCTGTAATTTTTATTCTACTGCCAAAAGGAAAATTATTATTCAGGAATGTTGTAAAACCTGCTGCAATGTCCTTTCCACATACTTGAAATACTTTGGTAAACATGCCACTTTCACTAGTATTTAAGCATGCTGGCATTGGATCCCAATTCAAGATGTCTCCAGAGTTTGTGACTGTCCAGACAGAATCGGCAGATGGTTTACCGGAAAGACCATTGATTTGTGATGTAATATCAACCAATACACTGAGCCACTCTTCTTGTTCCATCTCAGATATAAATTCAACTTTAACAGTGTTCTTTTTCTGACGCGGCATCGAGAAACATATTCTTGGACTTCCAGGTTCAGATATAGAAAACACATTGGTTACTTCACACAGATTCAGTATAAATTGGATTGTGCCATCTGGTTGAAAAACTGACAGTGTCCCTGTGTTTTCTATATCATTCCAGTAGAGAGATAAAATGCAATCTTCCATAGAGCTGTTTGCAATAACTAGCCTGGCTTCACAGCTGCGAGTCCAACCCTTTTCCTCAACAGCTACCCTGTAGTTACTCAGATCAACATTCTGATAATTGTTTCTATTTTTTAAATTTTCCAATACATCAAGTCGCCACTTTGCTGATATATCTGTGTTGTGCACATGATGCGAGTCTGTGAACCAGTGGGGCACTTGAACAGTGTCGACACAACAAGCACCAGCTTCCACAAAGGCCCAAGTGGTATCACAGGTTCCCCAAGCAGTTTGACTAACTTCATCATCAAAAAACATTCCAGAGTCTACATCGAAAACACTGCTGTCACTGTCAGGTTGTGCTTCCATTCCCACTACTGATCCAACGCTTCTGACCGGACTCCAAGCCCGAGGATTCTTCAAAGTGGTTTCATAACTTTTACCTGTTAGATCTATATTCTCAATGTTTACATTTCCCTTTGGTCTTGCTTCTTTAGGTTGTTTGATGGGCATAGTGTGTTCAATAGGGGCAGAGTGTGATTCCTCCCAAGAATTATTGAGATGAATGTTTGTTTTACGTTCTGGAGTTGTTTCACTGAGGGTGGTTAGACTATGATGTTTTGCATTTGAAACTGATGAGACAACACTGGCTGAGCTAGATGTCCTGCTCAGCTGCATATTGGCTTGTACCATTCTCCATCTCTTCCCTGTCAGTTCTACTGGGGTGATTCCACTTCTCCAATATATGCATCTGTCAGTTTCTCCAATGGCAAAGACTTGGTCATTTATTCCAACAGAAATGTGTATCATGTTACCAGTTATTTCCAACCATCCACTTCCAGTTGCTGAAGATTCTGAAGTGCCAGCACTATTCCCATCTATTCCTTTCCGAAACCACACTCTTGAATCTGAGCTAACTGCCCAGGCTACATTGAGGCCCACAGAAATAGACAATATTTTTGTTTCATTTGGTGATTTTACTTCAAGCCAGGACTCACCAGTAGAGCAGTCTTTAGTGACACCTTTTCTTATAATAACTCTTCCTGTCCAAAGTAGAGCCCACACTAATCCTGTAGGTCCAACTGTAATTTGCTTGATATCACAGTTTGGTGGAATGCTAATGTTGATCCATTTCAATCCTTCAGGAGATGTTGTGCTCACTCCGGCTCTGAACATAACCCTGCCATGAGCTGTTATGGCCCACACAGCAAGGGTTCCAGGAGATGCATAGGGCATTTGATTACCACCAATACTCACATCAATAAAAGGTTCTTGAGTGGGGTCCTTGTGTAAAGGAGCTATAGCACACCAAGAGTTCATAGCACTAAATTTTCTGTACCGAATCCATTTTCTTCTTCTGACACATGATTTCCACTGCTTTGATGGACCAAATTGTGCAGGAAAATCAACTGCATAGCTCCAGCCATCATGATCTAAAGGCTGTCCTTCTAGAGTAAGCTCTAATTGCCAATCACCTTCCCATTGCCATGCCATTGATGGTAATCTAATACGATCTATAGACCTGTCCTTAGTGCCATCTTGAGAAGAAAAATGATATCTGTCTGTAGGTAAAAGTCTACTGCTAAAACCATCAAGAGGTAACCACCTCTCATTCTCGTAAGATTCTTCTTTGACCCGGATAGGGATTTCGAGTCCGTGCACATGCAGGTAGATTTGTCGATCTCCTCCCACGGCCCATAGAAAATGTGGAATAGCTGCGAGGGTCTTAAACTCTAATCCTAGGTACATAAATTCTCTCCAGCATGAGCCACTGGTTGATAAGGCGTAGACTTTTCCTTCATTGTTGATAGAAAACAATAAAGAGTTACTGGACATAACGATCACTGTACGAATCACTCACGATCACGATTTACAAATTAGTACGCGAATAGTATCATCTTCGTAATAAAAACTTCTACAATCGGCATATGATTCTATCTCGATGACAATCGGCCACTATTTTAATAAAATCAGAAATCAAAATAAACGAGTATTTACCTCTTCTTCTTTTTTTTTTTGGTTTGTAAGGTAATAGCCCGGCCACACGCTCCGTCTTGCTTGCGCAGTCCAGTTTGTGCAGTTATGTGCAAAATAACAGAACACACATCTGTTAAGGTCGTACAAACTAGACTGCGCAAACATCATGTCATGCCTCTTCAATGTAAACTGAACTATCAGTCGGAGATTAAAATCTGTTTTTTCTCTATTTTCAGTATGACGGATACGGCACGTCACGATGTCTCATAAAAAGACTTTTTATTAGGTTCTCGACGATTTGCAAAATTCTGTGAACTCAGTTATAAATTTCTTTGAATATCCTCTCACATGATTCCTTTTTAAGATTTATACGACGACGTGTGTCGTCGAAAACATTACCTACCGTCGCCGAACTGAAGCGCGGCTTGTATGACCAGCCACACGCTCAAGTAAACACTTGGAACTTAATTGGCGCAGTCCAATCTTCAGCATCCATCTTCCGGGCTTGCGCGAGCTACCACCCCGTCTTGTCGTCCACACGCGCCGTCTTACCTGCGCAAACTGGTCTGTGCAGGCATGCTTGCAAGGAAAACAGAGCGTGTGGCTGGGCTATAATAGGTTATTTATCATCATCAAGTTATACATACATAAATTTGTATAGTAATACAAATAAAAACATATTATAAAATAAAATAATAGGTACCCACCCTAAAGCGTCAGGTTTCTGCGATATTCACAGATGAAATTAACTTATTTGTTTGTGTCCTTATACCAAATATAAATTAACGCGACGATTAAAAAAAAAATGCAAATGTTAGGGTTACCTTCCATACAAATATCTTCAAACCCCTTTCATAAATACACGATCCATCTAAAATGTATGCAGTGTTTGTATCTACAAACGCTAAAATAGAGTTCTATGAAAAGTATAGAGAAGACTATAAGTATAACACTTTTTGAAATATGGTTAAAATAAATAAATAAATAACATAAATAATGCTGGACAATCCACACAGCATCATCTAGCCCCAAAGTAAGCAGAGCTTGTGTTATGGGCACTAGATGACTGATAAACTTAATACAATATATAACATAGATAGATATTTTTGATTATATATAGAAAATAAGGGGGGAGAGGGAATAATTTTCAAAAGGGGGGCTACCTCACCGAGTGGGGTATATCAAATTAAAGGTATCGGTTTGTACATCTCAAAACAGTTTTTGAAATTTCTGTAGGTTTTATACTTTTTGATATAATATTTAGAAAAATGTCCAAAAATTACCTATTTCCCCTATCTACGAAGTTTGCATAGCGATCCATCTGAAATGTACGTAGGATTTGTAGAGGATCACTTTTTGAAAAATTGTCGAAAGAAGGGGAGGGGGGGGGGGGGGGCTACCTCACCGAGTTGCGTATCAAATGAAAGGTATCGGTTTGTAGATCTCAAATCAGTTTTTAAATTTATGTAGGTTTCATAATTTTTGAAATATTTTGTAAGGAGTCGAAAAAATACCCATTTCTCCCCCTATCGAAATTTGCAGAGCGATCCATCTAAAACGTATGTAGCGATTCTAGATATGGATCGAAAACCATCAAAGACCGTTTCCCATTATTGTCAACTCTTGCTATCGTATCACTCAAGTAAGTGTAAGAAGATTCAAAGAGGTATCTCATATTCCATAGTAATGTAGTTTCCTGATTAATGTTTCATGGTGTACGTAATCTAATGCTTTTGACAAGTCTCAAGCAGGGATCAAAAAACACCTACAACATCTTGCGACTTCTCCCTCTCGTAGACATAGTGATCAACAACTTCGATAACATCGTTTCCAACGTGAACGCGTATGGGTCATTCATTAGAATAGAATAGCGAAGATCATTCGACATGATCTTCGTTTTACCCATGATCATTATTCAGTATTTTGCAGGATAAATATAGAGAAATGTTTTGAAAAATCTTTTCAAAAGGGGGGGGGGGGGGGAATAAGTTTCAAAAGGCTACCACATCGAGTAGGGTATCAAATAAAATGTATTCTTTTCTACATCTCAAAACAGTTTTTCAAATTCCTGTATGTTTTTTTTTATTTGCTTTAGGTTGTTTTCGTGTCACTACGGCCATGATAGGATTGTGTTCGCCACTCGAGTGTACAGCCCTGAAGCTGCGACGTTCATAGTTCGCCACTAACCCTTGCAGCTGCTAGGAACTGTGGAATTTTCTTCGGGGTGATGGCTCGTAGCTCGTCTGGGCTGTGCAGGTGCTTGCCCAGATGGATGTACGTTTTGCATCAGTGCTCCGCACTCTCCTAGCAGATGAAGAGGCGTTTCGCAGAATCTGCAGGATTGTGTGTCGCTTAGACCTAGTTTGAACATGTGCTTGTTAAGGCGACAGTGTCCAGTTAGGGCTCTTGTCATAATGCGAAGGTTGCTTCTGCGTAGCGCTAGGATTCGGTTGGTGTACCGTTTATCGAAGGCTTTTGTTAATGACTTAGAGTGACTCATGCCCAAAGAATTCTTCCAAAGCTTGGAAGCTTCCTCGAAGCAGGTATTCCTGTAGGTTACATACTTTTACAAATATTTTGAAAGACGAAAATTTTACCATTAGGTAAAATACCCTCTATTAGGTAAAATGGCGCGGGAGTCACACTCGCACTTAATGGATCTTGTTTATTGTGTTGTACTGGTGTACCTACAGATAGCTCTGAAATTATTGCTGCTAAGGCCACACACAGCAAGGGTAAAAACTGAATTGTAAATTAAAATCGTTGCATTGACAAGTGTTTACGGACTAGGTAGGTACATTATCACGTCAAGGTTGTCTGGGAGAGATCGCTCTTGAGCGATAAGACCGCCAATTATCGCTTATTCTTAATTATTATTTTGTAAATTATTTCTAAGTTAAGTGTGCAATAAAGTATTATCTATCTATCTATCTTATTAACGAAACACAGTCACTTTTATTATTAGTACATTATTGGTACAAGTGTGTAATGTTGGTGGTTACCGCTGAGGCGCCATTGAGACCCGAGCCGTTAGGTGAGGGTCTTCGAGGACGGTAATCATCAATACACGTGTATCATACGACGTTTTTCAACACAATTGTGAAGAAAATAATACCTAAAATCATTTTATTCAGTAGATAATAGATATTTTTCCTTGGGAGTTTTCAGGTAAGTAGTAAATCTTTCATAACGTTAAGGGCTTCACATCTTATATCGGGCGGTGTACAACATTTTCTTCATAATTAGTACTTGTAGACATTTTAATTAAAAAATAACTGTAATTTCAACAGTAAAAACGAGTTGTGAAAAATTTCGCAATGGCGCGAAAAATTAATCAGTTTTCCTATGCGCGCGCATCTTACGACGGCGATCGGCCATAGGCTAAAAGAATGAGGTTTCTTTTTTTTTAGCTTTTCGTGGATAGCGTTTTAGCCACTTACAAAATAAGGAATTTCAAGTTTTCTTTATTACAGAAAAAACAAAAGTTATATTTGAGTGAAAGTTTTATTTATTAAACACGTACAAATTGAAATTATCTATTTAAATACGAAGTTGCATGAAATGAGCAAGCAATAGTTACATTAATTTATTTGTACCTACTACATATTGAACACGATCTTTTTTTGTATCGAAACTTTTTTAAGAACAAAGCAACTCAACCAATAAAAAAAAGTATGAAAGCTACAAAAATTTCAAATACCGTTTTGAGATGTACAAATTGATACCTTTTATTTGATACCCCACTCGGTGAGATAGCCCCCTTTTGAAAATGATTCCCCCCCTTTTTGACCATTTTTCAAAAAGTGGTCTACTTACAGACTTCTCTATATTTTTTTGTCCTGTAAAATATAGATCCATATCTACAAACGTTACATACATTTCAGATGGATCGCTCTGCAAACTTCGGAGATAGGGGGGGGAATGGGTAATTTTTCGACTTTTTTCAAAATATTTCAAAAAGTATGAAAGCTACAGAAATTTCAAATACCGTTTTGAGATGTACAAATTGATACCTTTTATTTGATACCCCACTCGGTGAGGTAGCCCTCCCTTTTGAAAATTATCCCCCCCTTTTTGACCATTTTTCAAAAAGTGGTCTTGGTACTTCTCTATACAGGCTTCTCTATATTTTTTTGTCCTGTAAAATATAGATCCATATCTACAAACGCTACATACATTTTAGATGGATCGCTCTACAAAGTTTGGAGATAGGGGGGTAATGGGTATTTTTTTAACTTTTTTCAAAATATTTCAAAAAGTATGAAAGCTACAGAAATTTCAAATACCGTTTTTAAATGTACAAATCGATACCTTTTATTAGATAATCCACTCGGTGAGGTACCCCCCTTTTAAAAATTATCCCCCCTCCCCTTTTTGACCATTTTTCAAAAAGTGGTCTACTTACAGACTTCTCTATATTTTTCCTGTAAAATATAGTTCCATATGTACAAACGCTACATACATTTCAGATGGATCGCTCTGCATACATTGGAGATAGGAGAGGGGGGAATGGGTAATTTTTCGACTTTTTTCAATAGGTACATTTCAAAAAGTATGAAACCTACAGAAATTTTAAAAATTGTTTTGAAATGTACTATCTGATACCTTTCATTTGATATCCCACTCGGTGAGGTAGCCCCCCCTTTTGAAAATTATCCCCCCTTTTTTGACCATTTCTGAAAAAGTGGTCTACTTACGGACTTCTCTATATTTTTCCTGTAAAATATAGATCCATATTTACAAACGCTACATACATTTCAGATGGATCGCTCTGCAAACTTCGGAGATAAGGGGGGGGGATTGTGTATTTTTTTACCTTTTTCAAAATATTTCAAAAAGTATGAAACCTATAGAAATTTCAATAACTGTTTTGAAATGTACAATCTGATACCTTTCATTTGATACCCTACTTGACATTGTATGTTTCTTTTAAAATTTCGGCATCACATTTTTACTGAAAATTTACATTTTCATTTATTTTTATTTATTTTTCTTTTAATCTGTACCGGCGCACGAAATGTATTATTATTTCAAATTTCACGTTATTTGCTGCTGTAGTTGCTGAGATATTAAAGACGAAAAAAAGGACAGAAAAAGCGATGCCATAAGGGTTTCGAAACCGATCTCCGATCTTCGAAACTCTAAAAACTATAACTCACATGTGAATAATAGCAATGAAAAAGTCACAGTTAGATAACAGGTGTCATTATGTATATGTACCTAATTGCGGTGAAATTAGAGCCACTTTATGAGCAAGTGTGTTGAAAAAAATATTATTTATTATCTATGTAGTACCTACTTACATTTCAAAATACAGTAATACATAGAATTGATTCAGTTGGTAAGATACTTAAACTAAATTATTTCGATAGTTCTATAGCACGATGGATAGCATCATCTTAATGATGCTATCCCTCGTGCTATACCTAAAGGAAATGAATTCAATAAAGTAAAAAACAACGGCATTATCACATTGAGTTACAAATACTAGTAATAATAATTCAGTGCAATAACACAAACATATTAGGTACCTAGACGGTAAATGCGATCGTTTTCTTGTCAAGTAGGTACTTAGGTAGGTATAGATTGGAGATAATAATTAAGTTACACATAAATGTCACAGAAATAAATATAGTTAGGTATAGTCACAATAAATAAGTACCTATCTTGTATATAAGTTAAAACTTAAGGGACAAGCTGCAAGCATGGTCATTTATTCTTAGGTAGGTAGGTACTTAACAATGAAATGGCTATAGTCGTTATTAAAAATTTTATAACATTATAAAATAACATAGGCAGCCAGCGTTTTGGGGACACTCCTCTTGGCTTTGTTCTTGAAATTGTTTTTACCCAACTGCAGAATCTGCCCAAGGTAGGTAAGTGTACTCGGAAACAGTTTATATTTCTATGCGGCCATTGATCATAACTATGGTTTTATCCAAATTCATGCTAAGACCGACAAAGCGGGAGGCTGAAGCTAGGCCGTCTAGCATCTGGTTTAGCTCCTCTAGCGACTCCGCCATTAAGACTATGTCATCAGCGAATCGTAGGTGTGAGATGTAGTTGCTGTTTATGTTAATGCCCCTACCTTTCCAGTCCATCATCTTAAACATAATCTTCCAAAGCGTTTGTGGACTGTTTCGGGATATGTCATCCCCCTACCTCACTTCTCTGTGCAATTGGAATGGGTTTAAACTGCTGGCCCTAAACTTGGACACTCATGTCTTCGTAGAAATATCTCAGCACCTCGATATAACGATAGTCTACTTAGCATCGCTGATAAAGGATTCCAGAACCGCCCAGGTTTCGACGGACTCAAAAGCCTTCTCATAGTCCAGAAAAGCCAGACACAGGGGCTGATTATATTCTTCGGAATTCTGTATAATATGCCTCACTGTGTGAATGTGGTCTATGGGGCCATAACCTCCGCGAAACCCGGCCTGTTCCAGTGGCTGGAACTCCAGTCGAGTGACCAGTCGTGAGGTCAGCTTATAGACGTGGCTCAGGAGTGAGATGGGTCTGTAGTTTTTAAGGAGGGTTTCAACATGGATAGATAGTATTTTTTTTTTAATTCTCATTTATACAATGTATGTATGTATCATCTAGCACTATACACCAGCCAAACTCGATGTAGAATGTTTGTTAACAAACCACTCATACTAAAATTCACTCTGTTGCCACGTATTTTTATACCTACGCAATTTACTTCGATTATTTCTTGTCGATTTGATATCTTTCCTTCCATTATACATATACATATTGCTTACAATTATATCTGAAACTCGACGCCAAGCTATTTGTGAGTTTTAGTTATTTGTGTCGTGGTATGTTTACAAACATTCTACATCGAGTTTGACTAGTGTATAGATTAACGTATCTATTACACTCTTCTCTTCTTCTATCTCCTACCTACTCCTTTTTGATTAATGAAAAATTACTATAATCCTTAGGAACATTTTGTAAACTTTTCATGTAAGCTAAGTAACTGGTCCATATAAGACTACATACACTAATGAATGGCACTCTGTTTTTTGCAGGGATAAAACAGAAATTGAACATTCCTATCGCAGGCCAAACACAAGCACCAAGCTGAAAAAAAAAAAACACCATTTAAACATTGACAAGGAGATTTTTAAATAAAGTCAAGACATCATATAAAATACCTATACACTAGCCAAACTCGATGTAAAATGTTTGTAATCAAACCGTCCATCATTACATTACTTATCGATTTGTGATCCTTCAATAAATATTGCTTACAATTATATCTGAAACTCGACGCCAAGCAAGTGAGTTTTAGTTTTTGTGTCGTGGTTTGTTTACAAGCATTCTACATCGAGTTTGGCTAGTGTATAGTTTGAAAGCAGTTGACTTTTGTTTGACAGAGACAAAACTAGATGATAGGTATCTATATTATTTTAGTTTTTTGTGTTCTACAAAGCATACAAAGTGTTAAACATGGTAACTTTTGTCTGTCTATCTGTCGATCTGTCTGTCTGTTACCTTTTCTCGCATAAACAGCTGAACGGATCTTGGACAAATTTGGCAGGTAAATGGTATCCCAGGGACGGACATAGGCTACTTGAAAAGCGCGTGCGAAGCCGCGGGCAGCAGCTAGTTATCTATAAATTCATAGTATGTAGGTACCTACTTTGTTTAACTGAACTTTAGGAGCGTTTAGGAATATGTACATAATAGAGATTTTTGACTAAAAATCAACATAATAGGCAATTTCACTAATTTTGAAAAATCGTTAAATATTATTCTTTATTCAAACATAGCATTTACGTAATCTGGTAACTATTTCGACAAACTCCTTTGAGCATAGTCGACCTTTCGGGCCTACCCGAACAGGCGGACAGTAATATTATTTATTACTGTCCGCTCTATGCGGTCCGTAATGTATTTCGAATTATACATATTTCGTTTTGATAATAGTTAGGTCCTTAAAAGTAAAACCATACTGAGCAGTACAAGCTTCAATGGCTGGTTAGAATAAATAAACCGCCAAGTGCGACTTGACTCGCACTGAAGGGTTTCGTACTGTAAAATTCAGGCAATTTTTTCAAAGAACATCAAATATTCACTTCTTCAGAGACCCCTTTAAATTTTTAACTTTATTATATTTTTAGTAATTGTTATTATAACAGATGAAGTTTTACTTAAACATATAGTTTCATGGGTCTACCTTTTGTGGTTCAAGAAATACAGCCTTTACAAACGAAGTGCAAAAATACCCAAAAAATACACGTTTTTTGTTTGGGAGCTTCCTTAAATATCGATATTTATTTTATTTTTATTAAGTATAGTAGTTATAGCGGCAAGAGATATACACATTATTTGAAAATTTCAACGGTCTACCTCTTACGGTTCATGAGATAGGTATAGCTCTGTGAAAGACGGACGGACGGAAGGAAAGCGGAAGCTTAGTAATAGGGTTCAGTTTTCATCCTTCGGGTACGGAACCCTAAAACAGAAAACACGGGAAACTGACAAAAGAGCATTGCGGTGAAATTTTTTGCATGATACATTCTAATCAATTTTCGTGAATAAATTGTGAAAACTCCTCAAGCGCACTGAGTTATAAATGTAGTGCGTAGTACATATACAGGGTGTCCGGTAATTAATGGATAACCCCGCAGGTACATGTGGGGGGGCAAGGGGGCAACTCAAAAAAAATTAAAAAAAAAATCTATCTGCAAAGGTCTAGGATTTTTTTTAATTTTTTTTAAAGTCCGAAATTTGATACCTTTGTTAAAAATTTTGAACACTACGGCTACAAATTCAATGATAAAGAATTGATTTTCTCTGGAAATAACCGTGAATAATTGGTCTTGCTATGGCGTATCACAAATTATTCCTAGCCACTACTGTTTGTTTTTTTCAAACAGTTAAAAATAAAAATTAGTGTATTCGATTTTTTTATGATAAAGTTTGAGCACCTGTGGTATAAAAAAAACGTATGGAGACCGGGGTGGCCCACAGCTTAAAAAATATGCCTACTTCATGTAGTTTTTTAAAAAGTATTACACTTAATTTTTTTTATTGTCAAATAACCGACTTATGGCTACCTATGTTTCTCTAGCCCTATTTTTCTTATAACAAAAACAAATAATAAGATAAGAAATTTATTTTGAAAATCAGTGAAAGTGTATTTTGGGGTGGTTGGGGTGTTATTAATAATTGAAACAACAATTTCAAATAGGTAGTCTTATAATAAATGTTCAAATTGTTTGCCACCTACTCCTAAAAAAAAAATTAAAAAATCCTAGACCTTTGCAGATAGATTTTTTTTTTAATTTTTTTTTGAGTTGCCCCTTTGCCCCCCCACATGTACCTGCGGGGTTATCCATTAATTACCGGACACCCTGTATATCGATGTTCAAGCGACGAATCCTCCAGCTGAATGACTTTTAAATTACTTGAGTAAAGCACTATACAAGCCTCGGTCCGTAATGAATGACTGCCCTGCTGGCCACGTTATGCTGGTCTCAAGCTAAGCTTGCTATGGTCTCGGCCTTCAAGCTTGGTCATCATTGCAGCCCTTTCTGTCCGCGCTATAAAGGCATTATAAAATTTCAACTTGGCCATCAAGGACTGCAATGTAATGGCCTGGACCTGCGCTACGCTGCGCTACGCTTCGCTTTCAGGCATCTTCAGCCGCGGCCAGCAACCCACCCATTACTGACCTTGGACGTAATGTGTAATCTCTTATTTTGATCCAATATAATTTTTTATTGATGTTCGGCGGGTTGCACCCCCGATTGCTTGAAAAGTGAATAATTTATTGTTTATGTTTGTTTTCTATAGGTACCTAAAGGGTGATTGGTATTGGGACCGATATAATTTGTTGGGGTGTTGGGGGGTCATGAGCTACTTTCCCCTGTAGACTCAATGTCCTAAGTGTCACGGTTGCCAAGATATGTTGTTAAGTATTTTTCAAAATCATCCGAAATCTGTCCTTTAAATCGTCATATCTTTTTTTTAATACGTTTTTATAATGCGCCAAAATAACTTGTGCAGTATTTTGAAATGTATATTTATTCTAATATATCATTACTTAATACAAATTACTTCATAACAAAAAGTTCTGAGCATTCATAATAAATTGGCGTGTTTTAAAAAACAATAAACCGACTTCAAATTCCGGTTTAAAGATCATCAAGAGATTTCATCTTTGTGTCGGACGAACGAAATCACCCCTCCCTAACTTTCCCTGATCGAAGGTGTATGTTCACGTACAAAAAATTTAGTTTACACTGGCGACATCTAGTTATAATTCAAGTCTAATTTAATTTGATAACACATGGTTGAAGCTGTTGACGCCCGTTGCCATGGCAACCATTATTTGGGTGATAATGAAATTATCATAATCTAAAGAATTTTTACAAACATACGTTTTCAAACTCGAGAATCAAACTTATAGGAGACCACCTCAAAATATTTTTTTATACAACAACGAAAGAACCATCAAATCTATTAACAATTGGCGCAGATATCACCAAAACTGCTAGCTAGTTGTGGTTCTTCAAAAAATATTATTTTGTTTTTTAAGTTTAACGGGATAAATACTAAACACTCGGGAAAAAATATGAAAAAAAAATTTATGGGACCACCTCGGGATCATTCTCTATACAATAGTGGAAGAATCAGTAAAATCGGTTACCTATAGGCGGAGATATCAAGTATCATACATACACAAAAATAAAAAAAACATACAGACGAACTGAGAACCTTCTCCTGTTTGAAGTCGGTTAAAAAGTAAATCTACAAAGTGTTATAAATCGTGACCACTTCTAAATTAATTTAAAAAATAAGTAATGGTCATACCGAATTTAACTTTAATTGAATAAGTTCTATTTAAATGTGTGAATGATGCACCCGCAATAATGGAATGGGTACCTAGGGGATTTTTTTTAAGACTGTTGAGGTTAATTAAGCCAAAATATACAGCTAACTACTAACCTTGTATGTTGGCCAAAATTTTAATTTTACTTCAGCAACAGCTTCATCAATAGTTTTTAATTCTAATATGCTCATTCCAAAGTAGAAGCTGCTAACGGCAATGGGGGCATAAGTAAATTGTTCTGTAATAACCTGCAAAATACATAGGAAAAATAAATGCATGTAGGCAGATGGAATACATAGGTGCTACAGTTTTCCCTGGCCATACAATAACAAACCTTTGCTAAGTTTGATGGTATTGATGTTGCAGGAAACATATATGTTGCTACAGTTAACCAGGTGTAAATACATGGTGCTACATAACAAGACCCAAATAAACCATACCGAGCACATCTCCACCAGTCATAATTATCTAAAAAAAACACATCTCTTATTAGAAAATAGGTAGGTAGGTACCATATACTTTTTTTAATAGCTTGGTAAGTGCCTATGTTTCATCAAATTACTTTTATATGGAACAGTGTAGTGTACACTGGAATAAAATTCATATAAAGGGACATTAAAATAGATACTAACATTAGGTACTGACTTACCTAGTCAAACTGTAATAGGACTTACCAAGTTTTTTTCCTTCATATGTTTGTTGTATTAAACTAGACACCGGCCAAATAATAGCATAGGAGGCCATACCTCGAAGAACAGGATATTTTTTAAAAGAACTAACAACATACTTGCTGAAGATACCCATTTTTCTTAATTATTTCTTAAGGTTAGCTGAGAAATGATCCTACTATTGAGTGTTTCACTGCCCAGTTAGTGTTTCAGTGTCCATAGATCACATCACATTTTATAAATGACGGGACAGGACACTGAACAGAAAGGGAAACAGGGTGTACCTGGGGTTTAATGTAACATTTGCTTAAAATTTTTCTCGTGTAAGTTCGAATAACTTTATTCTCGGCTTTATGTAAGTAGTACATGCTATGCTACACAGTACACAGCTATACAGTCTGTGACGATGATGATGATACATAGCTTAGTGCGGGTCTACGACCTTGAGAAGATTTTCCGTACTATCACCGTAACGTAGGCAATAACATTGTTTACAAAGACAATACAATACGATGCTGTATTTGCGAGTTATTATCTAGTTAAGATAAGTAGTGACTATTCAGTATTTACTGAGAAGAAATCAAATCATAGCATTTCAGTGAATTTTACCTTGGTTTTTTTTTTAATCTAAGTAGGTACACCTTATAGTTAGCATTCTCCATCTCCTTTCTTATTTTTTTTTTATATTTTATGTATGTATGTACGACACCACTCAACAAACATTTATCGCCATATTTTTTTTTGTCTTATGCGTTTATCCCGTTTTCTGGCATTTTTGAAAAATATAAATGTTTCATACGCATAATTATATTTAATGTGAAATATAACAATAAAAGCCTCGAGAATTACATTTAAATATCATTCGATTAATAAAGGTTTTCATATAAAAACTAACTTTGTTTTTTTGCAAAACATGATTTTTCCAATGTCCTGCTCACAAATCGACATTTGTCGTTTATTTTTGTTTTTTTTTTCAGTGAAGAAGTATATTGCCTTTACACCATTCACGTATTCAGTCTTGAATGTTACTAATTACAAAACTGTGTTGCTAATTCACGAATGATAACTCCTCAAGCGCTGGCGCTCGCGCGACGTTAAAATGTTTTTTGGCCTTACCCATATAGGGCTTAGAGCCTTCGAAAATTGTTTATTAAAAGGTTTCTGGCGTTAAAACTATTAAATATTGAGTAGAAATCTAGAGAGATAGATTTTAATGCGTGGACTTAAAACGAACATATGTGGAAAATCAAAATCCTATTGAGTTACGAACTATTTCTTGACTTTCTACCAAAAATATCACTAAATGATATTTGTTTATTGAACTGGCAACATTAAACAGACGAAACACATCAGTCATTGTGATTTTGTGCTTCCTTGAACCGGGTTTCTGATGCCGCCGTGGCAAAAGCATTATGTGTATGAAGCTTTTAGCGTGACTTTTTTGTATCCACATAATGACGGAGTTTTTGGTAGTAATAGCTTGTTATAAGTAGCAATTTCAAATTATTTAGTTTCCTAAATATACACTTCAACTAAAATGAATAAAAGTAGGTAATAGGAAAGTAATCGACTAGGTAGGTACCCTATTTTGTTTTTAATTTTAATTTTGCATCAGCGGAACCGTTACGTTCCGTTGAGAAGTGTCGTAACTCAACGGAACAAATTGTAACTCAATTTAATGATAAAGCCGTGTTTTAATTGTAATTTTTAATCACCGACAAAAAAGAGGAATGTTAAAAGCTTAACGTGTCTGTGTAATTATATAACCGTGTCTGTCTGTGGCATCGTAGCTCCTAAACTGACTAGACTGGTTTTGATGCGATTTTTTGTTGAACGACGTTTTCTGACGTGATCGCGATGGTTCTTAGCTATATTTTTTTAAGATTTGTTCAGACGTTAAATAATACAGCTTATTTCCTACTTGAAAAATAATGTGATATAGGGGGTTTTTAATTTTTTTTATTAAAATACTTGTATGCTGGTTACCCTAGATAAATAAGAACAATTTTATCTTCTCTCTCTCTTGTGTGAATGAGATGGCATTTGCATTTGTTCTATAGGCTTCTCTTTCTAAGGGTTATCCCAATGGGAAAGATTTTGTTTACGTTTGTCACTGTCAAAATACTTATTGACAACTTCATGAGAAGTCAATAAAAAGTTGAGTTTGTTTGTGTCGCAGAAGCCATCTGACAAGAAGAAGAAGAAGAGTTTGTTTGTTTACAGAACGAAAGAAACTAAATTTTATTTTCATTATGTATTTCATCTAGGTCTGAGTCTACTAGGTACCGGTCAAGTAACTCTATTTGTTTTGCTACATAAGAAAAGCATACCTTTCCTTCTAGCTTACCATAGCGGGATTGAAATAGGCTGCAATGCCGTCCTATGAATGGTAAGTGGATTTATAAACTACATCTTCGCCCCTGTGGGCTTGTTTATCTAAAACTGAATTACATTATTTCAGTCCATTTGAGTGCAGTATGTCCAGCAGGCAGCAGTGGAATAACATTAGGGTGGTTATTGATGATGGTTATCTACTGCAGTAGGTATTATGTATGGTACTTTAAGCTTTTCCAGTGCCCTGATGCTTTAATAAGTTGATCCAAAGAGAGAGAGAAATAGAGAGAAAGAAAGAAGAAAGAAAATTATTTATTACACTACACACTAAAATAAAAGAAATTTTAATATTTCTTTAACACATTTCAATTCTATGATTCATTTTTGCCTTTAATTTAGACCTTATTGTTCAGCTGGTCAAATGTTTATAGGTACTGTTTTGTTTTTAGGTGTTCACGGAAAAAAATATTTGTAAAACAAACATTAACATCATTTGAGGTGACCAATCATCCTCTCAAAGCAGTAGTTGTAACAATGGTAAGTATCGATAGTGTTTTTAAGTAGATATCTACCATATGATTTTGGATGTGAGCTGAAAATATTAATGGGTATTTTTTCTGTTTCTTTAGAAAGAGAGTCCCAGTAAATCATTCATAGATCAGTTAAATAAATGGAGTACTAACTTTGAAGAATATGATCCCCTAATGAAGTTTGAGCAAATAAACTCAGAGCAGGTGAGTACCTAGGTACAGTAGACTTGACTTTTATCCTTATGATAATAAATATAATTAATTCAGCCTGAAACAATGTTACATGAACATACCGGTATTTTTCCGGTATTAATATTTTTAAACCCGGGATCCCGGTATTTCGGTATTCACTATATCACTATAAATATTAAAATAGTTGAAAAATATATTTTCCACTTCATGTAATATTGTTTCAGGCTGAATTAATTATAATACCTAACTAATAATAATAAAAAGTTATTCAAAAAGCATTATTTTTAAATCAACTAAACTTTGTTGATAATTTTTGGTACTACTACTATGTAACCTTTCTTTAACTTCAACAATCAAATATTTATCATCAGATGAATAAACCAATTTCTTAACTTAATAAAACATTTAAAACTCAAAAGTTCTTACTAACATCGATAAAACAAAATAATCACGATTAAATGAAACAATTAAAAATTTCAAATTCAACTATTTTTCTTCGAATATATTAAACACATTCGAAATAATCAACAATTATACATTTAAAACTACAAAGATCTTCTCTGACATAATAATAATTAAATATTTAAATTTAACAGTCCTTCTTACAAATTAATGTTTCAAAATAATCAAAAACATAAATGGCTTATCTGAAAACAATTAAAATAGAACTCTATCTCTATTCTATTTTATATTTTGAAGATTATAGTATAGTAGGAATCTAGATTTAGAATGACTTATGAAATTAATAACTTCATTCAAGCCTATTCAATGCCACTATGAAAACCAAAATTCACGGTCCACGCAGCTATACAATAATTTGGCGTGTTTTAAAAAACTATAAACTGACTTCAAACTTTTTAAATCAATGTGTAGTCGATGTCAATAAAATACTCATTATAAAGGATAACACTAATACTACTGGTCAGATATTGATCAAATTTATATGGGACCACATGAGAAGCGCCAGCTTTCAAATAATTAGGATATAAAATTTATTGGTAAGAATATTACATGTCAGTAAAAATAATAATAAAAGTCATAGCTAGGTATAATTTTAAAATTACAATTTTATGAAAATAAATTCAGAAAAGAAATAAATTAAATTAATAATACAACATAAATAATTAAAATATTGGTCTATTTTTCGCGCATATTCGTCAACGCTGTAGAACGCCTTCTCGACGAGCCACAATTTAAGTCTACGCTTAAATGAAGATACATAGGCTAGGTGCAGTAACTATATAATCCGGTAGGTTGTTGTGCAACGCTGATCCCAGCACGTGCGTGATTCTGTCCGACTTAGCCAGTCTGTGGGATACCGCAGACAGCTTGCTAGCTCCGCGGGTGTTGTAGCATCGCGTGTGGTGATCTCCGCGCGTTTGAACCGCTCTGGGTTTTGCCTAAAGTAAGGATCTGGAGTGATACAAAGAATTGTCGCGCCGGCGGCGTTTCCCACGCTGTTCTCGCGATCGCCCTCACAGCATGTTTTTGCATGCGGAAGACGCGCTCCCGATCAGCAGCGTGTCCCCACAGCTCTGCGCCGTACTGGAGGAGCGAGTGAACGGTCGCGAAAAAATACAGTGGAATTGAGAACCACTTTTTTTTTAACTTGGATGACAATACCATCTGTTTTGAATTTACTCATATGAATTATACCTATTTACAATCATCAGCATATATACATCCATCAGCAATTCAGCATAATAGTTATTTCTTACTTACCGTTTATTTTTACCTTAGAGGAGATAAGGTAAAAATAAACGGTAATAGTTTTTCGTAATATCGGTTCCAAAACCAAAACAACATACAATTTGTTCTTGTTCACTATGAAACACTCGGATACACTGATTGCCGTTTGTAACATGTGCTCATGCGTAGAAACAATGAACAGAGAATTGGCCTACCGAGTGAGACCGCACTATGCATTTGAAAATGTGCGTGACAAAGAAAGATGTTCCGCACGGGTCCGATGGTTTTTTCGAAGAAATTACAGGAAGAATACTTGTTTTGCAGTCGCCTTTGCATTCACGCCGTTAATTTCACTAATCAACTTTGTGCTTTATGCATGCAGAAATAATATCCTTAACGCTCTGCTCGCTATTAGCGAGGCGGCTAGCAAGCCACCAAGCACCCGCCTTCCTGCTTGCTCGCACATTTAACTAATTGCAATTTAAAAATATCCGTAGAAGTAAATATTTAACTTAAGAAACAGTCTTACACTATTCTACGGGCATTTATTCGTTTATTTATTTTTAAGTCGGTGTATCAATTTGTGAACTCACCGTGAAAAGAAACAGTCTACGTTTTCTTTTCACGGTGAGTTAGTTCCCATGAATTTTACAATCATAAAATAAAATAAGTTGTTTGTACACAAACAACTTATTTTATTTTAGAGCCACCTTATGAGTTTTATTCATTAATTTAAAGATTTTATTCATAATACCGAAATACCGGTATTTGCAATTTCAATACCGGTATTCGGAAGTGCCTAATAACCCGGTATTACCGGTTTTTCCTTAATACCGGTGTCCATGCTCTAGATAATACATATTTTATCATCTGATTGTTACTTTAATTTTCAGGATGCATTACCATTGGAGCCTAATGAGGTTACAAACTATTTGAAAAGTTGGAATAGTAGGCGCTTAAATATTCTAAATAAATACACCACAGGTGAAAAGTTAACCATAGTCAGCAGTTTTTTGCCTGGTGGTGAGAAAAGTAAGTGAAACTGCCACCATCTATTTTTATACTTAGTAAACTAGTAACTTAAACTTAAAATAAAATGTTAGGAAACCCAATATCAATAGGCTAGCTGACTCTTTTAAAGTAGGTTCAAATTATTATCCGATTAGTGGAAAAAAATATAAAAAAAAATTTTCGACCTAAAAACCGCTAATCTTTAAAAGGTAACTTTTCGTAAAAAGGCGAAAACGCTGTCAGCCATATTACTTTAACATAATCTGTGCTGTGACGTCATACAGGTTGTAAACAAGCTATTGACATGTAGCAAACAACAAACATAAATAATTGTAAAAATACAGACAGACTACATAGCGAATTTCACTTGTTTATGATCCGACATGAGATTTGCTTAGAGTCCTATGACGTCACAACATGGCCGACAGTGTTTTCAGAGTTAAAAAAAAAATATACAATAAAATATAAAGAAAAAAAACAATTTTTGTATTGAAAACGTGTACTCATCTTAGAACAATTTTAATATCTAAAATCGATAAGTATTGGTTTCTTATGTCAACTACAGAAAATATTTATTTATGGCGCCGATATGAGTAGGTAGCCTTTTTATCTCTCTATGATAACTTTCCTAATTTAATTGCTTAACTAATGCCCTACTAATATTTGTACCTACCTAAACATTTATCAGCCTTCTAGATTTAGAGAGATTTTAACATCTCTGTAAGATTCCATTTTTATATTAACCTATTTTCGAACCATTACTAACACAATGTTTTGTTTGCTTCTAAGTAAGTACATTTTCAGCTCTTATAAGACAAGTTTCCAATTTGAATGAAAAAGTGAAACATAGACTGGAACAGTTAGATGAAATAGATGAAAGTTCAGTCAGGAAAACAATGGGACTGAGTCAACAAGAGTATGTCTCAAAAATTAATATGCTTAATGAAGAAATTAAAAAGGTTTGCTGTTTTTTTTCATAATCAATCATATTAGAATATCCATGACTACCTACACTAGCCAAACTCGATGTAGAATGTTAAACAAACCGCCCATACATAAAATAAGCACTATGTTGCCGCGTCTTTTTATACGCAATTTGTAGTACCTACTTGTCTTTTTCATTTGAGATCCTTCCTTCAATAAAAATTGCTTACAGTTCATTATATCTGAAACTTGACGCAGTAAGTTTTAGTTCTTTGTGTCGTGGTTTGTTTACAAACATTCTACTCGATTTTGGCAAGTTTCTACGTAGCTTGCGGTACCTCTACGGTAAATTGTAAATTACTACAAGCTACAATTGTGTTTTGTTTTTCGTATACTGGAGGCCTACTTTTATTACGAAATTTCGTTTCAATCGATCGGTACTTTATTCAAACGATAACGTAAATATCGTACGAAGGGCGATGTTATCGCGCTATATACCTAAGCGATAAAGCCCTCAAATAAATTAAAAAAAAATATCGTACGAAAGAGCTACGTTTTTATTTTGGAACGACGAAAGTATATTTTGACACTAAAAGTTCGGTAATTAGTATGGTGTATAAATGTATTAAAAAGTCTTCGTCGCACTTCGCAACTGCGGATTAGAAGAACTTCCAGTACCTATCGACAAATTTGTGAGGTCGTCGTCAGCATGGTATAAAAAAAAAATAAAAGAAAATTGCGCCAGTTGACAGTAACTTACATAAAGCAAGAAATTCAATAACATTCCAAAAAAAAAACTCGACTGCGACGACACGCCGCGACGGGACCTCAGTAAGGGATGCGCTGCCATAATGGCTCCACGACTCAAGTGACCGAATTTCTTAGAAATTGTCCTGAGGATGAGGGCTTACGCTTTATAATAACAAAATACCTTATCCATACCCTTAGTTTTAAGTAAAAAGGGTAGATATGGTACGTTCTCCCAGGGCTTACTTAACAACTGGCATTTGTTACAACTACACGCAAACACACACGCTCACAGTTACATTTCCGATCTTGTGCAATATAATGAACAACGAAGACGGAAAGACGTACCTAGACCGAAGTGCGACCGAGACAACAATATACGCTACCCATGCAACTCGCAACAAGACGTGTAGATATTGCTATCTCTTTTTACGTACTAATGTATCGTCCCTCTCTGCAAATGGCGAAATAAGGCAGTATAATAATTAGAAAATTTAATGTTTTGATGTATGTACTTAGGAGTGAAAAGTGATGCTTTGGCTTTGTTTTTTGTTCTGGAGCTACATGTACACCTAGTGAACAAACACGAGGGCATTGCTGTATAGTCTTTTAGTCAATAAATCACACAAAAGTACGTCACAGCAAGCACGCGAAACACGAACGCGCCGGCCGGTCCGACTATGACAGAGGTGGGGTGCACCTAATTGCGCCCAATTGAGCCTTTCACTTCCGAGAAGCTAGTACCTAATCATTACTTTTACTAAAATCTATGCCTATACCAGTCCACTGCTGGACATAGATGTGTATTTCCTCCTTCTCCACAGCCTAGTGGTCCACTGGTGGACGCAGGCCTCCCGCTGATAAGCGCCTTATTGGCTTTTATCTCACGGGGGTAATGCCCATAATCCCTACGCTGGGCATGCAGATTGGGATCGCAGTTCGGTGGTAGAATTGTTCTGCAGGGGGTGCTGCTGCCCATCCCCGGTGGATATCCCTTAGTCGCCTCTTACGACACCCGCGGGAAGAGTTGGGTGGTGCAAATTGTAAGCCGGCGACACCACACGGCCACTGACAGATGTGTACCTATTTATTTTGTTTATACTATGAATTATTAATGTTTCTTATAGGCTTGGGAAACTGAACAAAGGGTAAAAGCCTTCAAAATTGGCATACAATGTTCCAAGTTGCTGTCTGACATCAGTGTAATGCAGTTCTATCCTAGCAAATTTATATTGATAACTGACATCTTAGACACTTTCGGAAATTTGGTCTTTGACAGGCTAAAAGAGAAGAGCTTTGGGTAAGTTATACTACAAACGTTATTTATTTAATAACATTTGTAGTATATTTGGTGAGTTATTAAGAAATATAGTTTTACCTACCTACTCATCTTTATGTTTTTTTTATAGGAAAACGTGTATCAAAAACTTAATGGACATTGACTATAAACAGGTTCCAGAGTCAGCCAAAGAAACTTGCCACAACTGGATGTACAAAATGGCATCTATCAGAGAACTGCTTCCACGTTTATACATGGAAATGGCACTGTTAAAATGCTATGTGTTTATATCAAAGGAGGAAATAAAGCCAGCCATAGCACGGCTTACAACCATGGTCAGGGGAATTGGGAATCCTTTGGTAGCCACTTATTTACGACTGTATTTGTGTAAGGTTGCAGCAAACTTGCTGGGGAATGATAGCGAAGAATATTTTTACCAAAACTTGAAGGAATTTCTTGATGACTATCAGCAAGTTAGTATTTATTATTATAGTTAATAGTCTACGCTGGACAAAGGCCTCTTCCCCTCCTTTAAGTATGACTTTTAAGAGGCGAATCTAGCAGGTTTGGTTGTCAAACTAGGCCGAGATCTCAGTACTTACGGGATCCCCGTGGTAATAAACTCAAATTACATAAATTTTAAAATTTTTTCTTTGGTATTTGAATGTGGAAACACGATTGCGAAAAAAAATACGGTAACAAAAAATCATGACAGTGCACTGTTTGGCACATAATTTGGTCGAAATCTCAGGAACCCTGCGGTCTATTGAAATGATTTATGTTTTTATTCGTAGGATCCCTGTAGCTGTGTGGTTCCTTGAACCAGTTTCTTCATTAGTTGTGTAGTTTTCTTGTAAATAAGCAAAAACTTGATTTTTGCGCATACGCCCGCGCCGCTCCAAAAACGTATGCTCTGTCCCGCTCCTATGAAAACGAAATCCTATGCCTATCCTTTTCACAAAATGGCGCGGATTGCGCCCTCGCAATCGCAATTGCGATAATCGACCTCTGTGCGCGCCACAGAGATCGTCGTCGAAGGCCCGCCTGTAACGCAGGAGGTTGCGGGTTCGATTCCCGCCTCGGGATAATCTTTGTACGATTTGTAGATATTTGTTACGGGCGTTCTGGATGTTTTCTATGTCTAATAATAAATATCTATCTATGTAGTAGTGTATTGTATTAAGTATTTGTATTAAGTATATCAGTTATCTAGTACCCATAACAAGCTCCGCTTACCTTGGGGCTAGATGATGCTGTGTGAATTGTCCAACATTAATTATTTATTCATATGCTGTTGTTGACATTAATAACTTTCGGACCGGCATTTGAATTAGGAGTCAGGACGATAGTCCCAGATAGTAGTAAACTATCATCGTAACTTGAACGTAGAATTTGACTGGTGATTCTACTTTCTTAAAAGTAGGTAGAGGTAGGTACTTGTCAAAACTTTACTTGTTAAGTCTTTGGTTGCTTGGAAGAATCGTTTTAAGCGATAAGGCCGCCAATTCCATTATCTTCATTCATAATAGGCTGCTAACTTAGAGCATTGCTATCTCACGGTCTTCTTCTATTGACATAAGTCAGAGTGAGAAATAACACTGCTTAGCAACTGTTTTAAGTTAGCGGACCATTTTGAATAAGGGGGATATAGTTTTACAAGGATTTAAAATAAAGAATTATCTATCTACTTGTTCTAGATTACTCACAAAACAATGAAGAAAAAATTTGAGACCCAATTATTGACGTTAGACCGGTATTTGAGCCTCTATGTGCCGGCTGTCGATTGGATGCTTTATGGTACTCTTAATTCAAACAAATGTAAACTAACACTTTTGGAAGAGTTTCTTCAACAATGTGATATAATGGATAACAAGTAAGTACACATAGTTAAAGCTAGCTGTTGCTTTGTGAGTTATATTATATGTAAACCGTAATTTCGCAGTTCTTTATGTAGGGTACACCTAACACATTATTTTTGCAGTGATCTATTTCTATGCTGCGTTATTTCGTCATTCGACTCTGCGAATATTATAAAGAAATCATCAACAATCCTGGAAATGGTTCACAAATCTTCTGATGAAATGGGTAAATATGTCCGTCCGCAGAGCTTTGTCTTCTGGTATAGAAATTGAAAGGATAAAGCCTCTCACAGACTGACGCGGCCTAAGGTGGCGTCCAGTACAATTTGCAGGCGAATATAAAGCAAATTGACGTGGCCTGATACATAATTATAACATAATAGCTAAGAGTGTTAAAATAATCCCACCTATAGGCAATTATTGTGGATGCAATAAACTAAATATGACTATGAAATTGTCTGTCAGAGACTTAGTACCTACTACGGTCATATCTAACTCTGGTATTGACATGTATCAGTTGAGCTACCTGTTGATTGTTTGCAACTGTCTGCAGTTAGCTTAATCGGTTCAATTGTAAATACTAATTCTAATTTGTTTTTAGTATTTTATTATAATTTTCTTTGTTAATGCCCTTCATTGCTGTTAAAAAAAACCCTGAAGATATCGTAAAAGAACTCCCACAGCGTTGGCCGTGGCGTTAGCGGCGCGTAAGAATCGACACCTCCGACTCAGCCTTATGAACGCAAAACCTTATGCCTATCCTTTTCATAAAATTTCAATTTCAGAGGGCGCATTGCGCTCTCTTAATCTATTGTAATTACGTTTTCAGTATTGCTGAATGATATATTGGCGTCTCTCGGAGAGCACATGTGCACGGCTGACAGCTATCGACAGATGTCGTCAGAGGCGCTGATACAGACGTTTTGGAAGATAGCCAGCGGCATGAGAACGACGGCGCATTTCTTGCAAGTTTTAGAGCCTTGGCTTCAGTTTGCTTGTACACATTTATCGGTGAGATGAATTGCGGATTTAGGAATCTGGTGATTGCCAACAAATCTATTTTAGATGAATGGGCTTTCCCCACTGAGCTCCATTATACAAGTACGCTAGAGCGAATACGCAATGACAGTTGGTTATTGTGCCGATTCAAACCGTCCCTCTCGACCGTCTCTGGTATAAAAATTGACAATTGTTGAAGGGTACCAAACAACACGACAACCATAATATTAGTTCCATGGATGGTCACGCCGCTCACACTAAATGGTCACGATAATACCTCCAGCGTACTTGTAAAATGGAGCCCAGTGGTTTTCCAACACCACGGTTTCACAAATTTTGAATCAAACAACATGATATACCTACCTAGATATTCATGACATAGGTACATAATAATTTCTGCATGGTAATGGATGCAAGTGAACACCAATGACGACCTCAGTGGCGCAGCGGGCGAAGTTCCGCCTGGGACGCAGGAGGTTGCGGGTTCGATTGTAGCACTGCAGACATTTGTTACGGATCTAGGTGTTTTCTATGTATTATAAAAAGTATCTATCTATTGTATTGAGTGTATCATTTATCTAGATAAATGGTACTCCCACAGGCTCCGCTTACTTTGGGCAGAGAATATATAATAGTACTAACGTATATAATGCCTCCTCGCCCTCTACCTGACCGAGCTTCCTCACCCCGCCGGGCCCTAGTTAGTTCGGTTTGCGTTCCAAATGCACGGGATGTACCTACGGCGCACTCACGGACTCAGAAGGCATGTAATGATTTTGACAGACGACGCCGACGGGTGTATGATGTGTTTGTTTGTATAACATACGAAATTACTTTTGTTTTGAGGTTTGATTTCACCTTTTGTTAGGAAAATAGAAAGTCCGAGTTATTTTGCAACTATCTCATTCGCACAATATTATGTTCATGAAGTGACCCTGGACGTCACACACACAGTTGCACGTGTAGCGCAACATAGTTGCGCATGTATGTGTCGAGACGCGGCTTTTGTATGAAGAAATGGTCGGGTGTCCGGGGCATGTGCTTTGGGGCTAAGTGATGCTATATGGATTGTCCAGCATTATTTATTTATTGAACCTTTCGTAAAATTTAATTAGTACAGAACAGTGTTCAACAAAACTTTTTTGTTTACAGTCTCAACACGTCAACATACTATTGCGTGGCACGATACGAAACATGGTCAAATGGGGAAGGTCCGCCGATGAGTTTTCAGGGAACTTCCTGTTCGTCATTAAAAGGATGCTGAAGTTCATACCTGACGTGGAGGAAGTATTTTTGATGGTAATTCATAAAAGAGCCTCAATTACGCTAGTGAAAAAACTGCCCATGCCCATGTCCATTGCCATTGCTTACAGAACGTTGTGTAAATAAAGAATGGAACTGAAAATCCCATTCAGTATCTACGACTTCTAATAAGATTTCGCGGTTAATTTTGGCGTAACCTCAGTGAGTGAACCCTTTAACGAAACCGTATTCCTCTTAAAATCTGGAATGCAAAACAGCACTAACTGCGGAACTTCGATCTGTACTGACATCTCGCATGGTAGTGTATCATCCTTATTCTCTTATCCAACCAGTAGGGCAAACACGGGGATCGTTTTCTAGGGCATAATAGAGAAAAATTACGTCACTTTGTCATCGAATGCGTAAATTATTTAAAATACGTAAAACGGAACAGTACTATTTTTATTCGTTAATATGCGAGTATTGCTTACAGGACGCGTTCATGCCTCTGGTGGAGTTGGCCCAAACTCCGGCAGCACGCACAATGTTGGCGAAAACAGTGCTGTCGATATTCTTCTCAAGATATCACTCCGCGTCTATTGACGACCACATCATCATCTCTAGTCTAATGAGGCTATGTTGTATAGTGCACGAATCTATCAAGTAAGCACTTTTTTATCTACTTCACATGATCCTGATACGAGTTTAAATTCCATGTTACGGCGTACCTTCTTCGAAATTTCGTTCAAATAATTCTATTGCATGGATTTTATTTTAATTTTGTAGTAGTAGGTACTTTTGTTGAAAACACGTTACTTTAGGTAAAAAGGTGGTTTGATTCACCTTGACGCGTTATTTTTTTGAGGTTTTTCATATTTATTCCGATCTACAAGGAATAAGACTAGCGGAAAATTAATTTTAGTAACGCGTATCAAACGAGTTCTGGCCTAATCTACCACATTTACATTTAATTCAAATCCGTGCAATAGGATATGAATGATATTTCGAAAAAGCTAGGCCGTAAAGCCGCATTTAACTTAAATATGGTTGTGTTTTCATTGTAATTTAAAATAGTATAAAGATTATTTATTTCTTGTCAAAACTGTTTACAAGCGTGTTTAAAAAAACTATAAACCAACTTCCAATCCGGTAAAAAGGATTCGTCTGTAGATGTTCACGTGCAAAAAATTGGGTTTACACTTCGATAGCGCGATCTAGTTTTCCTAGTGGCGACATCTAGTTATACCCGACAATCCATAGCCTATATTGGTCCACTGCTGGACACTGCAGGAAAAAAAAAGGAGGCCGGGCATTTTTTTTTTCGGCCGAGGAAATACGTTTACGATTATACTGTCTAGTAGTGCGCAGTGCTCTAGTGTAGTCTGGCTCTAAAATTTTTCTTTTCAGCGCTGTAACAGTGGACGACGAAGTGAAATTATGCAGCGATCTCATCAACAAGTTTGTGCTGTCCGTCACATACCAGGAGAATTTGGAGCAGCAGCTTAACTTCTACGTCGAGTGCCGCGCTTCCTTCATCAAACTAGACGCGGTTCTCGTGGCTTTAGTGCATGTGAGTGCAAAATAATAACTAATAAATAAGGCAAACACCGGAAGAAGTGGCAAATAGAACAACTAGAATAATATTGCTATAGTATCATGATTTGAGCAGTCAAAAAGACAAGAAAAAAATAAGATAATGTATCGTGGATGTTTTCATAAGTTCTAATCTAGAATTACTCAGTGTAAGAAGCCTCGTCCGAAATAGCAGTTAACGGCCTCGTTGAGTTAAAAAGAACTGCTGTCGCCTTTTCCTTTTTCAATCACTTCTGTGGGCCTCGGTTATACCATGTCTCTATGTTACTCGGCCGCCAATTCCTTTATTTTGGTCCTCAATAGTTATGATTATATTGGTGCTGCACACCCAGGTTACAAGTATACTAAAACTATACATCTTTCTCTTTCTTTCCACCAGGCAGTCAACACGCTATCAACCCGTGCGAGCCCCGCACAAGGCCGCTGGCTCCACCGCGCGTGCGCCGCGTATTGCTTCGTTACCGCGCCGTCCCTGCGATGTACCCTCGTAAAGGCACACCTTTACCTGCTGTCGGGACAAACAGCTCTGCTCAATAACTGTATTGGTCAGGGTATGTATGTATGTATTACTAACTGAAGGGTGTTGTGAATGGTGTAATTTTTTACTCCTGACGACGTAAAAAGAGGGGTGGTAAAAGTTCATCGTGTGTATCTAAGTACCTGCGTACTGTGGCATCGTAGCTTCCAAACGGATGAACAGATTTTGAATAAGTTTTTTGTCCATAAGGAGTTTGCTATCTTTAATGAAAGACGATGCAGCCGTTCTAATGTTATGATGATTCTGTAATTCTTTAATGTACACAATAATACATAGCATGAACTTATCTAATAGGATATGTACATAGGCGAGCTTAACCCTGAAAAAGAGTTTTCTTCCAGCAAACCTTAGAGTTATTAGAGAGGCGATGGAACAGGTAGAGGAAGTGTACATCATTCGAAGTAAAATCGTCAGGGGTTGTTTAAATATGTGTAAAATTTGCTCGTACCTATATTGCATAAATAACAAGTAATTTCACTTACAGCCGAAGCAAATTTCAAGGCCCTAATTGGACTGATACCAGATATCCCCGAATTCATAATGGAAGATGGTCAGAAGAAACCCACGAATTTCAAAGTAGCTGCGATACTCAGTGACTTTCTATCTACACTATTGGTGCTTCCAGTAAGTTTAATTTAGTTATTAAATACATTAAGAAAAGTTGTGTCCAGTAGGAATATTAATACTTACCAGCCAGCACTATTTATTTATTTATCAATTTAATTTCAGGACAATGTGGATAGTAACTGCAAAGTGTACATACTGAGTGGATTCATAAAAACCATGGAGAAAATCCACTGGAAGAAATCGGATCCCCTGTACTACAATACACTCTTGCGCACCTTGGACTTGCTTTGCGAGATGACTCAAGACAATTACGTCCATCATATTGATGGAGGTAGGCACTATTCATGAATGTTACAAACTCCCTCAATACTAATAAATAAGTTGGTGTTCCTTATTACTGCGATCTCCAACCCGCATGCCGAGCGTGGGGATTATGGCATTACCTACCCTTATGCTAAGAGCCAATAAATAAGGCGCTTATCAAGAGAGATGATGAAGTATTATTTGAGTTTGAAGTTTAGGTTATGGGGTATTTACACAGTGCGTTAGCTTGGCTAGCTGGGCTACCAAAAAACCATTTTAGATTCTAACACCATCACAATAAAGTTCATTTCAGCTCGAGTGTCTTTCGAGACAAGTCAGAGCGAGATGGCTAGCGCTGTGCGAGCTAAAATGAACTTTATTTTTTGGGGCTAGAATCTAAAATATGTTTTTTTTTCTAACTTGTCTAGCCGGTGTCTTGTATAGTATTATAAAATCTGTGGCGGTGTAAAGAGCCCAATAAGCATTCATCTTGCTTAATTTAAATCATAAAATTTTTTTGCAGTTCTCTCAAACGATAAGTTATACGGATCTGAAGAGGAATTCCTAGAAATAATAGAAAAGTATGCGACGAACGTATGCCAAGAACTGCTGATTGTTCTAAAAGCCTTGGGGGATAGTAAAGAAACGAAAAAGCAGTACAATCTGGCTTTGGAGCTGTTCTGGCGCGTGATCCGAAAGGGGGACTTGCAAAGCCGACCTTTGTCAACTCTGGCGACAAACCTGTGGATGCTTTCACAGAAATTGCAGGATTCTAATAAAATCGCGGTAAGCACTATTATGATACACTACATAGGCTGCGTTTTATTTCGGAAAAGCACGTGCGAAGCTGCGTGCAGAAGCCAGTTCGGAGAAGACGTTTTGGTCCCATGATGAATCTCCTTGCGAATGTTTTTCTACTGAGAACATTGTGCTCTAAGGACGAACCACTCCGTATTCACACATCAATCCAAACTTTCGCCCTTATAATATTAATGTGGTAAAGAGATTTAACTTGCCTATGTTCACTTTACCTAATAAAGTAAACTATTATGGATTGGCGAGTGTAGATCACACTTGCTACTCGGCTTTGTGCGCGCCGTTTGTTGGATGATTCATTTAACGCGGCTCTGGTCTGGTGACCTTAATAAGCTGCGTATGCTGCGCGAGTTCTATTAGTTTTAGATTTTGTATGTTAACCATATTCCTTTTTTGTTCCAGAAAGCATTATTGTCATCGTTACAGTCTGCTTCTGATCCAGCTAGTCAGCAATTATTGCAAAAACTACAGTGCTGAAACTTTTTTCTCAAATTACTTATAAATTTGTTTTGTTTTGGTATTGTTTATTGTATAACCGTTACAACTGTAATCATGTTTCGTATTTTGTTCTGTTTTAAATTGTAATAATCAAGCATTCCTTATTTATTACTTTTGTTTATTGTTTAGGTATCGTATTAACTTCTTTCTAGGTATAAAACTAAGTTATTTAAAGAACAAGCTATTTTAAAACATTCATAATATTACCTATTTTATTTGCATTTGTTTAACTTTACGTGTATAAAATAGTCTCAAAATAAACAAATTATGATAATAAAGATATCAATTTTAATTTAGTACATTAAGCACACACTTGACTAGTCTCATTGCCCAACGGCATGGATCGTGATCTCTAACCACTATAGAATTGCCTAAGGACGAATGACGACAGTAAATTTCGCTACGCTATTCCCCCTCCAAGGGCTCTAATAAGCGTGCGATAATTTACGCAACGTTAATTAAAAATAAATAGTTAGGACAAGTAGCAGCGGGTTATGCAGAGCCGTAGCTGATTGGCCTTTAGGGTAAGGCGCTGGTGACGTTATTGGCCTAGTGGGTGACCGGGGTGGATGGAGCAAGCGGACAATGTCCGCAGACACGCTTCACTGGTGCGCGCCGCCGGTTGCGGCGATCTTTCACCTGCGCAATAATGACGCCTATAAAACCTTGTCATTTCAATAATGTCACGTTACTTTCATCTCAACGCAAACTAAGAAAGCAACTATTCGGCAAGGAAGCAGTCGGTTCTAAGAAGACGCACTGGGTTGATACCCATTCTGAAGAATGTTTAAACTGGGGTGCCTGGTAGGGAACTATTATTGCATTAATTTGTTACTGAATTTCACAATCTTACTTTGCGATATTGTTACAGTTGCTTTTATTGGCGATATGTGATGGAGTGTTTTCCAGTGAAGAACAAAAAGGATTTGTCCAGCCGCTAGATTTCGGCCCTTTATTCAACTATGGCGATTCTGGTGAGTATTGAGTAATAATAAGTACTTTTAACAATTAAAGTGAAATCAATTTAATTATTATGTTGAAATGTTTAAAATACCTACCTACCACACTAGAAGTAGGAACAGTGGCGTTCTTTGTTAACTGACCCCCTGTTGCGTATGAAGTAAATTTCTATGAATACAGAACTAGAATCTTTCGGCAAAATAATCATAGTAAGCCGTTTTACATAAAAACAACAAATCTAATAATATAAAACCAAAACGAATGTAATTACGTGACTTGGAACCTGCCAGGGGGGTCCGCTAACGATAAACGCCACAGTACTTATTAACGCTTTTGCTTTTTACTATAATTGCAGGCTCCCTGGCTTCCAACCATATTGCAGCTGCTGTACTAAAACTAGATAAGAGCCAATACCCTCAATTGTTCGACACTATCGTTAGCAGTTCTATCGATTCAATACAAGCCCGAGTAGCACCCAGGGAAAATGTTTTTTCTGCTAATAATTTTGGATTTAATCCAATTGCAAGTCAAAGTTTTCGTCCCCCTGGACAGTCTGCTCGATTAGCGATTGCCCCGCCGAGGCAACATCTCCAGCCTCATTCATCGCCCGATGCTCAGCAACTTGCAACTCCTTTAAGATATGATATAAGGACAGTACATGACGCTGATTATAAAGTTTACAAGCCGGAAGAAAATGAACAAGGAGAGCAGAGTGAAATTCTAGCCGCTTTAAAGAAAAATCCTACCGTCGCTTCGTACTTTAAGCCCGCTTTAACCAATGTTGAAGTAACGCATCCGCTAAATTATAGAAAGGAAGATATAAGTAATGATGAGAGTCTTGAACTTGAACAGAACTACAAGCCGAATGCTTATATTACAGGACCAGCCCGTATTCGCAGATACAGTAATGGACGACGTCAAAACACCAGGAAGAGTAGAGAAGAAGAAGATGATCCTTATAGCTACAGACCTAAAGCTTTCGATGGCGAAGCCTACAGTGCGTATACGGAAGAAAAAGACCCTAATAAAGATTATGAATATCCTTACGGTAGCTATGATACCGGTTATGATCATAAAGCATACGAAAGAATAAAAGAGATCTCGGAGAAACAAGCAGCGGAGGTTAAACAAAACCCAGGAAATTGCAAGGAGGTAAAGAAAGACGGCATGACCTGCACAACATGTAAAGATCCTAAAACTGGTGGCAACTTTGAGTCTTGTTCGTATGTAGCGGAACCAAAGAATAACAAATACGCTTACTCGAAAGAAAATAAGTTTAATAGCAACGATGAACCCAATGAACCGGAATCCGAACAAAAAGCTGAACAACCTGAGCGCTCGGCAAAGTATGAAGACACAAAAGATTCTCCATCAAACGACAAATCAAGTAGCGAAGAGGATGACACCAATTCGGGTGAAAAAAAATACAAAGCTTATTCCATCCACAGATCAAAACCCACTCCAAGTGAAGCTCTCCGAGCAGCTTCTAGTGAAAGTGAGAATCCCGATGACGAAACAGAATCAGTTGTCCAACCTTATAACTACAAAAAATCAATACCCGGTTTTTACTCTGACAACGAACCAAAAAAAGATGTAGAACATGTTTTGGCTGAATTCAAGAAAAAAGACAGAAGATCTTGCAAGAAAGTTCATAAAAATGGAATGACTTGTTTCCAATGTATTGATAAATCAGGGCTTAAAAATGAAGAATGCATGTTTGTTTCGGAGTCAGCTCCAACAGCAAGCCATTTAGCTTATCAAGAAGTTAAGGAGTTCAAATCGAAACCAGCTACTCTAAACAACGAAGGTGCTGCGAGTCATTCTGTTACCACAGTCGCACCCTTGCCTAGATCTGCAGCTTACGTAGTAGATACCAACAACTACGGGAAAAAAATAAAACGTAAGAAGGTTCCACAAGCTTTAGTGGCATCTCCCACTAAACCGATTATTAATATTCTTCCCAGGGTGCAGGTCCCTGTATTAACAACTAATACACGTAGGGTACAAAGAAGCGCAGAATCAGAAGCCGAAGAAAAAGCGCGCATTACAGACGAAACCAACGTTGCGCCACCTGAAGATTTTTCTGGAGATAATTCCAAGGGCGCTTTTTGGGCGGAAACTCAGCAACGATACAGCCCAGCTCTAGGCGTAACATTGCCTGAATTCATGTTGTCAAGGTCGGAACACGAAGTTGCATTTGACGAAACTGTTGCAGGCTCGTAAGAACGAGCTTGCCCAACCCAATCAGCATTAGTAGAGCGTGTCCGCTATAGCGCGTTAGATGAAGTCTAACAGTTGTTACGTAATTAAGTATAGAATTTCATAGACCTCAAAATGAGATTGTTCCTAAATTAGAAAAGTCCATGGGGGCCGACAAGATATTTTTATATAACATGCGTTATGTCGTTTACAAATTAAATGTTCCTCTGTTATGTTTTGAAGGCATGGTTGTAAAGTGTGGCCTATCACAAAGCCGATTGGTATATTATCTATCATGTATACTGACTGTTTTTTGTTATTGTTAACTAGTTTTAAAACAAAAAATAAATTGATACTCTTATAAATAGTCAATTGTTTTTAATTTAACTAAGTATGTTTAGAAGTAAGTTATCGTTTTTAAAGTTTCGTACCCGAAGGGTGAAAACGGAACCCTATTACAAAGCCTCCGCTGTCCGTCCGTCTGTCACAGGGCTCTCTCATGAACCGTAAGAGGTAGACAGTTTAAATATTCAGTGAATGTGTATTTCTCTTGCCGCTATAACAACAAATAATAAAAATAAAATAAATTTATAAATTTTATGGAGCTCCCATACAAAATTACGTGTTTTTTGGCTATTTTTGCTCTTCGTTTGTTAAGTCTGTATTTCTTGAACCACAACAGGTAGACACGTGAAACTTTCTATAAATAAGTAACACTTCAACAGTTATAACAACAAATTCTAAAAATATAATAAAGATGAAAATTTAAAAGGGTCTCCAAACAAGTGAAAATTAGATGTTCTTTGAAAAAGTTGCCTGATTTTTACGGTACAGAACCCTTCGTGTGCGAGTCGACTCGCACTTGGCGGTTTATTTAATAGTCAATGGTCCTACTCGAAATTAATAGTTCCAACTTCCTAAGTACCTATTTGTTTTATGAAGGTAGTGATCCTGAATGTTGGCATGGTATTCGGTCACCGCCCTAGTTGTCTGTTATGTTCTAAGCTTCTTATTCTACTGGTAATTGTCCAAGTCACAACGTCGTCGTCACTAACAACAGGCGGTATACCAGACTCGGAAGAAAGTAATTACATTCAGTCGTGTTCTAGTCATGCATCAGATCGGAGTTGTTCGTTTATAAATAAAGCTGAACGAGATTACGAGCCAATAATAAATATAAGCGATCTGTATTGTGCACAGCGAATGTGAACTGTTGGGATTGATCGGAAACCGTGCACGCTCGTCAGTCGGATATTGAAAAATAATAATCCAAACGTATGTAAGTTTATTAATACAAAATAAGCACTTCGACATAAGAAATAAGGTGTTATTAAATCAATAACTAAGCTTTTCACTATTTTTTTTTGTTTTTTTAAGATAAGATTTAGTAGGGTACTCAATAGTACCTAATAGGCAGAAATTTCGTGTAGGTAATACTATTTTCACGAAACAAGCTTGAATTTAAACGAGGCCATCCTAAGATTTAATCATTTAAAAATTAATGCAGTAAGGATTTGAAAGTTATTTTCAGCCTAATTTTGTACCAGAGTAACTATAGTACTACGAGTATTTAAGCTTAGCTAAAAATGATAAACAACATTATTTAACAATGCAAACATGATGCAGAATCGCCGCAGACATAAAAAAAAGAGTTTTATTTCTTGTCCCGTTGCCAAGCTTTGTTGATTGAATAAAAAACGGGGTTATTCAATTGCGCAGCCATTTGTTGTGTCTCGTATTGCTGGTTTGTTTTTTCTTAAGATCTTGGTAGCATAATAATATTATAACCACGAAAGTTCGGAGCTTCCTTTCTATCAATCACAGACGCAGCACGGCTGCGTGCGACAGAGGTGTATCTTGCATATTCTATGCTACGTAGGTACGAACGCATTATGCGCGTCAGGCGAAAGCAAGCGCATGATTGATTTTTTGCGTAGAGTATCAAAAAACCCTAAAGATAGGTAAAGTATGGTCCTCTTAACCGAATTTTCGACCACGGTGGCCAGTCTCAACAGAGACAAGCCATGTGAAGTACCCAATAGGAAGCAAAGTAAATACGCTTCTATTCGATTTTAGCAAGAGCTCATAAGCAATGCAGCCGGCAGAAATCGAGGATGAACAGTACGTGGACGTCCGGTCATTGCCTCTGAGGCCTCCACAGCCGCTGGTGCTGCCAACGCGGCCGACACGGCGCTGCTGGCACCCGGTCATGTGGGATGATTCCATTACTGGAGACGCCCCTCCGGCGGAAGCAGAGGAATCCGAAGAAGAGGTAAGTTCGATAATAGGTACATAGACGAGTGCAATCGATAACATTGGTTGAATTGAAATAAACTTCACAACATCCCGCTGGTTTTTAATTGGTCGTTTTCGCACCCTTACTGTTAATTTTTCTATAGAATGGCTAGTTTTATGAAAAGTTTCCTCATTCGCATGTCGGAAAAAGCATTGTTACTATTATATATATAGCTGATCAAACAATTACGGGAACACTACAAAAGCTTTAAAATAACGATATCACCAATACTCTCACCGCTTTGTGTTCGGGTTTCGGGACCGTAAGACATAGGTACTAGAGAAAGATTTGTAACCTAAATACATGGCTATATTTCTAGATGACTGACGCGTTAACTAAGTTAGTAGAAATAAACGCAATAGAGGCTATTTGATTGTTAGAAATAAATTACTATAACATTTTTAGAGCAACGTAAGAACTTACCATTATATCTTGCGTTGTCCCTGATAGTTTTCTATCTTAATTTCTGTCAGATGTCTGCTCTGTTTCATCCGGCTGAAGTAGTCTCGATACGTGCTCGATACCGACAGTTCTATTTCGGTGAAATTTTCAGGCTCTGTGAAGGAAACATTAAAAAGTGCATGTGCGTCATAAACGTTCTTGGAAATGTATATCCGTGCCAAAATGAGAACAAAACAGTGCTAATGAACTATCTTAATTTATGGTGTGGAAAATATACATACATACCTTGAAACAGCAGTTATTGATGGATTTCTAGTAGTGTTTTATATTGAGTTTCTCGATGTCAGCCATTCTCACTTAGTTTTCGCATCGCATGCAGGTTTTATCCATGCCCTAAATCCTTGTACCGCTATGCCTAAATCAGACTCAATACTGTTTCAGAGAGACAAAAGGATGACCCGTGAGTACCCACACAAGCAGCGTATACGGAACCTCAGAAAACTGATTGCTAACGGTACAGTGAAACCTACGCCAGAGACCTTGATATTCTTTCTTTGTAATAAGTTTGCGGTTTCTGACGAAAGGAAGACAAAAATGATAGCACAACAAAATTGCTAACATGTGTGTACCCCCGTTGACAGAGGTTTAGATAAGTGTAAGCATAAGTTGCTTATGAATTTTCAATTGTATCATAATCATATCCTATCTATATTACTATGATGTCGTAAATCAATACTTACTTACAAGTTTTAGATATTTATATGTAATGTGACAGCAATTATTGTGCTTTTTATAGACATCTTGTCTATTTTATCTTTAAATAAAGAACTGTATTATATTACCATTTCCCAGAATTTGTTATTGTATTTTTTACTAATAAACGTTTATTTTGTATCACTTGTTTTGAATTTGGGTGTGTTAATATGCAAAACAATCTTTCTATTAAAAATCTAGCCTTTTAACTTTAATTAATTTAGAAATAGCAGTACTCTTCATATGAACATAAATCTATATATTACATAAAATCTATTTATGTATAAAAATTATGCAGAAGATAATAATAATTTACATGACAGGTATAATTTACCCATCAACAAATTGACTCACAGAGCTAAAATCACCTCGTGGACATGCGCGTAATATTATAAACATTTTTAAGAACTGAAGTCAATTAGGTACATATACTTTATATTCTTCATAAAAATTATCTACACACAAGACTTTATAAAAAACAAATCGAGTTTCTCAAATATAACTTATAAAAAGACTTTAAAAATAAAAATAAGCACGAGGTCGCGGTGTGGCGAGGGACGAGATCGCCTCTTTATAATGTACACAACGAGATGGGCGGCGTCGTCTCTCGCGCCGCTCTCATAAATAAATAATGAATCGTAAAATAAATGATCTGCAGTCACTTTGTCCACTAGCACTATGAGTTCACTGTGAGTGTGGGGGGGCGGCGCTAGGTGGCGGGCGGGGGCGGCGGCTGCGCGGGCGCAGCGGGCCCCGCGTCGGCCGCGCCCGGTGCCGCGCTCGCGCCGCTCGCCGCCGCACCGCCAGTCTGTGCGGCCTCTTCCTCCTCCTCCTCTTCTGGGTCGAACTTAAGCATCAGTTGTTTGAACTGTAATGAAAAAAAAAACACATTTAGTGAATAAGTTTCAGCTTTGAGCATAAACATATAAAAACTCATATGCCAAAATCATTGGCATATTGTTATCATCTACGGAAGAAGATCTGATGCGACTTAATCAGTCTGGCTGGGAGTCGGTTGAGCACTTTCGTGTATGGCTGAAAATACCTATTCGGGAGTGGCAGCATCGATCGTATGTTGCACATGTTAAGTTAAGACCAAAACACTAACCTCTAGATAATCATCAACGAGTCGCCGTCGGCCCTGCTCGTCCAGATCCACGTCTAGGTCCTCTTCATCGTGGAGCTGCGCGATCGTGGCCTTGGGCTCAAAGATCGGCGCGATCCGCCGGGATACAGCCTTCTCGTACACTTTCACGCTCTCCGACGGAGAATACTGGTTGATTTTCCTGTGAACGTCAACTTAAGTAATAGATAAAACACGACTATATGATTTTTTTATCCCTAATCCTTTATATTGCATGCTAGATTATAGTGAAAAATCAGGACATTATTAATATTTATATCACTTATTATACCATGTTTGACGCAAATAAATATATTTGAATCTTTAAAACCAATCCAGTAAAGGACGCAGAAGGTGAAAAGGTCGTACGGGGTGTCTTGCGTAAGCGAACAACATGACACGACGCGCACATTCGAATAAGCAATACAAGATTTACCACACTAAAAGGTACACTATCTAGTTACATGCTGCGCTGATCTCGTTATCAGTTTGTTCTCATTCAAATGTTTAGAAAAAAATAGATCTTAAATTGCGCGATATAGCGCGCCACTACGCGTTTTGTCTGGATGGTCTATAAAAGATAGTGCTCCATCATTATCAGCCTACGTAGACCCCCGCTAGATATAGGCCTTTTCAAGAGTGTCACAGCGCTTCAGTTTATCTGTCACATATACTCAACGATTGGTCATTTATTTTACGACCGGTGGCCCAACTGTGGCTTTACTCACGCATCGGTAAACCCGTAGAGCTGCTTGAGATGCTGCTTCAGCACCAGTAGAAGCAGACAGCCGCGCGCTTGCCGCATCGCCTCTCTCAGCGGCCGCACGTCATCGGGCAGTCGAGAAACGAATGATTCCGCTTCTTCGTCATCTTCCTCCTCTTCTAACGGCTCTTTCTCTTCTGTACTTGTTTGTTTTAGACCCTGGGAATAGGAGAATTTCACATATATTGTTTTGGCGGTTTTAGCTCTGCTACCAAGAATAAAAGCTGCTAAACTATTTCCTTGGAGGGGAATCGACTAATCAAATTGGTTGAAATAAGCATCACGTCACCTAACTGGTTCCTGATTGCTCAATTTCCGGGTCAGTGGAAACGCACTTTAAGGTTGTGCCGTGAAACGTGAGTAAGAGAATGCTCTAGAATGGATGGGTAGAAAGTAGATAAAACTTTTGGTGATGTCAAAACTTGTGTTACGGCAAGACAAAACGAGCTTATGATTAAATTAATGACGATAAATATCGTGGCTGTAGAAGCCAAATTAAATAACTAACACATTTTGCGAAATCGACTTTATTGCATTTCTATAAAGTCTAGTTCAAGCTGCATCTTTCTGTGATCTTTACTAACGTTTCGCTATCATAATTTATCAAAAAGTTATCTGTAAATGAAACTTGCAAGTCGGAATAGATGGAAAAATAAACTTCTCAAAATAGACAAAAAAGTAGCGAAGGAAAATTAAATAACGCAACCATAAATAGATAAATGAAATGATTGATCAGTTTGCGACAGCGTAAAGGCCATTAGATCACCCCTGAGTTTTCCCTCAACACTTTTATGGTACACCAGGAGCAAATGGAATTGGAAAATTTAATAAGATAAGTTATTGAATTTTCGTGTGTTATGATTGTGATATTTAATAGTAAAATACAAATTAACTAAAATTACTTATTTAAATTGTCTACTAAAGCTCATTGGTTTTTTACAAGTTTAGGACAAGTAGAATTAAATAAGGACATTTTATCGTATTCTTTTTAAGCTTCAGCGGAAATTATTGTCGAGGAAAAATAAACAACTAGCATACATAAAGTAAATAACTAACATAAACATTGAAAACTCTGGCAAAAAAATATCGGCATTATTGTCGCAAAAAAACAGTTAATCGTGTTTTTCTCGCGATTTTAGTTTTGTTAGTTATTTAATTTGGCTTCTACAGCCTCGATATTATCAATATAAAATGTATAGAAAAAACACATCGCAAAATTACTGAACATCCTTCACTGAATTATAATACATTATATTAAATTAGTTTTTTAATAATTACCTCTCGAAAATGTTGCAGTAGATTTGATCCTGACGTCGAGATTATGATATCAATGTGATGAATAATAAACAGTGGTTCATCTTGAACTTGATATGGGAAATAGCCTAAGTTATCTGCTAGGTACACAATTTGATCTAGTGGTGCCGTCTGAAAAGAGAAAAATACAACTTAGCATACTATAGACTATATTCGACCGTGTCCCGAATAAAAATGCGGCGCACCGGCCGCATTTTTATTATTATTAATAAGTGTGTGGTTTGTTTGATGGTTTGCACATCGAACGTGGTGGTAAGCTGGCGTGCGTTTGTTGCACAGAGCGCACCGTACAGTGCGGTAGTACGGTCGCACCATGTTCGATCGTCTGTTAACACTTTAAGGCCCGTATTGTGAAAACATGCTCAGTCACCGATCAATGCTTGAGTAACGCTTTTATATGGCATTAACGTCACTCAAGCAACAATTATGTTCCTGATTGATCCAGTGGGGGCGGCGGGTGGCTGAAAGTTCGTTAACTGTCATTGTAACTCAGGAAAGCCTGTCAACGTCAGGTGGCATGGCTTCTAGTCTGCGCCGGAACAATATATGACTAGACAGGCTTTCATACTACGGGCCTAAGAATTTCAAGAATAGAGTATTTAAAGTTGTATGGAATGTTATTATAACAAGGGTACTTACAGATACGTCGTCGAATTGTTTGAGTAACGACAAAACTAAAGCTCGTCGTTGTGGCCTCGTATTCCGTAGTAGTGAATACAAGAATCCATTTAGTGCTGACGGTAAGTCATCTTGGTCTTTTTTCCTGAAAAATTATGAATTCTTATGTAAAATTGTCAATTTATCAGATCGCATTTGAGACATTTTTAACAACGACGCAAAGGGGTGAAGATAAACATATGGACCAGTCTTGAATTACTTTATTTTGACATTTAGCTATGTTAGATATACAACGATGCAGTCTTTCTAATGTTTTTTATGATGGTACAACTCAACTCGTTTGGGCTCTTCGATTTTTTTATTAAATTAGCTTCTAACGTTCCAATTTACTAAAGATGATTGCACTTACCTAAAACCTCGAATAATTCCTCGTTTTGTATCAGTCTGTAATATTTTTTGTAGCTGATAAGAGAGCTTGATGCCGAGTTGTGCTTTCATATGGATGAAGCCAGGGTACTTCTTATCAATCTCCTGTAAATTCTTGTCAGCCGTGTGAGACACCGTCACTTCTGTGTCCGTGCTCATACAAATGAGGTAGGGAACGATCTATAAACAAATAATAATACAATCACACTAAGATTATAAATGGGACAATTTGGATGGATAAATCTATGGGTAGATATAACTAAACGGATCAGATTGAAATTTTGCATAGATATAGGTCTAGTGTAGGCCCAGAATAAAACACAATTATTTATACTATTTATCCCACAAATCAGTTCACATGGAATAGAAATAAGCGTAAAATATTTTCATAGTAATTCTTGTTGAATTACGTCTTTGTTTACTTAAAATTCCGAATCTATCGCCTACTTTTATCTTAGAAACAACGCGTGCGAAGCCGCGGGCAGAAAAAAGTATTCCGACCATCGACACAGATTAAAGAAATGTATCTTACCTGTACAGGATGCACCAATCCTTGCGCCAGAACAAGTTGCACAACTTTTATAGCACTCGACCGCACGACCGTACTTGCATGAAGGAACGAACCAAGTATCTCCTTCAAGTACAGTTGGATAACGGTCGAAGCCATACCAGAGGACACGTCGCCCATTTCCTTGAGATTCTCATGTTTCGACCGCGTTGACCCTGAAATGGCAATTCATTTTATACAGTCATTTGAAATTATTCGTCAACAACATCTCTTTGATCACCCTGTACTCAGATCTAGAATCTAAGATATTTTTTGTAAACACAGAGATAAAATAAAAAAAAATATTTCACGGTACTGGATCCAGAGCGAGTATAGACAGCGATTTGTCTAGGGTAGAATAGACAAAAATTACATCGAATTCGTAAAATATTTTCAAGATTCACACTTTCAACCAAAACTTTACGTATTGTATGACTTTTTCTCTGTTCTAGCCAGACAGAGACAAACTGAACCATATCTGCCTTATCTTGGCTGTTCAAGCTACCGGCGCAGAACCCATCAAGTTATTATTTTAGATACAGCTGATAAAATATCAAAGAACGAGTTTTTATCTTCTATACATATATGTATATAAAAGAAATTCGTGTTAGTTACATTATTTATAACTCAAGAACGGCTGAACGGATCTCGGTGAAATATGGCAGCGAGGTAGATGGTATCCCGGGGCCGGACATAGGCTACCTTTTATTCCGGAAAAAAGCGTGCGAAGCCGCGGGCTGCAGCTAGTTATATTATAAAAACAACTAGATAGTTTTTATAATATAATAAAAACTTGTTCTCGAACCGAAACAAATTCATTATCTGTCCTTCCGACACAAAAGGTTCGAAGTAAACCCTCTTATATTTATAATGAACAAAGTTTTACTTCTTAACTTACACTCTGCAGACCGATTAGATCAATGACCATTATAAAAGGTTGCCTGAGGAGAGATCACTCTTGAGCGATAAGACCGCCAATTGTCGCTTATTCCATAATTATTATTAACTATTTCTAAGTTAAGCGTGCAATAAAGTATTATCCATCTATGTATCTATAAACTACTTTACTTACACTCCTTGTCCTGCCTGATCATCCGTTGCTCCTCCTCTTGTAAGTACATTTCCACATTCCTCAGTACATCTGCCTTCATATCAACAGGCGCGAGATCCGAAGTCAACAGTTGATGGTAGAACTCCTTCAGTTCTGGACGAAGCATGAACTCGTAATGCCTCACACACACAGAGCCGAGCGCTTTCAGTGTGTGCGATACGAAGTCTTCATCTTCGAGGCCGACGAAGAATAATAATGTGCTGTACACTTGTTCTTTCATGTCAACCTGAAATTAAATATTGTGTAAGTACGATTCATAAGGGGTCAGTGATAAAATACGTCACAAGTTAAGGGGAGAGCGGGTGTCCAAAAAGTGCTGCTTTGAGAGAAGCTTTGTGTATAAATCTAAAGTAAAACTAACGTACGGTATGGTATTACCCCATAATGATAAGAGCCAATAATGCGCTTATCTGAGGAGGACGATGGACTAGTATTAGGCTGATGACAAAGGTTCTCCCCCACAGGTGCGTTTTTAGCGGTCGATAATATCGCTATGCGTTATTGCGATAATGCGTCCGGACTCGCCATACTTCTATTGCGTCCTTATTATCGTAGCAGTGATTAACTACGTGGCCGTCCATTGGGACGGCTACAGTCCATTAGGATATCTGTTTTCAGTACCTTTTGTATTAACAAAATCGCAATAACTCATGCGATATTATCGACCGATAAAAACGCACCTGAATGGGAGAGCCTTTAGTGTGATGTGATTATAACTGAGCTACAACTCTCTTTAAAATTTTACCAACTGTATTACAAAATAAGGTTTAAATTAGCTTGTATCTCACTGGGAAATAAATAAGAAAGTAAAAACCAACAAAATACATACTGGCAGGCCTTCTATGACTTTCGTGTCAGTAAAGTCAAAGTACCGTAGTAATAAGCCTACGATGAACAGTGATCTCCGAAAGTGCGGCCGCGAATGTGACGTTCGAGTCAATTCTGGGTCTCTTTGCCAGCTCGTTTTCCAGAACAGGAGTACATCTACAAATATAAATAAAGAATATAAATAATGCTGGACGATTCACACAGCGTTATCTACCCCCAAGCTTAGCAGAGCTAGTGTTATGGGTGCTAAATAACTGATATACTTAATACGTTTAACTACAAAGATAGATATTTTTATTATACATAGAAAACTCCTAGAATACTCGGATCAAATATCAGCAGATCATACAAACATTTGTCCTTAGGCGGGAATCGAACCCGCAACCTCTTGCATCGCGGACCTATACTCGGAACAAATACCTGCAGATCGTACAAACATTTGTCCCGAGGCGGCAATCAAACCAGCAACCTCTTGCATCGTGGACCTTCGCCCGCTGCGCCACAGAGGTCGTCCAAATATTAACGTTGTCGAGCAATAGCAAGACTTACTGTGATATTTTTGGAAGACATCTCTGATCAGTTTGTAGTTGTGTGTGAGGTTGTTGACTATCGCCGCCAGTAGTGCGATACAAGACGCGATGACAAGCTGCCCTCGTTGCAAGATCAGTTTTACGGCGTCTTCTTCGAGTTGCGCCAGGAACACCTCACTAGGATGCTCCATCAAAGGCACAACTAGTTCTAAGGTCGTCGCTACAGTTGACATTATCTGTTGCTCGTACTGATTCTGAAAATTAGTTCAGTAGTTCAAGCCAAAGTCGAGCCAAATCTCACATGGGGAGAGGGACGGTCTGGACAAATGACATGATTATTTTTCTTGTTTGTTTTGGTGCGAGATTCAAATTTGTAATTGTACATCGTTTAGGATTTGAGGCAAATCTCTCGCGCCAACACAAACTCACGTGAGATTAGAGGAGAGGGAGGGGGTCGAGTCTCACGATATCTCAACAAGGGGAGAGGGGAAGGGGGGGGGGGGGGTCGAAAAATCGCCTCACGTAATTTATGGCTGCCCCCTAACAACTCCCAGACTTTCACTCATAGGAAAGATAAACCGACTTCGCAGATTGTGCTTGACAATTTTGGAAACTTACTTGACATTTTAAGCTCAGGTACGGTTGTAGCGTTAAGGCATGGTTCACCAGCAGTTGTGGTCTTATCTTAGCAAATAGATGCAGAGTTGAAAGGCACGCTAATATACGCTGTGATGAACCCGTTCCTGTAAACAATAATAAGTTTGTGTCAATATGGATGTCAACATCCTTCTATAATATACTAATTTTAATATAAATAATTCGCTAACTTACCCTCTGCGCTACTTTCTTCTAACTGAAGTAAGCTTTCAATGAGACAGTCTACAATTTGTTGACACGCAACCAGTAGCGATTTGGGTGGTTGATATATTATTTTCGTAGAGTCATCTTTGTCCTCTTTGGGTTTGAACAGCTGTAAGTTAACGCAATTTAATTAAAAAATCGGTCCAATATTTGACTACATCCAGCAAACTGTGCCTATACTCGAGCCATTCTCAAAATTCAATGTTCATAAACAGCTCACACACAGCACAAACAATCTTAGGTCTTTTTCGTGTACGTGAAAAATAATTGTCAGCATTATGCATTGTGGCAAAGAGCACATCTTACAAAAAAATCAACAAGCAAATAGTGATTACGTTTAGTATGGGGCTAATTATTTTTTCTCTTTAGTTTGGCCAGAGTGTTGTAAAATGTAACTTACACTCATCAGCAGCTGTTGAAACCATTCAAGGCCCATATCCCTCGAGGATATGACGACGTCTGTGATATTGAGCACCTTCCTCGTGAGCGGGTCGGCCGCGGCCGCGGTCATGTCCAACGCGCCCGGCCGCGCTGTGTTGGCGCACGGGCTAAACCACATGTTTTGAAACACTTCCATAACTAACTTCCTAATTCCCTCCTCATCATTCACCCGCCTAATCATTTTAACACAAATCTCGGGAATCTTAGGGAACTCTGGGCACTCTATACAAATGTCTTTCAGAATTTTTATCACACGTTTACGCACTGATACTCCGGTATCCTGAAAAAAAAACAAGTTAATATATCGGTTAGACTGGTAAGAACTTTTTATTAGTCTGTAAGGAAAACACTTACTAGAATTCGGTTTGAGAGCATTGAATAATACTTGTCGATGAGATCTGGCCGGCTGAGTACGAACTTGCCGACAAGGTCGACGGCCGCCTCGCGCACGGCTGTCGATTGGTCCAGGAAGGATCGGTTCACGCCGATTTGCATATCGGGCCTCGCGAGCACCGCGGGGTCCGCTTCCACTATCATTGCGAGGCATTTCATCGCCTTCGTTCTTATCGCAATCGTATTTTCGCAAAGAATCACAAGGATCTTTCTGAGGTACTTGTCGAAACTTTGTGAGAATGATCGCTTCGAAGCGAGGTATTGCGATATGAGTTCCGCACCTCCGTAGTCGATGTAGGACTGCATCACTTGCACCTGCGTGCCACCCTGGTACCTAAACGGACGGATCTTTTCGAGAAAGAAACTCTTTCGTCGCTGGATTGTTTTGAATTTCTCTGCTGACACTATCGCACTGGCGGCCTTCTTCGATTCCTTGACCCCCCCGTCGCTGTCTTCGTCCGCATCTGACTCGTCAGTTGATTCGTCCTTATACCGTTTTTTAGATTTCTTCGTTTTCTTGGTGGGCGAGGTGGTTTTCGGTTGGATTACCAGGTCTCGAAACCACTGCGTGATGTAGAAATGCCGAGCACAGTTCCACGCTTGGTCTTTCTGTCCATTTATAGCTAGATAATCGAGTAGTACTCGTTGAAGAAATTCGGTCCTCTCTTCGTCTTCGTCTAGGCCTGAAGTTACATTCTGTAAATAAATCAAGCGTTGAATTTGTAGGTAAAGTGCTGATGTAACCTCACACAGTTTTCTTTAAGTGCGTGACCTCAATAACGTCACTACGGTGTTTTGTAACGATTTTAATTTTGTTTTAGTTACACTTTAGTAAAGTTATGCTTTGGTTAAACTTTGGTTTCGCATTTGTCGATGACCTAACTAAACCAAAGCCTCACTCTTGCTGTAACATGTTGCCGTCTTCTTCTATGCTTTTTATCAGAAAGAGATGACAATATGTAAAAGCTTTGGCTATGCTTCGACTACAGAGGTCATTATTCAGGTTGACATAGTAATGTGAATTACAAAGTTGATTATGTGAACGTAAACGTCCATCTGCACATAAACGTCCACAGCTGAACGGAACCCCCAAATACGGTGATAGGCATGGCAAAACCACCTTACCATTTTGCCATACCTAACCACAGCGCTTGGCAGGCGGATTTCTGGTAGGTTCCTTAAGTCGCGTCTTTCGACATCCACGGGCTGAGTTTGAGGGTTTGTTACGCCACGGCTAGTAGACGTGAACGTAGACAAAAGTTGAAACTACTTCAAGGGCCGTGTTGTAAAGCTTGCTCAGTCGTAGATCTACGCATGAGTGACGTTTGTGCCATAGAAAAGATTAACTCAAGCAGATAATGATGACTGAGCAAGCTTCATAATACGGGCCTAAGTTAAACGTTATCCACTAACAAGTCCCAGTCATTTGTTGAGAAAAAAATTGTGGTTGAACGTCCGAGCCACATTTTATGCAAATTACTCCGCGCGGAGTAAAATTGGTTTTGTGGCTAACTTCACTCTAATGGAATGATACGATATGTTGCTCCGATACGAGTTCCGTTGGTAGAATGGAAAAAAGCCAAGGTGCCAATACAAAAATAAACGAAGACGAATTAAAAAAAAAATTAAAATCATTTCGGAGTTGTCATTGTAACGAGCATGAATGTGGAGAGTTGGTTTGTTTTGTTTATTCTGGTAATTTTTGGAAGAAAAGGTAGTGATTGATTGGTATCAAAAAATAGCTTGTATCATCTAGTTTAATAATATATAGGCAAGATTAGGCAAAGAAAAGTATGAAACAAGGAAGAAAGAAAAATGTGTGAATGAATTTAAACCTTTTACTATGTCAAGTTTAGGCATTTTTTTGGGACCATACGATTATTTCTATGACTCTGGTCTATAGATTTAGTGATTCCGTATAGTTTTAGCTTTTTTTTTGGTATATTTTCTTAGAGCGTAGCTGTAGTAGTTACCAAGATATAACCATTTATGTTTAAAATGGGACGCGCTCGCGGCGCTGTGATTTTTCGGGGCTAAGCTCGGACGTTTGAGGCTAGTGCAGGCGATCCGGCTGGATAAGAAGGTTACAAAATCCAGTCGGGCCACTGTCAGTGCAGAGTGAGAGGGACATACCTGTGCCAACGTGCCGTCCTTTTCCTCCTCGGCGCGTATATCTCGTACCACCGCATCCATAGTGGATAGCTTGGCGCGAGACTGCACGCTGTCCCTTCGCAGCCGCGCTGCCACCAAGCCGAGGTACTCTAGAGACGCCACACGCACTGACATCTCCATGGATTTATCTGACATATATTTTACCTGAAAATATGTTATAAGTTTGGTGAGTTTTATTTAGGACCGGTAGCGTGAACACCTTATAAGGCTTTGTCTAGTCTAGATACAAAATTGAGTAGAATGTCATGCAGTGGTGTTGGTACAGTTGTTGCACTAAAATGTTGTCGTCCCTTTCTTTACGATATAAAAAATAAGGACAGCGACGTTTTATTGATTTGTCAATTAAGTTGAGTATGGTTTTTGCAAGAACCGGATCGACACCATAAATTATTTAAGTTGTAGGAATGAATAAATGTATTACGCATTCGATGACGATACAATGTCGTTTTAGCCTTTCTACTCTAGACAAGTTACAAGCCTACTGGATCCTACAAACCGATTGCACATAATCACATAACACTCACCAGCATCGTTCCAAGAAGACTCAGCAGTAATTCTGTAGCAGGCCACTCGGGTTTATTTACAGTGGTAAGTAAATCGTGCACGAAATTTTCAAACAGGGGCCTGAAGTCGACGTCTTCGTTGCGACTCCGGCACTTGTTCAGGAATGACGTCAGGAATGTACCGCCCACGCTGATTGCTGCCTCGTACTTGGATATCATTAGGAGATCTTTGTCTACACGCTAAAATACACAATAAAAACATAATCAATAATAATAAAGCCGGACAATTCACACAGCATCATCTAGCCACAAACATAGCAGAGCTCGTGTTTATAAAGTGCGAAACATATGATATAAACCCCACTGCAGCTTAGGTCACACGACATAAAGGAGCTTTCTGTAATGGAACTTAGGCTCACCTTTTTTCCATCAGAAGTCTCGGCTTGTTCCTTGTTCTTATCTTTATCTTGAATCTTACACAGACTTTCAGGCAATGTTACAACACATTGCACCAACTGCAACACAAGAGCGGTCAGCATCTGAATGTGTTGGTTCGAGCTCAGCTGGAAGGAGCGCAGGTTGTGCTTGGAACTAGGTATCCGCGCTATAGACGCTAAAATATCTTCAAGTAACAATCTCCGGTGCTGTTCGTATTTTGTGAATATCTGCAACAAACAATATGAATGTTTAAAGGACTATACATATCGAGCCCCGCGCACATTTCAGCATATGAATAATGTAGGCAGCCGACAGTGTTTAGTCAAATTGTCGCCGGCCCGCCGTCTTTGGTGTGTTCTCTTTCAACAGTTCAAAAAGTGAGCGTCTGAGGATGAAAATAGTCGTCGTTGTCGGATGGTAGACCTAAGCTATGATCATTTGAATTTACTGACCGTAGTGACGAGTTTCAAAGCTGCCAATTGCAGCTCACTAACGTTCTCCACGAAGAAAGGCGATACTCCAACCGTCGAAGCGTGCAGGACCGTCGTATCAGTCAGATTGTGCGCGCCCAACAACTCTGATAACAGTGTCACAGATTCGTGAGCGTGTGTGTACAAATCCCGAATAGCGCGCGTAGAACCAGTGCCTTTCCGACTTATGTTGGTGGCGCCCCCGCCGCGACGTTTGCGTCCATCCACTAAAGAAAATATTATAAAGCAGTCAGTCTTTGGTTTATTATATTTATGACTAAATTTCGTTCGACCATTCCTTCTGAAGCCCAGAAGCTCCACCTTACCTTTCTTTTTGGATGTCGATTGGATGCTGTAGACTGGATCATATACGCAGTAAATTGTGTTGTTCAATTGGAATTTGATAAACATAATAATTCTATCTATGACGTCTTCCAGAAAAATACGTTTGGGCATGCTAGGCGAGGTCATTACGTAAAGAGCTGTCAGGCAGGCGTCAGACGCGCACATAACTCTTTCTAAAGCAGACTCAAGACACATCTGCCTCATTTCTTCACTATCCTCCTGCAAAAATAATAAGGATGTGAGTTTATATAGTACTCAAATATTTTGTGTGATTGTTTTGTTAAATAATTTTACTTACCGGATCACCCACAAGGGACAATTTCTCGGCCGCCCTAATATTCTTCTCCAAAATATTCAGTAATCGAACTAGCCTGTCAGAAGGTATTGCCTCCATAGCACCAAGATTTTTCAATTTGGCTGCTTCTGAACACAGCTCTTGTAGCTGATATCTTGGTAATAACAATTCTTCAGGAATGTCTGTACCCTCTGGAATAATTATTGTGATTAGCTTATTTTGTACCTACTATTTACAAAACAAAATTCATGAAAATATCATAAATGTGCTTACCCATTTCCTCTGTTATGAGCACATCATCATCAATGGTATCAAAAACAGATTCAATCAATTTGTTAAACCTTTGATACGTGTTTGTTTCCATCAATTCATCTACTGACAACATTTCAAGTACTGGTACCAGTCTCTTTTCCACTTTTCGCAACTTAGGTCGAACTGAAAATATACAAATTACCTTTACAATGCGATCAGTATTCCATGTGAAAATTTGCACTTTATTGTAACCCCTTTTCATAACCTATCAACAGTGCCGATGCCCATTTAGGGCTTTTGGTAAAACATCCGTCAACAGTGCAGAGGACCATTTCAGTCCAGTCAGCTGACACCAACTTGATGCTCAACTTCACGTTTGTTTATGTTTCTATCTTGCTCCAACCTATTAAAATGCGTTCTTTTTAGAGCAAGGTAGGTATCTAGCGCTCGTTCACTTGTTGCGTCATACAAAAATTCAGAGAAATTCGTAGTCGAACTTCACTCGCCGTCGCTCCCTGTTTTGGTCAATTTTATTCATGAAAACCTAGTGTTTTATTGAATTAACGTGCTTTGGAAATCCAACAAAAAATTAAGTTTTGTTGATTTTAGTACACCTCACTGTGTTTCCAGTACTGTTTGTGTAATAAAAACAGTTTAGAGTACTATCCAAAAATAGGTCTAAGAATTAGGTGTTTGAAGTTTCAGTTACAATATTATACTTTATTTTCTCTTGCATGTACCATTTAAAGTACATGAAATGATAATAAATTTTTTTAATCAGTTTGTACCTAAATTAGATAGTTATACTGCTTAAAAACACCAAAAAACGCATTTTTAATTTATTTGCACGTTTTGCAAGCCCCAACAGTGCGGGCAGCCCATATTGGGCAGCACTGTTAAAGTCATTTCACAAAATTTGGCCTCACTGTTGAGGGGATAAGTAACATAGCACAATGTTAATTGTCTCTTAACTGGAGTTTAAGGGCAAACACAACTATCACCATTAGTGAGTAGTAGTTATCACTGTACCTATAGTGGTCTCAGCCTCCTCCTTTTTACTGGCTTCTTCATGTTTCCTCTTTACTGCTTCCCAATTTTTCTCCCTAGCTATATCTATTGCTTCTTTTTCTTTATCTACAGCTGGTGTAGCTTTTGTTTTGAGTGGTACATTGTCATCTGAATCTGATTCTAATGTACTGCTTTTTCTTGATCTGTCATCATTGTAAACATTTTCATGTTTCTTCAGCATTCCCTCCTATAGAAAAAAAAATTACATTATTTTTTCCTGTTAGTTGTGTCAGGGGAGGCCTTCGCCCATTAGTGGGACACATATAGCCAACTGTAATTATAATAGTCAGATATTTGTAAAATACATTTATAATGTTACATTTTTTTTTTCAGAATCGTAAATAGGTTTTGTGTTAACTGTTGTACAAAAAAGATCTTAAGTATAAAATAGTGTACAGTTTCTTTAATAGACATACAATAACAGTTTTTAAATAGGTACCTTTTTAACTAGGTAGGTATACATATAAATACTTACTGATAGTCTTCCTAATTTAACCACAGGAAATTTTATAGAAGGTTTACTGGTGTCCATTTTTTCATGTACTGGTGGTGGGGCATATGGTGCACCCATAGAAGACCCAGGTACTTGAGGGTCTTGGCGTAGGGGGAATGGGGCTACGCTAGCCTGGGCTGGAGATTGACCTGTCATTACATTGCCACCATCTAAAAATAAGCAGATAGCATTAATTAATTCTATAGCAATATTTCTGAAGAGTACAGAGCATATTATAAGAATAAGAAGTACATACCTTGTTCGTAAGGTCTATCTTGTGATTGCATTGACATCATTGACTGGTCAGTTTGATGTCTAGCTGGTGATATCGACATGGTATCTTCAAAAGTTGTCTTTTGTGATTGTATTGTCGGCTGGTCATTTGTTGTTGGTGAGATAGACAGGGGATCTCTATCTTCTAAATTGGTATTTACAAAACTTGTATCATCTTGGCTTAAACTATTGTAGAATCCTCCATTTTGTGAATTTGGACATGAAGTATTTGTAAGTGGATTTGTGTATACATTAGAGGTATTTGCATTGTTCCAAATGGGAGATACATTATTTTGAGCAGAGATGTTAACTTGACTGCCAGGTCTAGCTTGAGAGGGAGGAGAGCCCATGTTTACATGAGGTGATGACCGCGAGGGTATAGCGAGCATCTGTTGGTTTGGGATGGAAGCTGATGGTACTGCAGCCCCTACAGGCGATGGACTTGAAGGAACAGCATTGTGTGAGTAGCTGTATGAAGGTGCAGGTGACACCCCATTAAATTTTGCGGTGTTCATATGGTTCCCATAATGATTCCTTTGTTGCTGGTCAAAAACATTTGGATTGACATTTAATATTGCTTTCAAAAGTTCAGGTGTAGCCGGTTGTGGGCCTGGACTCACAGCATTTGGTATTGTCTCATCTTTTAGGTCACTGAAATTAATTTTTTATTTATTTCCTTCATGAACAACACATTAAAAAAAAAAAAAAAGTTTTCTTACATGTGCTGGACTGATGTTTGCATAAGAGATTGAAGTAACAGAGTCACCAAGTTGTCATCACGAGTAGTTAAAAGTATAGCAGCCTCCTCAGCAACACGGGGATGAAACAGTTGCGACTTGTTATTTAATGTGGATGGCAAAGGTGTTGGTAGGGGTAGCACTGGTAATACTGAAGAAAATATAACAATTGTATAAACAAAAATATTTGTCCTACTTTACATTTTACACATGAGGATAGAGGTTTGTTACCAATAAGTTTTTTTTTGATTTTTTTGTGATGTGCAACATACAAAATACTTCTATTTTATCCAAGTACAACTGCAACCTTCATCAAATAATTGTGTTTTTTATCTATTTACCATTTTTTGGTTTGAGGATGTGTGAACTTTTTGGCGGGCAAGTGAGCCTGCTTTCGATGAGTAGACAGGCAACAACATGGGTTTTCATGTTTTCTTGCCTTTAGGAAATAAAGTGAATTTAATAAAGCAATTTTCATCAAGTTTGTATTTCTTCACGCAATAGAGTCAACATTGGGTTTGATTATAATTCTGTCTGAACAAGCTAAATCTAAATAATGTATCCAAATAGAAATGATATTTCATAGGACACCGTCAATTTATTTAAGCTTTACTGGAATAGCTCTCAGTTCATCACACATCGCTTTAGAAACAAACATGCAAATAATTTGTTTGCTTTTTCCACTTTGATCTTGATTCTACATCTTTTGGTATGAATAAATGAGCTTAAAATTCTTTGGCACATTATTATTAGGGCAGAAGAGAAGGAAGTGTTACAGTTGCATGCGAACTACTATCATAGTCATCTATTTATTTGTGATACTTACAGTCTGTGAGGCTAGCTACACCTGCTAGAGTTGTTACTGGGACACTTGGTATTTCCCTTTCATTCATCTTGATGCTTTCTCTTATTTCTCCAAGTGCAATATTACGTTCCTAGAAGTAAAAAGAAAGTATTTTCCTGCTTGCTACAGCAATTGGCAACAAACAATTTGTTGGCGTATGAAGTCTTTCACAATTCACGCACGTAACACTTTTCATGGCATATACTCCTGTTTTGTTTGATATAGTTTACATTTTATTATTTAGCACTTTTCTTCATGGTATCTACATTTCAAACACTGTTGTGTAAATGGGGCAGCCGTCAATTTGATGCTTTGTTGTGCGTTGTGCATCCCAACGAAGGTCAGCGCATCTGTGTGACACTCCCATTACAAACTAGAAATGTTATTACATAGAGCCATAGGTGGTATTCATTTTGATCACCTGAAGAATACTCACTGAAACATTGTGATATTCTTTCAATTTATCCAGGACAACATAAACTCATTCCCAACATTTATCTCACAGGGAACATAAAAGTGTTGCCAAATTTATAAATTTTTCACCACATGACGCCATTATTAAGTTGCATTGCACAGATAAAAAATAAGGCCAATCACAACAAACGTCGCTCATCAAGCTCTAGTCTTGTTTGAACAACTGATTCTGTGGTAGGACGGATGGATGAGACGGAATATGGAAGACAAAGTAAAAGGATCTACGGTAAAAGGTGACAAATCATCGAGAAAATATCTAGTCTTGCTTTGACACAATTTTGCCAATGTCAGTTTCCAATTGCGCATTTGTGAACGAATCTCGATTAAATAAGGTAAGAACTGTCAAGTTTGACAGTTCTTGTCATATTTAACGAGTGATAAATTGGCGAGAATTGCCTGAAGCCATTTCTCGCTAATAAAACATGCGATGATTAACAAAAGAACTGTCAAATTACACAGTTTTTTTATGAAAGATCTGTCAAATTTGACAGTAATGTTCTTCCTTCTCTTTCTTCGATAAATGCGAACGAGTGTCCGCAACCACTCGTTGGCGTATCGAGCAACTTATCGGAAAAGCCCTCGATAAATATCGAATTGCAGATGGCGAGGTGAGGTTGTGCTTGTTTGATACAAAGCAATCACTCGATATTTTGAAAGTAGTGTTAAAAATGGAGTAAATTTAAATTGATAAATATCAAAATAACTGTCAAATTTGACAGTTTTTATATAGAAGAACTGTCAGATTTGACAGTTCTTTTGGTATAGATTGCATGTTTTGTTTTTATTTTTCTCGATAACACTTGTTTTTAATATTAATAATATATTTATTTTCTCTTACAAAAGATAATAGCTTACAATTTTTGGATTAAGCTTAGTTTTATATGAAGTTATCTTGTTTTGTAAGAGACTGGTGGTTTTTTCGGCCTTCTGACTCGTGCGAAGTTCACGCGATTTTTCTTTGTGCGGGAATTTTAAAAAATTGTGGGATTTATCTGTAGTAATATTGTTGTAGATTTGTAGATAATTATTCATTTACATGAATAATTTCACATTTGAGAATACTACTAACTTACGTTAGTAGTATTCTCAAATGTTCTGTTTTTATTAGCTGATTGTGTATATTGTTTAATTTGTGTGTGGTTGGAAAATTTTCTTTGAATGGTGAGTTCTTTTGTTTTTTCTGTTTTGTCTTGATGGACCAAGATGGAGGTTTCTTTGGACTCCGGGCAACTGGAGTTTGAGTTGGATCTCCCACCTGGGATGATTTTGGCCTCGCCGACTTCGACACCGGAATATTTTGAGGCGTCGTCCGATATTCTTGATGATGTTGTAGATACACGTAATAAACGAGATCAATTTTTAAAATCCGCTAAGGATAGTAATACTAGGTGGGCAACAGTTCCTTACAGGAAACATGAAAAAAAATTGCGAAAGGTATCGAAAGCTTCGGTAAAAACTTCGGTGAAATCTTCGGCTTCTTCATTGAAACTAGCATCAAATCAGCTAAATGAGTTAGCAAGGGCTGAGCCGAGTCCGTCAGAGCCTGTGACTTCAGCCCCTGTCCAATCTGATTCCCAGAATTCCCCTGTGCCTATGACTCAGGAACCTGCTACGAAAACGCATACTCCTATGGGAGTATGCCTAGTTATGACTAGGGACTTTTATGAGACTAGAAGAGGCTAATTTATTCATGAAAAGCGATATTTTTGCGAATAAGTATAGGGCTTATATTCCCTCTCATAATGTATCGCGAACGGGAATTATAAAGGGTATCCCTGTAGAGTGGAATCATGAGGAAATTGTTGAGGCCATCAACTGCCCATCGGGCATTGGACGTATTCTTAAAACAAGGAGGTTGAATAAAAAAGTAGTCACTAATGAGGGTACAAGTTGGGTTCCTACTCAGACGGTGGTAGTAACCTTTGATGGTCAGATCTTACCAAAGGATGTATCTTGCTGCTACACATTGTTGCGTGTGGAGCAGTATATATTTCTGACTATCCAATGTTATAATTGTTGCAAGTTTGGTCATACTAGGATGCAATGCCGTTCAAAATCAAAATGCTTTAAGTGCACTGATCTCCACTCTGGGGACACTTGCCCCATTTTGGAATCAGCAGCAGTCTGTATGTTCTGTTCTGGTCACCACTTTGCTACTAACAAGTTGTGCCCAGAATATATTAGGCAAGTAAACATTAAGCACCATATGTCTAATAATAACGTGTCTTACGTTGAGGCATTAAAAGCTGTGCCCCAAGCTAAAAAATCATTTGCAGATGTTGTTGCATCTCCTGTTTCATCGCAGCTGGAATATTCGCAGAAACTAAGTAACACGCAACAGTCCTCCCAAATCAATTCGTATAGAAACACGATTACTCGTCCCATTCGTCCTCGTCCACCAATAAAGCAGGGCTATGATCAGAAATCCCATAGGGATTTATTAAGCTCATTTGATATTCCTGCTCCTACTAATGGTTGTGTTATACAATCTAGTCGCCAATCTAGTCAATCTAGTCGTTCATCCACTTACGCCAACAACAAAAATGATAACAATATTTCTCCTGAGTCAATTTCTAAACTTATTTCATCTCTGACAAATATCATTCTTCAAGCGGACTTACCGAACCACGTTGCCATTCAAATGATAAACACAATTTCTATCACACTTGTAAATATTGTCAAGCATGGAGGATGTAGTCCTCCAATGGAACAGTAGAAGTGTAGTTCAGCATAAGGCTGACCTACACCATCTTTTTAATCTTCATAAGCCATTCATCTCTGCTGTCTCGGAGACGTGGTTGAAACCTGGTTCCTTTTATGGTATCCCTGGTTATACTATCCTCCGAGATGACAGAGATGATGGCTGGGGCGGTAGCGCCCTTTTTATTAAAAACAATCTTTCTTTTACACGAATTCCTATCCAAAATTCTAGTAGCTTACTGAATATAGTTGCCCTTAGGTTTAATAATATCTCGTATGTTTCGGTTTACATCCCGGAAAGAAAAAGAGCTGTTATTCCTATTCTTTCATCTTTCCTTGCAGCCGTTCCCCCTCCTCTAGTGTTATTGGGTGACTTCAATTGCCATAATCAATTATGGGGTGCTCCTACTGATCATCCTTTTAGCTTTCAGCTTTTAGATATCTTGGATAAATTTAATCTGTGTGTATTGAACGATGGTTCTCCCACACGCAGAACTCCTCCTGGAGCTAATCGTAGTTATGTTGATATAACCTTCTGCTCCTCTTCATTAGCTAGTCTTTTATCTTGGTCTAGGTCATCATATTCATATGGTTCAGACCATTATCCTATAATTGTTTCTTTTCCTTTTCAAAATACTATCATTCCTAATCTTCCTCCTCTACTTCCGTTCATAATTAATAAAGATAAGTGGGATTCTTTTTCTCTTTTACTTGATGAGAAAATAGAATCTCTTTCCTTACCCAATTTTTCTAATCTACTCGACTGTTGTAAATAATTTTCTAAATCCATTATTGAAGCTGCTGAGGCTAACTTCAAAACAAAGAATTCATCACTAGGCAAAATTCGATCCCCTCCCTGGTGGGATGCAAACTGCACTGACGCTATTCAAAGTAGGAAAGCTGCTGAGCTTGCCTGCGATCAAGTAGTTACTTTAGAAAACTTCATATACCTTAAAAATGTTAATTCTGCTACTAGGAGGTTAATGAAAAAAAAGAAGTCTATGGGTTGGCGTAATTTCTGTTCCTCAATTTCACCACAGACGCCTTCTTCGATTGTTTGGGAGAAAATTAGACGTTTTAGGTCGTCCCGAAGAAGTCATCAGTTGATTACTTCTTATTCTACATCATGGGTAAACAACTTCATGAGTAAGTTGGCCCCTCCTTTAGTTCCAAACTATAATCAGCTTCCTGAACCTTATTTTCTTAGCAATGTTAATTCATCTTCCAATGTATTAAATAATTCTAGTTTTGCTCTAGATTCTCCTTTTCTTTTTTCAGAATTAAAATTAGTCTTAAACCGTGTCAAAGACTCTGCTCCAGGTTCAGATGGTATTCCATACTCATTTCTATCAAACTCCAATGAAGCTACTTTAAAATACTTTCTTATTCTTATTAATATGGTTGTGGATTCTGGTATCATTCCAGAGGCATGGAAGCATCAGATAATAATCCCAATTTGTAAACCAGGCAAAGATAATCAATCTGCTTCATTATATCGACCGATTGCTTTATCATCTACTATTCCTAAAATAATAGAACATTTAGTTAAAAATCGTCTTGAGTGGTTTTTAGAACATAATTCACTTTTATCGGGTACTCAATATGGGTTTAGAAAAGGAAAAAGTATTTCTGATAGTCAAGCTATTTTTACTACAGACATCCAACTTTCCCTTTCTAGAAACGAGTCAGTTGTGGCTGGCTTTCTAGATATTTCTGCGGCATATGATAACGTTGATCTTTGTATTCTTAGACAAAAACTTCAGAGTCTAAGAATTCCTCATAAGATAACAAATTTCATTTTTAATTTACTTTCTGGTAGGCAAATTTCTATTCGTCTCAAAGGTGTGAATGATTGTGATAGGATAATTTGGAAAGGTCTCCCTCAGGGATCGGTGCTTAGTCCGCTTTTATATGATGTTTACACTGCTGGAATTGAAGGTCCTGTCACTTCAGTTTGTAGAATTCTTCAGTATGCGGATGATTTACTTATTTATTCTGCTGACCCTTCTGTGATCCTAACTGCCAACAAGGTAGAAGAAGGTATTACCATTCTGTCTGAGTGGTTGGACGCTCATAACCTCTCTCTTTCGGCTGCTAAAAGCTCTATCTGTATTTTCTCTCGACGGAGGGCAATTCCTTTTGTTAACATATCCTGAAATGATATTGTTATTCCGGTTCTTAAAGAAGTAAAATTTCTTGGAAAAATATTCGATTCAAAGTTAAATGGTATAGCTCACACAAAACAGATTTTAGGAGAAAGTGAACAAGGGATCAACGTTATGCGTTGTCTAGCTGGCGTTTGGTGGGGTGCGCATCCCTATTCTTTAAGAATTTTATATAACGCAGTTGTCAGAAGTCATTTTGATTTCGGTTCATTTCTGCTTGTCCCTGGTTAAAGAAAGGAAAAGGAGTTAAAGAAATTGGACTTATGCCAAATGAAAGCGCTTAGAGTTGTGGTAGGTGCTATGAAATCTTCTCCTACTAATGCTCTTCAAGTTGAAAGTGCTGATCCTCCTCTTAGGCTGAGACGTCAATATCTTGCTGATAGGTTTCTTTTCAAAATAAGCGCGTTTGCAAATCACCCCCTGTTCCCTAAATTAAAACTATTAAATACTTACACGAGAACCAATGCCTATTGGAAGCATAAAGATTTACCTCCTATGGTCAAAAGCTATAGGAAATTTATCTCGGTTAGGTTTAGGGTGGAGAGATTTTCAATTCATCCATTATTTTTGTACGATTATTCATCTAAAATTTTTCAACCTGATGTTAGGATTTCTGTGGGAATGGACAAAAATACTTTACATCCTAATTTGAAATTTAATGAAATAGTTGATGATGTCTGGCTTAATTCTGAAATTTTCTTTACGGATGCTTCTAAATTGGATACAAATAGTTCTGTAGGAGCAGCATTTCTGCATATGAATTCTAACATTTCTCGCCTATTTAAATATCCTCATTACAGTTCTAACTTTTCGGGCGAAAGCCTAGCTATTCTAGAATGCATAAAATTTATTAGAGATAATAAGCTGCCGAAGTCTGTAATTTTTACTGATTCTAAAAGTAGTCTGCAGTTATTGCTGGCCAACCCTTTTGGTAAAACAGCAATAATTTGTCCTATATCTTTGTCCACTAAACACTTGCTCAGGCTTTGTCATGACGACAATTTAAAGGTCACCCTGGCTTGGATCCCTGGGCATAGGGGAATTGAAGGGAATGAACGAGTTGACCTTTTGGCTAGATCAGCTGTTCTGCATGGCGATATGAGTCAGTTTTCAAGTTACCCTCATGATATAGTTTCTATTGCCAAACAGGATATAGAAAAGGTATGGAATTCCTATTGGTCCAATTCTAGTAGATTTAAAGGTAATCACTTGTATCAGATTCAACCGTTAATAGCTTTTCGGGCTTGGTTCGCAAAGTTAAAATCTTCGAAACAAATCTCATCAACATTGTCTAGAATGTGAATTGGTCATTGCTCTTCACCTGTTCATTTACGCAAAATAAGAGTGAGGGACTCATCCATCTGTGAATGTGGTTTGGATGAAGGAACTATTGCCCATCTTATGTTCTGCTGTCCTTTATTCCTAAATCCTTCTTTGTATGACTTCCTAGTTCATTACAAAGCTCCTCTTCCTTCTAATTTATCTTCTCTCCTTTCCCTTACTATTAAAGAAAATACTAGAGCATTGATTAAATATTTGAATGTCCATGATATGTAATGTAGTACCTAGTGTTATTTAAACAATATTGTATAATGTCTTTATTTTGTACATTTGTGTATTTAATGTAGTTGTCTTAGTCTTGTACATTTGTAATATTCCTGTCTACTGATAAAACCCTGATGAGTCAGTCTTATATTTTATTATAACTTGATCCGTGAACTAGTACGTGATGATGGCAAAAGTTTCCCCAGAAACCAAAAAAAGAGGAATAAAATTGCCATAAAAAAAAAAAAAAAGAGACTGGTGCCCGAGAGAGGTTTGTTATATCTGTGGTACGGGTCACCACGGCCTTACTCCGCAGAGTTGGGAGTTTGGAATACATCAAAATAACAGTAAATTAAGTTTGTTTGTCATTTGTATCCATCAAAATGTTCTAGCTAGATCCAGTATAAAAAATAAATATAAAAAGCTGTCTGTGCTTCCATTTGCTGTTTTTACGGGTCTTCGAAAGTTTACCACGAATCCTATCAGCGATAGCAGAAAGTCAACTTGAAGTTCCGAGTTTTGAAGGCAATAAAGTGATTACAGATTTTTATAGTATTATGATTGATCACTTTACAAAATATTTTAAATCTTTGAGGCTCTCCAACCTTTGTACCTACCTAATATCCTCATTCAATAGTAATATGCTTTTATCTTGTATTTACGAAGGTGTTATTGTTTTGAATAGGTGAACCAGACAACTGGGTTTACCAGTCAGATCCTTATATGAACCAGCTTGAGATTCTGTTACACTAATACCGTTACCACCTACCTCACTGCATATTATGCTTTATTTCAGAATCTGTACATAAAAGTATATACATAGGACTGCAATATGAAGTTCCATTCTAATATGGATGCTATTTGGTATATGAAATGTATTGGTCTGCCTGTTACATTAGGATTTACAATGTATGGCCTGATAAACTACATATCCCGCAGAAAGAGGATAACAGAACTAAAAGGAAAGGTCAGTTATTTGATCAATTCTTGCGTTAGCAAATCACTCACAATTTTATTACTATTCCAGCATCTGCCTGAAAAAAATTGCCGATACTGGATGCGGCAATCTGAAAACGGTGCTGTGGCTTTCATTAGGGAAGGCGTATGTCCAGTTGTGGACTAGCATTGCCAGATGATGATGAAAATTTTATTATTGAAAAATATGTTATGGTATGCTTTAATAATAATAATAATGTTCTAGGTGGTTGTTATAACTGGGGCTAGTTCCGGAATTGGAGAAGCACTAGCACATGCCTTCTATGAAGCAGGATGTAAAGTAGTGCTAGCAGCTCGTAGGAAACCAGAATTGAAAAGGGTGCAAAATGATTTAAAATCAATAAAATTGGTATGTTTGAGATATCAGGTACTTATTTTTGCTTTGTCAACTTAATTTATTTATAAGTGTAATGATCTCTACTAACCTATAAATGGAGATCACAACTCGTGATGGCATGTGTTTTTTTTTGTTTTTAAGTGTATCCTCTGTAAGTAGTGCTTATTAGATAAATATATCCATATATACTATGGCTATTTTTGTTTAGTGATCCACAAAACTAAGCAAACTTTTTGTTCCCTTCCAGCCTGGTGTTCTAGAGCCTGTTGTCCTGGAGTTAGATCTAGCTAATTTTGAACATTTTGATAATTTTGTCCAAGAAGTTTACAAACAATGTGGCAATATTGACATACTCATAAACAATGGTGGAATATCATACAGAGGTGCTATATTGGAAACAAACCTAGAAGTTGATAAACAGGTCATGAATGTCAACTACTTTGGATCAGTTGCTTTAACAAAAGGTAAGATAAGGTAGATAATAATGCATTGTTGTAAACTTCCCTATTATTCAGAAATAAGTCAACTTTGTCAGAGACAGACTCATTAATATGTTTTTGGAATTATTTGTTATCTCGTGAAGAATGACAACCGCAACATTTTCTCGAGTGGAGACCGCGACTCGGCAAACGTAGTGTAGGACGCCCTCCAGCCCGATGGGATGAAGACCTGCGAAAGACTGCAGGCAGATGCTGGATGCGGCAAGCTGAAGACAGGGCGCTATGGCGCTCATTAGGGGAGGCCTATGTCCAGCAGTGGACTAGTTTGATGATGATGATGATAATATAATACATTAACTAAAGAATCGCCAAATTTTCATAATTGACTGAGAAATCAACAACATACATAAAAAAACATACAGCAGACATCCACCTCCTTTTTTTGAAGTCAGTTAGATGGCCTTTGCTTAGAAGTAGGACACTAAGGTATTATATAATATTGAATGAAAAAAATCCAACATCTATAGTGATTGTATTTCTTTGTTTCAGCTGTTCTACCCAAAATGGTAAACCGGAGAAGTGGACACATAGCTTTTGTTAGTTCAGTGCAGGGACTCATTGCAATTCCAGACAGATCAGTCTATGCTGCATCAAAACATGCTATTCAAGCTTTTGGTGATTCTTTACGAGCAGAAATGCACCAGCATAACATAAATGTTACAATGATCAGCCCAGGATATATCAAAACCAATATATCACTCAATGCTGTTACTGGTTCTGGATCAAAGCATGGAGGTAAGTACCTATTGTGTCTATCTAATGAAAAATTGTTATTTTTTTTATTAAATTGTTTACATTGGTAGGCATAGATTATAAGAGTCAGCTAGTAGTGTCTTTCTTACTTTTTGAATGGCAGCTCTTTACTACCTAACAGTTTTATGGAATAACTAAAAAAGTTCCTATAGCGAAAGTCAACCCAACAAGTTAAATTTATATTTTTTAATGTTTTTTTCAGTTATGGATACAAGCACTGCAGCTGGTTTCACCCCTGAATATACAGCAAGCAAAATACTTGATGCTATTGCTGAAAAGAAGAATGAATTGGTACTCAGCCAATTTATGCCAAATCTTGCTATATTTGTAAGGCATGTGGCTCCAAATGTTTACTTTTGGCTCATGAGTAAAAGAGCAAGCAAAACTTCAGCTGATATTTCAGAAAGCTCAAAGCAAAAGTAATTTTTACCCATACATCAATAATAGTACCCTGCAGTTTTTGCCTATACATACACTAATTTTAGGTATTGGGTTTTCAAACCATTTTTTCTGACTTAGCTTTGGACTGGGAGTCTTTATTATATTGGCAGTCAAATGGGAAATTCAATTTTGTGATTGGTAGTAAGTAGTAGGACCTTTCATAGAAATTAGTTTATTTGATTATGTTTTTACTGGCTTGGATCTAGAAGATGTATTGCAGTTTATCTGCATTATAAACAAATAGTTTCAATGTTGTAACTTTATCTTGCTTTATTTGATCAATGATCATTATAAAATAAAACTTTCACATTTTTATAATGCCTTTTATTGCCCAAGAGCAGTGTCTATTCAAATCTTGAAAGCCACTGGTAACAGCTATCTAACAGGATATTTCACTGCTAACACTATCACACTTGATTTAACTAAAAAGCTCCTTAAAACAAAATATTTTTTGTACAACTTTTTCACTAATTCTACTATAATAACATTTTTTTACATTGACTGTGTCCTACAGTAAAATTATAATTACATAGGTACTTTATCTCTTAGATTTAAAATCAAATTTTGCACAAGGCTTGGAGAATACATTTGCAATTATTTAAACATTTTATACACTCTCCATAAACATATAGCAGCGGCTGCAATTGAGATTGTGTTATGAAGTATTATCTTTCTTTTATTGTTAGTATGCACTAGAACAACAGGAGAAGCAGATGTGAGGTCACTCAACATAGGTAATGTGGATAAATGTCGATGATCTTTTTCTTCTTGATATTTACAACAAGGGTCCCATTGCCATGACAGTGTGTAGCATCCGGCACATAAAACTGAGACCACTCCAAATGGAGTGCAAGCCATAGAACTTGACGCAATACCTGAAAATATAAACAATATGAATTAACAAATCTTATGCTAATAACAATAACAACAGTTTTTTATTTATATTGAACATACTTTGACTATGACATGGGAGGCTATTCTCGACTACAGCAAAGAATTACATAATCATTTGTATCAGGATCATAACATTTTTTGTGCTGGACATAGTTTATCCAGCATTGGCACAATATACAACAGAGATGTAGTTTTTTGTTTACTCACTATCAGGTTGCAGAGCTTCTTGAAGAGACAAATCCACTACTGCATCAAGCTTGAATGTTAGTGGTATGTATGTCATCAAACACAAACAATGTAATGTTTTCCAGCTTAATACAATTAAAGATACAAGTACAGATGTAGGTACAGAGATTGGAACAATATAAAAAGTAATCTTAGTAGTTTGTAGCACAACATACCTGAAGCAATACTGCAGAGTCCGCTGTAGACAGAGAATTTATGCAAGAGGTTTCCTACATAAATCCATCTAGCTGTTTCTTCCCCCAGTGGCTCTGGCTCTATTACGATAACACTCACGCCGGTCTCAAGTGCTCTTTCCAATTCCATTTCAAATTTGATGTGGGCATTTTCACTATCATAAACTTCTCTAATGATCGCTACACTGGATGGCTTTAGGTCACTACAAAAGAAATAGGATTATATCTTTAGTTTTACTGCTATATAGAAGATTTTTCTCACGTAACTTTTGTTGAGAATTATTAAAATCTTTGTAATTTTTGTTCTCTTGATATTTACAAACCTGTCACTTTCGTCACCCGCCATCGTTGCTATAGATAATATAGACTCTTGACAGATGACAGTTTTACTATTTTAGATCATTCATTCGGTCTTTCATAGACAATATAGATTAAAGAAATTTCACACGAGCCAAGTTCGTTCGTGCTACTATTTCGAGGTGCGCGGTGCGAGGGCGACGACCCTTAGCATGCATGTCTGTGGTGCTTCGGCGTTACTTAAGTACGTACGGGTATCGGGCGGGGCCTAAAAGAAAGATGGTGCCAGTGAATGTTATGATGGCAAGTCAGAGATGGCGCTAAATCAAACCGAGGAACCAAAAAACTTTTTTGGTTCCTCGGTTTGATTTAGCGATTTAAAAAAAAGTTTTCGAATGTTATAAAGACCAACCAACCTGCAGAGGTCAGTAATTTTAGTCTTTTTAGACCTAGTTAACAATTTTGAAGAGTTGAAACCGTAGACTGAGAAAAGTTATTAGACCACTCCCCAGCAGCGTATACAGTAGGAGATAGCGATAGTTTGACGTATGGTATGATAGATAGGGTTTGCAAAATCCGGATAATGAAGTTTTCATCATTCACATATCTGGATAATCCGGTTAAAGGATGACTCACGTTAGACCGTGTCGAGTCCGAGCCGAGTGTCGGCCGTAGCACGGTCACCGAGCCGAGCCCGTGCCGACTCACGCTAGACCGTGTCGGGTCACAACGTGGGACAGCGTTGATGTGAGGGTGTACTTTTAGTGAAAATGCCCTTAGAGAAGTAGGAATTGACAATACGACTTTTATGGTGCTAGAAAAGCTATGCATATGCATAATTTTTTGTATGTAACCAGGGCCGGTGATTAAGGGATCCAGGGCCCCTAGGCACTTGGTGTTTGAGGGCCCCCTGCCTTACAATATTTCTACATGCTCCATATTCTACAAAACCTTTGATTTCTTTTTTGCATGTATATAATATAGTGGGTTTGATTCGTATCCAGGACAAACATTTATGTGATGAGCATAAGTGTGAAAAAATAGAAATTGCAATTTGTTTTAAAGACATATTAAAATATATCAACTATCAAAACGTTCTGCCGTAGTATATGGTGATACCATGTAAACAATAGTGGCGCCCTCATTAATTTTCTACTCTTTCTGGTGACTGACTGTACTTCTTTACTCTCTTAAACGCTGAAAATTACCTTTCTGCTGAGCAATTTGACGCTGTGTACACAACAGGATTCGCTCCATTCCACTCTGACAACTTTGCAGATCCAATAATGGATCAGTTTCCACTTTTTTGTCCACTCTGATCCATAGCCCAGGGGGATCAGTTTCCACAGCATTTTTTATCTTGTAGTTGTGGTCCTTTTAAGTTATACTCGAATCGTAGAAATATTTTAATTCCTGCCGTCAAAATGACAGATTCTGTCAGAAAATTACAACTATTGTTAAATTTTATTAATAAATAATCATAAATCTACATTTTTGATGACAGCTGTCAAAATTGAAACTACTCTTGCTAGACTGGCAGTTCTTGGCTCAGATGAAAGGTAAGATCAAATTCTACATTTTAGATGACATCTGTCAAAATTGTATGGCCATATCACGGAAACTACTCCTGCTAGATACGCAGTTCCTGGCTCAAATGAAAGGTAAGATCAAAATCTATATTTTAAATGACAGCTGTCAAAATTTAAACGGCCATAATCTCGGAAACTACTCCTGCTAGATACGCAGTTCCTGGCTCAAAATCTACATTTTTAATGACAGGTGTCATTAAAAATGTAGATTTTGCCATTTCAATATTGACATATTGAAATGGCCATAACACAGAAACTACTCCAGCTAGACACGCAGTTCCTGGCTCAAATGAAAGGTAAAATCAAAATCTACATTTTTGATGACAGCTGTCAAAATTGAAACGGCCATATCTCGAAAACTGTTTCTGCTAGACACGCGGTTCCTAGCTCAAATGAAAGGTAAGATTATTAACCGCACGATTTATCATCCATCATCCACTTAAATTGAATAATTATAAATATTTTTTTATCAATTATTGTTAATTTTTTATGTACCTTATCCTTATCGTCTTATCGTAACGTAATAAATATTGGGTGGTTATTTTATTTTACAGTTGGATTTAAATAATTGAATTAATAATTCTTTACACATGAACCAATTGAATATATCAGAAAAACTAAAATTCTAATCCAAATTTTAGATTTTCCTGAGTGTTACACACAATTAATAATAAATCTGGAGAACTAAATACATGATTCTTTGTCAGTAAATACTATAGAGATATTTTTATAAAATTTCAACGTCTAATCATAAACCATGGACGTTGCGAAAATAATATCCTGGTATCACTGCATAGTGCATGGAACTAAAGTTCGTGGGGATAGTTAAAGTGTCGACATCAATAATTTATTAATTTCATTTTCTTTTTTTATCAATCATAATGAATAGAACAATCAAATACCAAAAAAAAATATTGTACGCACAACATTATCTTGTCTTAATAGGTACCTAGGTTAGGTATCTCTTACAGCTTGTCTTATAAGCAATAAAATATTAATATAATAGGCACACTGAATACATTATACATTAATTTAAATGTATGTATTTAATTGTTTTTAAAACTGCGTCTTTTGTTGTAAGTAAGAAAATCGCATGACTAAAATCAGTCTAATTGGTTGCTGGAGTTTTATCGATATCGATTTTGGGGTAAACCTAGGAGCATGCAATCTCTATGCGACAACCGGCAGCTCAGTGCGTCAGTTGACTTAACGTCTCGTGTTATAGTTCTAAATTCAAACTTCGTAAATGCTGAGAGTTGGCGTAGCTATCGTAGGGCTAGGTGGTGCAGTGCACCAGGGCCCCGTAGCTCAGAGGGCCCTCTAACCTAAGCTATAACCTCGAGCCTGCTCAAAAGTTTTTATTTCTTGTTTGGCTTCTTTGGAAACAGCATTAAACGCTTATCGAAATTCACAGGCGAATCAGAAATTACTTTGAAAAAATTGAATCCGACAAGATTGTCCAGCAGGGTTAATACAATAACTGCAGTCCAACTTAGTTTTTTAGATAATATTAAAGCATTGTCCGAAATTACGCTGAAGAGTTCCAGTAAAGACGAACAATAAAAACAAAAATGCTTAATTTTAAGTTCGTATTTCACTACGAACACACACTGAACAGGATCAATTATGTTTCCAAAATTTTGCAAATACGTGATATCGCTTTGGACAAGGGGAGTAAGGCTTTGGCTTTGGAAACAACGGTAAATTGAAAAAAAATTGTATTGAGTGCAGTTTGTCAAACGTACAACGATTTTATTCCAAAAAAATTTGCTCAGCATGAATGATACGACTTTACTTATAAAATGTGATCAGTTTCAAATGAAATATTTCGACATAACAGGACCCAATTTTTCGCTGCAATTTCTTAATGTATATCATGTGTCATGTCACATTCAATTGACGGAGACGTGATCCATTCGCCAATTTTGCAAATAAATTATAAAGAAATTAGCCGTGCTCGAATGTGACTTTACGGAAGTGTATACAGCAATGCTACTGTTTCACACAATTCCTGTTAGTTCCACGGCAGTAGAAAGATCTTTCAGTAAACTGAAGATTATAAAAAAATACTATTTAAGAAACGGCATTGCACAAGATCGCCTCGGCCATTTACCACTAATTGCGATAGACAATAAGGCGGCATCAAACTTGGATATCAGAGAAGCATAAATGACGAATTTGCAAAAATTAAAGCGCGCATAAGAGATTGTGAATTGGACTGGGAATTTTATTGAATTTTATTTTCCCCGGTTTATTGATTATGACTCATCTGTATAATAAATCACACTAATATTATAAATGCGAAAACTTGGATGTTTGATGTATGGATGTTTGTTACTTCTTCACGCCAATACTACTAAACGAATCGGGCTGAAATTTTACATAGATGTAGAAGCCTGGAATCAAACATAGGCTACTTTTTATCCCATAAAACAGTTCCTATGGGCTATAAATAAACTTTAAACCATAGAAACAACGCGTGCGAAGCCGCGGGCAGCAACTAGTATGTTATATAGCTATGTGCGTCGTTGTATTATAACCCATGTAACACATAGGTACAGATTCTACCCCTCATAAAGAAGATTATCTTAATAATATAATATACATATATTATATTTTTTTTTTTTTTTTATATCTTTATTGACAAAGAAAATTACAATTCAATAATAAAAACAAATTAGAACATTTACAATTGAAACAATTAAGCTAACTGCAGACTGTTGCAAACAATCTACAGGTAGCTCAACTGATCCATATCAATACCAGTCGGAAGCGTCCCCAAGACGCTGGCTGCATTGCCCCGCTGTATGGCAATGCTGATGCGCTGCGCCAGATATCCGCCAGCTCTCGGGTCACGCGTCGCGTCGACCAGACGCTCAGATAACTTTTTAAAAACCCGGAGAGCCTCGGTACCCCACGGACCTAGGGTCTCGACCCCAAAGGGAGCAAATATGTAGGCTCTGTCGAGACCTGCATGTTTGCGTCTCTTGAGATCCTCGGCCAAATCTGCCGCCGCACCAGCCCTTACGGATGTCCTCGGAAGATGGGAAGGCGCAAGTGTGTCGACGCATGTAGCGTCCCACACAATGGGCCTCCCCAACTCCCATGGGACTAGTGTCATGCCGTCAGGCCTCTTACCATCGTCACGCAACAGACCATTCGGTTCGAGAATAGCTGGTACGTTAGCGGTGACAAAGGCCCGCCGGATGACGTCGTTAAGGCTGGCATGACGAGATATCCGACCGGCGGCCCTAGTACACGATAATCCGTGATGACCAAGCTGTTCGACAGCAGTACCGCACTGGCATTGATGAGGCGCGCAACACATTGCACCCAACCGAAGACATGTTGCGATACGGAAAGTTACGGGATCCAATAAAGTGCCAGTGTTAAATGAAGGAAATGCTTGCAACCAATGTCCTGACTCCCATTTAGAAACGGCCAGGAGACGGGCACGATCCGCAAAGCTGGAGTACGTTTGTAACAAACTATTCCGTGTCAACTCACACAGAGGCCCGTCCCATTGCCGTTGAGACAAAAGAGATTTTGGGGGAGCAGCATTAGGGCAAGCATTATGCCAAGCCGTTTGAGCTTCGTCTAAAAATGAAATTTTGAATGAAATTCCAGGTGGGTCCAAACAAGATGACTTTAAAATTTTTTCAACTAAAGAACTAGTGCTGATGATAGAGATGATAGAGTATTCTTTATTATGTTGTCTAAGCCTTCCAAGAGCTCACTGTGTTTCCACAGTTGACTACATCTCAAAGAATACGTAAATTTAGGTACAAAAAGACAAAACCGAATTATTGTAAAAGCCATATGGCTATTAATTTTGAGCAGTCTGTCCGAAGTTTTGTTGAAATTTTGAATTTTCTCGTCTACAAAGGACTGAAAAGACTCACCAAGAATTGGTGAACCAAGGAGGCGAAGTGAACATTTATCAACAACTGTTATGTTGGGGGCTAAACTATTGAATTTTCCAATGATATTGTTTTTGTCTACACAAGAGTCTTTTGTCTACACTTTGAAAAATTTAATTCCAAACCTATTTTTCGAAATACATCTGTGATGATTTTTAGATCATCAAAAACTGTGTTTACCTCTCCACCTAAAATTCCGTCATCCAAATACCAAACATTGAGCTTGGATTGGAGACGTTGAATTATCGAATTATTATTAATTGTATTATATTATTGATTGCATTAATCGAATGCTTTATACTACTTATTTATCGATTTTTTATGAGTTTAGAGGAACTCGGTTGATCTAAAGCCTGAGATTAGAAACAAATAAAGGAATGTTTCCTTTAAGTATAATTTGCTGTCTGGAATATTGAACAGAACGTTACGGCTAGTTGCCACGTAACGTTCGTTTGTCCACCCTGTTTATAATATACACGGTGCCACGTTATTGGTGTACTTAGCAGAAAGGGGGTGGTCCACCCTCCTTCCACGAACATTTTTGTTCTAGCACTTTCCGGGTTTCAAGGTTTTTTAATGAAAAAAAAGACCTAAAAACTTTCATCATAACTAGCCCATTTTTATGTTAGTGACCAACCCTAAGTCAGCTGTTCATCAGTAAGGTTCTTAACCTTTCAATTGTCACCGCCCATACTTAGCCGACATTGGCCGTCACGCCCCAGCGGGCGGGCGGTGTAAGATTCTTGATATTCAATTGTCACCGCCTGTCGATTCTTATTGGCTGTCACGCTCCAGCGGGCGGGCGAAAATTCTTGACCATTATCATTGGCTGCCGCTTTTCTTTAGCCCAAGCCGACAATTTACGGTGGTTCCGTATATTTTTCTTCTAAGCTATTATTTTAATTTACAATGTTTAATGTTTATCTGTAGGTAGACATGTTTGTTTCGTGGTAGGTATGTCTACGGAGGTACCTAATAAAGACTATTTATCGATATTTTAATAAAAGTTACGCGATAAATACCCGATAAATAATCTTCATTATGTTAGAAAATCGCGAAACTTTAAAAAGTGCTACGTTTTAATTTTAATATTCTTTATTTGGACATGAAAAATAATAAATAAATCTTATAAACTATGGTAAATCCAGTACAAAAAGCCGGCCTAGTTAAAGGAACCCAAAAATTTTGTCGGTAAAATGGCCGGCGTTACGTGTGTTTGCGTTAGTTATAGGGTTGTGATTTTGCTAAGTGTATGAGTACAGTTATTTTATTACCATGAAAACTTAAAACAACGTATTTCTGAAAATCAACCATGCGGATCAGTTGGGTATAGGATGCACAACAACCCCTTTCGGCTTAGTACACCAATAACGTGACACCTTGACTTGTATACTCGTAATGTGGAAAACTACTTTTTTTTTGGTTTTTCGAAAATCTTTTGATACCACGTCTTGTTTGCCATCAGACTAGCGATGGCAGACAACAAAAAACCGATACTCAATTAGAGATTGTTGAAAATTATGCTATTTCCTGCTCACACATACGCATTTTGACATACTTATGTTTCATCTTACTTTCGCAATTATTATTATTTTAGGAGCATCCCTTTAACTTACCTAGGGTAGACCTCTAGGTAAGTTAAAGGTACCTAAATAAATTGAATGCTTCAAATTAAAGGTTATTTACGATCGCGAGCTTAATAATTTTTGCCTAAAAATATTGTTAAATACCTACTACAGATAATTATTCAAACTATTCGGATTCCGATGATATAAAAAATTCCCAATTATCCGGATATTTCGGATTTCTGATAATCCGAAATGTGTATGGTGTCAAAAGATTTTGATGGCAAAGAAGATGTCATCTTGTAGAGATAGAAAAATTATGCTATGCTCACACACACACATTTTGACATACGGTAATATGTTTCATCTCACTTTCGCAATTATTATTATTTTAGGAGCATGATATTTTTTTAGGAGCATGTCTATTACCTACCAATTCTCAGTCTACGGTTGAAACTAATTTTTCAGCTTCATGACTACAACCTTTGTAGTCATGAAGCTGCAAGGTAGTACAAACCAAATATAGTTACGTAGTCATAGGATCTTTGCTACAAACATGAAAACATCTTTCATATAAAATACAAAAATACAAATACAAAATGTTTATTTATATCATTCTCTTAAGTTAGATTGTACATTGTTCAGTGTTCGAGACCTGCTTTTAAGTATAAAAATACCTGTATTAGGAGGTAACTCTCTTCCTTATCACATTAAGAGCTAAAATAATATGTTATTTCTTAGAAAACATTACACAAAAATTATCCTATTAGAAACATGAATAACAATTTTTACGAAATTTGTTGAGGTTAGTTGTCTGTCAACTTTATTCTATTGTAAGTTCAAGATGTTGTGTGGTACAAGTGCAAGTTAGTGCGAGTTGAGTAGTGGGTGTTTGTGTAGGTAGTGAGTGTGTGTGTTTTGTTAGGTGTTTCTGAGGACACCGGTCTCTTACGAGTCCGAGCAACAAAAGCTACCTACTTAGTGTGTGAGTGGTGTGTGTTTGTGTGTGCCGCACAACGCTGCGGTATGCGGTACAATGTAGCGTCACGACGCAACGTTAACTGTCTTTGCGGAGAAGCGGTCATTTGATTTATGTAGGTGCAGCGGTATGCGGCCCAACATATCCATTGTCGACGCCGCCGTGTGCAAGAGTAGTATTGTTCTGTGACCGTGCGTGACGCACTCCGCAGCGTTATGAAGAGCACGACGCCGAGTTGTGCGGAGTATCCGCTCCCCACTTCACCGCGCTTGCCCCTCACCGTTGACGCAGACTTCGACGAAACAAAAGACACTATTATTAGATGTGTCCGGCACCGCATAGCGCAGCATTGTGCGTTGTGATCAAGTGACCAACCAAGGCTTTATGGGGTTGAGTTATGTATTTTATTATGGGTCAGTGGCTGCGCAGTAGGTACTCGTTTGGACTAAATGGTAGTGCGCACGTGAAAACTTTGCTTATAGCTAACTTCACTCCGGCCAAGTAGTTATAATCATATTGTACTTGCTTATGCCATTATTCATAATGTAGGTATGTTATTCTGGAGAATTCTTAAAATGTTAATTATTTTCTAGATGAACCTACCGACATACAAGTAGGTAGGTGGCTACCTATCTCTGGTGAATATGTAGATCCAGCTAGGGTTACTCATTCAATCTTCTGTCGCCCACTATCGCCGCCGTTCTAAAATCCGCTTGCCTGTTTAGGCAAAGGTGAATGTTGCGAACTCGAAGACTTAAAAATTACGAATAAAACACCTCTAGCCCAAGTGATAAGAGTCTTTCAATATATAGCTCTAAGGTACACAATCATTTGATATTAACTGTCCTTTTGGTCGTTATTATAACTAACCGCTAAGATTCGAGATACTTACATAAAAGGCATGTGTGGGTGCAAGGTTGACCTTATAGGTTCAGCCCACAGCCCACAGCTTTTGCTAAACATTAATATGATTTCCCGACTGCCTACGTCTCAAAGCTATTATCACCATATTTGAATGCCTATCGGCTTTTAATACACAAGTAGAAATTAAAAAAAGAACTTACAATTGTGTTATTTTAATGAAGTAACTAGGTGCCTACCTTTCTCATCTTCTTACTTTTTCCGATCTATGATACGGATTATGATACGGTAGGTACCTACTAAACTTTTTGGGTATAAAAAAAACTGCATTTATTCCACTTGTGCTAACAATGCGAAGGAAATGATGTCGTATAAATATTAATATTGTGTAAGTAGGTATAGGTGAGTTTGAAAAGAGCGAACAAACTTGCTCTAATTTTGGCTTGAACGTGCAAATAGAAAGTGCATAAACTAAGTACATAATAGGAAAGACGCGCTGTTTGTACTTCTTAGATAAACCATTAAGTACTCAATCTTATAAATGGTATCTAGGTAGTATCTTTTCCACCGTCTTAATTAGGTACCTAACTTACTTATACATCGCTGACTATTGCTATAACTATACAGGGTTTCTATGAAACTTGGCCCCTATGATCTCAGCTCTTTTATCGGTCAAGCTACTACCTAAACGAACTTGGCTAGTTTTCACATTTATGTTTTTGATTAGATGATACTACAATATATTACATAGATAGATATTTTTTATTATACATAGAACATACACAGAACGATCTGCAAATATTTGTTCCAGGTGAACAAATATTTGCAGATCGTACAAGCATTTGTCCCAAGGCGGGAATCAAACCTGCAACCTCCTGCGTCGCAGGCGGACCTTCGCCCGCCTTAACGTACCTAAATTACCTTCCATACAAAATAAATATTTCACGTTTTTCCGGAACTCAATGAATTACTAAAGATAAAGACCGATCTAAAACTCTCATTTAAATTCACACACCCACTTGTTGACTTAGAGCAGAGCCGTTATTATGTTTCATTTAAGTTAGTTTTTAATAAATCCCCTTTAATGAACGATTTATTGAATGAATGAATGATGCCATAGAAAAAAACATAAAATTTTCCCAATGTTTAAATTTTTTTCCCAATTTCCTATATTTATTTCCCCAAAACCATACTTGTATGTTTACCGTATGTACTTACCGATATACTATGGAAGCAGTAACAATAGCTCAATGGCATTTGCCTCAAGCTAGAGTAGAATCTAAAACAAACAATATGGTTTATAATAGTAGTTTACGTTCAGTTATGGTGCAGCCCCATTGTGGATGGCGGGCGATGATCGAACGGGCGGCGGGGCGGCGGCGCGGGTATCGAGGGTATTGAACCCGAGCCCGACTCCGCTGGATTCTCGAGCGAGGCAGCGCGCGTCGCCTTCCACCGCCGCCGCTGCCGCCGCCGCCGCTGCCGCCGCCGCGCCATGTCTTGTCTCACCTCATGCTCACGATCTTACGTTGGGCCCTGACTATGAGCTACTAATTCCGTGAATTTAGAACGATAACTAAACTCTTCCTAATTAAGGTGAATTGCTCGATCTTATTCTATAGCAATGGGACCAATATTTCTTAAACAACATTTCAAACTGGAATGTAAAAATAAATAACGTTTTCAATACTGTAGCCCTTTGCATATTAACAGGGTGTGTTAATCAACGTGCCTGCAAATTATCAAAAATATATTTTATTTCAACATAATCAAATTCGATGCCTCTGAGTTAGGCCCCTGCTAGGGGAGTTCATGGATTGAAATCTCAGAGTAAAAATAGGTAGGTACACACTTAAACTCAAGCCATTCTCAAGATACCTTTAATCTTTGTAAACAACACAACATAAAATGCGAAATACTCTTTTTGGCGTCAAGTTTGCAAAATAATTGTCAGGGAAGAGGTCAAATTCTGTCAAAAAATCAACAACAAGAAAGTGATTTAGGTTACTATAAGATTTACAAGCCTGGTTTTTAAACATTGTGGTTTGAGTTTGGCCGGAGTATAGGTAGGTACCCAACTATGGTACATAGGATTCAATAAATTATAATACCTGTATGTACGTAAGTATTAGAAGGGAGCTCAAACATACGATAAATCTAGTAACGTAACTCTACCATAAAAGTGCATACCTACGCTTTCACATACCAACATAACATGTACATAGGGTAAAAACATGCTGCTCATATGTTTATGAATTCATAGGTACCTACTGTAAGCTGAGGAGAAAAGTGTCTTGTTTTAATGTATTTACCTGCACTAGCTCCTAACAGGAATCCAAGATCTTTAAGATTCAACAGCTAATTTAGTTTAAAATAGAATATCGTTGCGCAGCTAGCCAGTTTTCTAATGGTGTAAATCTACATACCGGTACAGTTTAATGCCCAGAACAGCCTAGACCTGTGTATGATGCCTACCTACCCATCTATGAGTACCTCTATGTTATATTAGCTACCGAAGTGCTACAAAGTACTGGGTAGCCGGTTTTATCTGGTTTATTTATTTCATCAAGAGCAGATATTTAAAAAAAAACAGAGCTTGCTTACCTCACCTCAACAGCCTATATTGGTCCACTGCTGGACGCAGGCCTTCCTCTACGCCTCATTGGTTTTTATCTCATGGGGGTAATGTCCATACTCCCTACGCTGGGCAAGCGGCTTGGGGATCGCAGTTCAGTGGTAGAATTGTTCTGCCCGGTGGATATCCCTTGGTCGCCTCTTACGACACCCGCGGGAAGAGTTGGGGTTAACATGCTCACAAATCTATCAAAACATACTTTTTGCGTGCGATAGCATCGTCATAAAACATCTAAACTCAAGCATCCTTCTACGTTTGGTAGGTACCTACCTTCAGCCGGATAACAAAAACAGCCAAGACGGAAATGGGGCAACAACTACACACCTTTTTGTTATAATAATTGGCAGAAGGTCTAATCGTTGATGAGTGGTCTAATGCTGTGCTATTTCCTGGTATGCTGGAGCCTCGTACATAATTCAATCTTGTCTCATCTACGAACCTATTTTAGTTTTATCAGAACTTGTTGTTTTGCAAAGCATTAACAGTGCGGCATCTCGTAGTAGAACATTTTAATACACACAATTTTTCAACGCCTACGCACAAACTGTGCAAACAAATTACCAATGTAGCAAAGTTGGTAGAGTAGGTGACATTTAGGTCAGTAATAAGAAAGCCTGCTCAGTTAAAGATCTATGCTTGAGTGACGTTTATGCCATAAAAAAGCGTTACTCAAGCATACATATATCGATGACTGAGCAAACTTTTATAATACGGGCCTTAAACTTTTAAAGGTAACCTAATAAAAATAAAATAGAATAAGAAGGAGTTTATTCATCAAAACTATATCTAGGTTATAAATGAGACTTATAAGTACTTATTAGGTATTTACTTGTTGTTAGACACTTACTACTAAGGATAGAGACAAAAAACAATTACTAAACAAAGAACAATTTTGAAGTAAGGTTATTTAAAGACACTACATAAGTGACGTGATAATGATGGAAAGGTTAAGGACTCAGCATCGCTGATTTTCATTCTCACCTGGAAAATATCCGCTCTCACCACAAAGTGTAGTGTAATACGCTGTCATTGGTTTGCAATGAGTAGGTACAACGGAGTAGGTTTGCCTATATGCCACAGCGGTTGTTATTACCCATCGTGAGTTTATTATGGTAAGTATAAGCATCTAGCAAGTAACCGTTAAAGTTGGCTGGTCGGTAGTCAAGGGAGCGGAAGCAGCCATATCCTGGCTCTGCCACGGCCGGAGTGCTTGTTTGCATAAAATCACTGCCGCAATATACGCCCTGTAGCCGTAGCTTGTGAAAACATGATACTTACAATTAACGAAGGTGAGGAATCTGGTTTTTAAAAGTCACAAAGTACATTTTTGTTTAAAAATAAATATCGATTTAAATTTTATGATTCGTCAACTATACTCGCAGTTTTTTGGTTTTGTATAGAAACAGAGAGAAGGTAAGTAACTAATAATAACGTATGCTGAATGCCGATAGAAACTAGTTTTTTTTATAAAAAAAGGCATATTAATCAGCATTATTATCTGTCTCCACATTGGTATCTTAAGTGGCGATGTTGTCATAGCATGCGTCAGTGCAGGCGGCCCCCACTAGCCTTACTCCCCCCTCGGATACCCTCTGCTCGCCACGGTCACCGATCACTGTGACCTTTCGCTGAATATCCACAGCTAGGTAATATTACGTAATTCACACTACCATTATTCCAGGCAAAAACAATTTTATGAATAATAAAAAGCCAATCAACCTGCGCTTAGCTTTTGCAATCATTATTATGTTGAATGCTGTGGATGACCTAGGAATTGTAATCTGTACATACTTGAGCTTACAGGCAATTATTTTAAGATAATAATTCGTTTACGTGGTTCCGCTTCTACTCAAGCCTGTGGATCCAGTTTCTAGCAAAGCATTTAAGAGCCATGATTGACAAAAATGTCACCTTGCTCCTATGAAAACAACCTTTGTTTGTTTGCAATTTGAATGTGTCGTTATTTAATAAATACTAAGTTCTTCCTACCAGTAGGTTCCGCTGGTACAATAATCAAAATAAATACCTATGCTATTATTCTATTAAGGCGTAACAAACTATTACTGATAGTATCTGAAGCAAAAAAACGCATTGTAATGTCGAGTAAGATTTATATCAAGTTGATTGGTGAAAAGTATTCTATCATAGGTACCCCATCATGTACTCTCCACTTAACCCCTTATAATCCTCTCTCTATTTTAATCTGAGAACTGGAGCTCCGACCATGGCTTTAATCTTTTCAAGAGATTTTTTTAGACCGTCTTTTGTTATAATATATCCGATGTAACTAACCTCGTTCTGGAAAAAACTACACTTGTCCTTTCGTAAGGTAAGACCTGCATCTTGTAAACTTTACAATTCCTGCAGCGTTTTGTCTTTTCTAAATAATGTCAACCGAATAAAAAGAAATGACTCTCAACAATTGTATAAGAGAGATTTGAAATGAGAGCATTACACGATCTGTCTGTTTTTATGTTTTTATCGCGTCGCGATCAGTAGGGCACTGGTTAGTAAGGGCGGAAAAATGTCAATTCAGTAAAATAATATACGAAGTACGTGTTTGTACTCTTAGAAAACAATTTTGGATAATACCCAAAATTTTTGGTCAATTTTGGTTCAAATGTTATAGGACAGTGTAAGCGACCGAACGGTCGCTTACACTGTCCACTGGTACACTGTACACTGGTTACGCTGTATGAACATACAGCGTAATCTAGTTTCCCATACAAAAGACTTCAACGCGCTCACACGCTGCAGGCTGCGGGATTTGTCGTTGGAGAGGAATTTGTTTTGTGAGTAGTTTAGCGAGTTCACATATCGTTGTTCAGATTTACTTGTGCGCAAGTCAAAACAAGGATCTTAGTACATGCTTTTAAATTGTATTAAACATTAGTTTAGTACGTATCAGATTATTTTTGCGATATTAAAAAGATAGATAGATAAAGGTTTTTATTTACGACTTCAGACACAATTTTTTTAAAGTTAAAAAATACTTTTATCAAAAAGTGGTGTCAAAAAGGCGTTTAAGTTTGAGATTTGTTTGTGTGTCCGAGTATTTTGAATATTGAACCAAACTGGCGATAATGGGATGTTTGTATAGAAACAATTATTTTAAATTATTTCCTACTTTCAATAGGTATTGAAGCAAACGAAAAAGCGAAAACAATTTTGTTTCTATAGCGAACTTAAAGACTTTTACATCTCTAGAAATTATTCGCAAATAAATCATGTGGTTGCGCACAGTTTCGTAGGTGTTCTATTTTGTGCTATAAAGAGAAGAACAGCACTTAAACGCATTAAAGATGCGACCAGCAAAAAGAAAACGACCATTTTAACGCGATACAGGGCATGGTGGAATGTTAATTCTCGTTCTTGAGAATCAAAACACTTATAAAAATAGCACTGCAATAAATTGTAGCCTTACTTTCGCGCCGGTATGTATGATATTTGTTCCACTGTAGCAGTTTATCTCTATACTTTTTCTCTTATGAATATTCTGAATAGGTGAGAAGTTTTGAGGGAACTGTACATTTGGAACTGTTTTTTTATAATTATATCATACACATTTATGCCTACTTATTTCACATGCGTTCACTTTGTAGCAATGTAAATAGCGGTTTTCGTAGGTTGACGGAGGTTGGAAGAGAATAATTTTAATTTTATTACTCCAAGTATGGTAGAGTCCATCCCATGGTTAGGATACACACTCTTCTTGATTGGGAAGAAATGTTTATTGCTTTTAATATGGAAATACAGTTATAATTTGACTGAACCTGAGGCAACGAAGAATTTTGTTAGCGCTCCTTCGCTTTTCCAGTTTATTATACATCTGCTTGTGATTAACCACCACAAAATTTCAACCGCGGTGGTTCAACAAATGTTTATTAGATAGATTTTATTTTTATGATTGATTCTACCGGTCGGTATCGTAAAAAATACAGGGAGCACTTTTTTGGGTTTTAATGGGTTCTATTACCGGATAAGGCAAGTAATTTTCCAAAATTCTGTGAATGCAGTTACACTTGTTTAAAAAAATGAATGCTTCCTTTCAGTAAAAAATAAATCTTTAAAATTTCTGGCATTTGCCCTCCATGTCCCATGGCCGTGGGACACCCTGTATAGGTAGCATCTAGACTAGACCCATAGGTTACTATGACCCAGGTACTAGCACAATAATAGTAGTAGAATATAAAAAGACATACCTACTGAGGTTACACCTCAGTAGGTATGACTTTTTATATTCGTCTTTGGTCAAAAGATAGATAGATAGATAGATTATCACTTTATTGCACCATCAATACACTTATAAAACAAGAACTTAATACTAATTATATGCAATGTGGCACAATCGGCGGCCTTATCGCTAACAGCGATCTCTTCCAGGCAACCTTTGGATGGATAGGATCAGTACGTATTGAATCTGACGGTGGCGTAATTGATGAGAATCAAACATAATAGAAGTACTTTAGACAGAGGGCAGAAAAAAAAAGCTATAATATATATAAGCTATAGCTAAGATATACTTATGCATAAGCATAAACTTGTAGGATTTGGAGGAACTTATCTTTGCTTACTAGCAAATCCTAGAAGTAGTTGCGTATAAGTAGGTACATACCAGTCCAGTCCATCCCAAGGTTGCCTGGAAGAGATCGCTCAAAGCGATAAGGCCGCCCTTTGTACTTCCTTGTATCTCAGCTTTTTCTTCTGTATTATATTTTATGTTTGTGTGCTACAATAAAGAGTTATCTATCTATCTATCTACATACCTACATAGCTAAATCATCAGATCACTACTTGATTTTTACGCAAGTAAAACGAATGTTGATTGACTTTTTTAATTTCACAACACTTTTGCGCATGAATAATGATTTATTCAGAAAACGGAAAAAAACATGCGAAATAAAAATTAAAACTTGAAATCTCATGTTTTTTCCGTACACTGCCTTTTTTGCATTTCCGTAGGCAGTTTGTTTCGTTCGAGGGAGTGAAGCGAATTGTTATTTTGAAGGTCGACGGAAGAGAAAGTGGCCAATTTAATTGCAAAGCGGTTTTTCGCAGCAAGCAACTTTCTGTCTTCTTCGAATTTCATTTAATTGGGGCAGTTATCAAGAACAATAACACAAAATAACTATTAGGCGCGAGTTTTCGAAAAAAAATCGGACAATTACCTTTTTGACATAAGTTCAAAGTTAACTGAGAAGCTGCTAGTTGTATATGGTGCTGTTCTTTGTATGATTATCATATGAAAAAGAACACCACCCTTAAAAACTTTATGAAGCACTAAATGGCTCAAAATATTTTATCTGGCCCATAATGTAAATTAGAGTTAACGTATGTATGCTATCATCATCATTTATCATTTTGTAAAACAATATTTTGCAAATAAAGGTACTATACTATTACTATACTATAGAGTCGCATTACTGTCAACAAAGAAACACGGAAGACACCGTCATGACCAAGCAAACAGGAGCACGTTGAACTCTAGCTATGGAAAGCTATGGTAAGCTTTGGGATGTACAAATGGTATGGAACTGGTAGCTACTAGCTAGGTACACATCTCGCTTATAAAAGCGCTTATAAATTTAATCAGAAGATTACATTTATGAAGCATTCGTTCACACGCTACCGTTTCGACTTTTCGATAACAGCTTAGGATAAAAAATTGGTTTACGTTGAAAAATTCAGCACAAAGTCTCGTCTCTTTAATCGTAGTAAGTAAAGATTGAAATCATAGCTTAATTATCTACCTTGAGCTCTCCCGATAGAGGTTCTGTCAAAAAACACTTGTACCTACTACTACTTAGATTTTTTCCGATTTTCCGGACAACTTATAAAATTTATCTTTGCTAACCATGTTATACAGACTACTGCAAACATTTGGGAAAATTTAACACCAAAAAAAATTTAGCAAACCTTTGAAACTAGTCAACATAAAACGAAGCGACGAAAATAAAATAAAAAGGCGCGTGTATAACTTGTCTGTACTAATTAATTGCATCGCCTCTGCTATTTTATGCAGCGCCCATCTTGCAATACCTAATCTAAAAATATTCACACTAAGGAGCACATTCCTATGCAATCATATGAAGATTATTATGATGATTAACATATGATTTTCATATGAATTTACCGACTGGAATACTGTATGTAAGTAGGTACGTAACTAACGAAACTCTTTTGAACAAATTTTTCTATTAAAGAGTTTAATTAATCAATAAACACTTTAGGTATTTCTTATAGGGTAATATTTAATTTATTTTAATTGACTTGTTAATGAGCTTATTTGTAAGCCTAAATAAATTAAAGGTTTTGATTAATAATGCCAAATTATTAGTACTGAAAAAAATAAATAATACTTACTTGGTATTACGCGCGTGCCTTACTCGAACAAACCAAAAAATGCGAATTGCAAACAGTAAATCTCGATTTGAAGAACGTAGAACCTCGTCGATCGAGTTTTTCCAACGAATTATGAAACTTGAGTTGAAAAATCTTTGCGTTATTTTTTCTTCAATTTTCTCGTTGACGGTTTAATGGCATGACACTTGTAATTTTAACCATGGACGCACAAAATCAACCTTTAGGTGTCTAAAGGAATGGGTAGTTTTACAGATCTAGATTCGGAGTTTTGCCTACGTCTATGTGTCGAATAATGGTTTATAAAATACAAGGCGTTACATTATTATTCATATTTGTATTTTATACTATTCTTACTACATTATATTACATAATCACCCTTAATAATTGCTGCATCTTTTACTCACCCCGTTTTCAAATAATATCCAGTGTTGCCACCTTGTTTCGTTTTTATTTTCCTATTTTGTGTCTTGTGTGCGCTGGATCTGAGATCGTGTCTGTCCACGGAGCAGATACAGTGGATCTGAGATCGTGTCTGTCCACGGAGCAGATACAGATACTCTGTATCTGCTCCGTGTGTTTGTCACTTGCTCTACGGTTCTGACTGAAAACCAGCGCTCTTTCACAAATTACCCCAGGTTTCTGTGTTAGAGCAACAAGCTGAGTCAGGACCTGTTAGACCTACACACACGCGCTCGTCTACTTGCTGAGTGGACTACTTAGTACCTATTAATTAACCCAATGTTTGTGTTAGTTTACTACTTACCTAGTTCACATGTGTTTGTCTGTGCTGTTTGTTAGTCTATGCTAGTACTAAGTAGTCTCTTTTTATTTTTATTGTCTTAAAGTTTTTTTTGTGTGTGTAGTGTTTAATAAATAATTTTCTTTCTTTCTTCTTTCTTTCTTTACTTCAATTTCCTTAATATTTTACAAAAAAAAGTTTTGCGGGACAAATACTACGGGAATAAAATGATTGAGAAAACATCTCGGGAATGAAGCAGACACAGACGCAGCCTTTTTAAAAAAATGCCGAAAGTTAAATTAAAAAAAAAAACAACTTTTTGTTGAAATATGTAGCTCAGTTTATGCTTGACACTTACATGACCTGATTCCGACCAATATTTTCTATAAACGCGTCATAAAATTATTAATACAAATTAAATTAATACTATGCTTAACTAGTTTTTTGCCTTTGCCATTGCCTCGGAGACTAACTCTGAGTCGGAATCTAACTGAGAGAAATCTATGAACTGAAATTCAGGTAGCTATGTACTTGCATTTGCAGCTGACTAAATGTTTCATCAAAGAAAGTTTTCTTTCTCTTCGAATCCAAACTGGGTCTTGCTGATGTAACAAGTGTGTCTGACGAAAGAGGAAGGAAATTAAAGATATCCTTATTGGGACTAATTCTGCTCTTCTCACGGGAGTGGTGTTCCCTGAATCTTCTAAAATCCTTGTTCCGAGCTTCCGATGCTTCTTCAGAAAGACTCCCGATTGGTACAATTGCATTGGAAGCAATTATGTCAGCTCCATGGAGAAGGACTTTGTGCACTGTTGCGGACATATAGTACCAGTTATGTAATGCCACGTATCTCTCAGCAGACTTCCATGCATAGTTTTTGAATTTTTCAATATATTCATGTTCCCCAGATGTTATTGTTTGCAAAATAGCAGCAAATCTACGGATCAGTTCGTCCAGTCCTGTGATAGCTGCAGTTCTGGATATTCAAAGAATCTTCTAGCTGTGTTGCCATCGTTGGTAGTACTATGACCCTGTTTCACCATATCGATCAGAAGGCTAAGTTCTGTTTTGAAACGGTCTTGAATAATCTTCTTCCATGCATCCCTTGCATCTTGGTCAGCTTTCCCTCTAACAGCCCATTATTTGATGTCGTCTATAGGATATGTTTAAAAGGCATTCCATCATACTATGCATGCAATGAAGAAATTCCAAACTCCATCATGTCAGTTGAAGTCGCTTTTCATATTTATTTATTTTTCTTGTCGTCTGTTCGCGTGTTCGCTAAGTAATTAACTTCATTGCTTATTTCTAGAAATAGGCATTGCTATTTTTGTTGTCTCTGTCGGAGTGAGTCCTGTCATCGTTTACGAGGTGATATCACCATTTCTAAGATAACAAACAGCGAGTCGTGCAGTTGAAGATCTTATGGACATGTTTCATGACTTTATTTATTAGCTAAGCTTATGTTCTCATCGTTGATTTTTCATGCCGCCTTTGGAATAGGTTAGGAAGTACATAAAATTATTTATTTGTTTAGTAAGAAACCATAAATACGTACCTAATATAATAACGATAAGTGTAAAAATAATTAAATAAGGTTTAATCTGACATTAATTTGCGATCGTTTTATTAGATTGAAAACTTAATCTTAATCTTATTCAATTGAATTATTATTTATTCTTGCCTTATATAACCAATACTGGGATTTCTTTTATTTAGCACATAGATTACAATAACAGAATAAAAGATTTACAACTACACTTGCGAGCTATAAACTGGAATCACTTCATCGCTGGTTTTTGCAGACCATATTTTACAGTTTCCATGCAATAAACTGTAGGTTGTGGTATATTATTTTAAAGATAATTTTATTAGCTTTCAAACTCTTTCGATATCATAGCGAAAAAAATGTTCATCATATGTCATGGAACGTGAAAACAAAAGACATAAATTTTTGGAACGAAACATCAATTTTTCAACTCCTGAATCCCTATAAAAACTGGGAATTTATGCAATTTTGTCATCAGTCCAATATATCACGTCACTCAAAATACTGGAATTACAAGAAAATGGAAACCACACCAATAGAAGCCGCTCAAATCGTCACCCTAATCCAGCAAGGGTTCTCTCAGCGTACTATCGCTCGACAGCTTCATCTGAGCCAGTCCTGTGTCTCCAAAGTATACAAGAGGTTTAGAGAGACTGGAAACTTAGTCCGAAGACCAGGATCTGGACGACAGCGATGCACTTCGGCGAGAGATGACCGATTTATTGTCAGCACTTCTCTCCGAAATCGACATCTAACCGGCGTTGACGTCCAGCGGGAGCTCGGAGAAGTTCGAGGGATACCTGTCAGCGAGTGGACAGTGAGGCGAAGACTCAAAGAAGCTAACTTGACCCCAAGGCCAGCAACGGGACCCAAATTGTCTACAGCCCACCGACAAGCCCGACTTCAGTTTGCTCGTGATCACTTAGATTGAGATGCAATGGAGCCGATTTTTGTTCGTGGACGAGTCTAGGATGTGCCTGCATGGCAGCGACCGTCGACGGAGAGTCTACAGGAGACCGGGAGAGCGATACGCACAATGCTGTATAGCGGAAACAGTGGCATATGGGGTGGGTCTTGTATGATGTGGGCGGGGATTTCAATTGAAGCTAAAACGGAGCTGGTATTCGTACCCGGTGGAGGTCGGGGAGGAGGACTAACCGCAGAAAGGTATATCAACGACATTCTGCTGGGCCATGTTCTCCCTTACGCCGGGTTTATTGGCGAAAATTTCCTGCTAATGCACGACAATGCCCGCTGCCACACCGCTCGTGCGACTAGACAGTACCTGGAAGAAGTCGGGATTCCCACAATAGACTGGCCAGCCGTCAGCCCTGACATGAACCCCGAACACCTGTGGGACGAGCTGAAAAGGCGGGTACGAGGAAGATCTCCAGCTCCGGCGTCAATAGAAGACCTAAAAACTGCTCTTATCGAAGTGGCAGGAAATTCCACAGGATTCCATCAGGAAACTCATTAGGTCAATGAAAAACCGTTTACAAGCAGTCATTAGGGCCAGGGGGGGCAATACAAAATACTAAGCGGGAAATAACAAAGATTTTAAATAAAAATTTGATATTTTCATATTACTTCTTATTAATTTAAACATCCACAACTTCGACCTATTGTAATAATTCACTAAATGAAGGTAGGAAACTTAATTAAATTTAAATAATTTTTATACCATTCGAAAGCTAACAAAATTTCTTTTCAAATGGTATACACCAATCTGCAGTTCATTCCATGGAAACTGTAAAATATGGTCTGCAGAAACCAGCTATGAAGTGATTCCAGTTTATAGCTCGCAAGTGTAGTATATACACTTATATCTATTTCTTAAAAATCTAAGCCGTCACTAAGGCAGAGTGCCCAGAATGCAGGCAGCATTGCCACGTTGAATGGCAATGCTAATTCGTTGACCGAAATAGAAGCCAGAATTCGGATCACCTGTCGACTCTATAAGAAGTTTGGTAAGATATTTATAAATGGCGTATGCTCCAGGTCCCCAAGGACCAAGGGTTTCAACCCCAAATGGCTCAAATAGGTAACCTCCGTCAAGATTAGCGTATTTTCGCCGTTTGAGGGACTCCGCTGATGTTGCTGCGGAGCAATATATTAATATAATTATGTTATAACAATACTTATTTTAATCATGACATTCCTATATTAAATTATTCTATAAATATGAAATATTGAAGTTATCAATCTAACGCGGACGAACCCAAAGTAATTGTAGCGCCCTGACAGGGTTTTTATGCATTGTGTACCCATTAATTACCTAAGTACAATATCCTGTATGCATGAAATTACAATAAATTATATGAATATGAATAAACGGGGTGATTAATTCATGGTCGATTGGTCAGCTTAACGATTTTCCCAAAAATAGTATATTTATACTTACTATTTTTTCAAATTTTTTGAACCACCACCAACTTTGTTGTCCGTGATTGTTTCATCCAAACACGAGGGTTTTCGATACCTATTTAGTAAAAACTGGTTTCTGTTCGGCTTCGCTCGCGTTATTTCCATGGAAACTTATAATTGTTACCTACTTCTACCCCGTGGGAGCTGATTTATGGTATATAAAGCCTGTGTTAGATTCTAGGATTAGAGCTACACCTGATTATGTAAAATTTTAGCTCAATTTGTTCAGTGGTTTCGACGTCAAGAAGTAAAAAACATCCAAATATCTATTATCTATCCATCCAAACCTTCGCATTTATCATTATTAGTATATTCAAATTTAAGAAAACCCCCCACGTTCATTTTTCTTTGAACCATTATAACATTAAAACGCGTGCACCGATTTTTTCAAACAATTTGAATAATTTCTATAAAGTTCAAACAAATTAATTTAAAAATAATCGTTTAGGGACCTACAATGCTCACATACGGACATACGGCCAGCGGCTTAACACCGCTCTTTTTGGGACGGGGCGCGGGGGTTAAATAAATTTCCCTGATGGACAGAATAAGTGGACTTCAGACAAGCCCTGGTTCACTCACCCTGTAGTGTAAATATATAATACCTAACCTGTTAGATTAATTTTACGATTAATAAATACATTAAAGATGATCATCTTCTGATGATTATTTTCAATACCTAGCTGTTATGTTTAAATATTATGCTTTAGATGGCAACTACTTTATTATATCAACAATAATTTTACCTCCCTCTACCTCTCACACAAACCTAAAGACCTGCCAGACCTGGGGCCTATTTAAGGTACCTATTTTAGGTAAGAATAAAGTAAATTATTGTAGGCACTTCAGTTTTATACCTGTAAAACGTAAAAAAGTGTTTGCGTGCAATATGGAACTGGTCCTTGTATAAATTAGATCTTAATAAAAACAAAATTATGGACCAAGAATGATAATTGAGACAGGTTCCTAAATAAAAAAAAAAACTTGCGTCTGTTGGTATGAACAAAACCTTTAAACAATGAAATAAGTTAAAGTTTTGTTCATACCAAGGTTTTGTTTTTACCTTGGTATGAACAAAACATTTTCTTTTTTCATTGTTGGAGGCAGTGATGCGCGAGCGCGAGGTGCTGATGTCATATGCGCATACACTGTCTTCTTAGAAAATAATCATTGACATATTTCCTACAACTCGTACCTGATTATTTATGTGGTCAATCGAATAGAAATTGAGCTACAGGCGTATAGTAGAGAATTGTACGTATACGTGTACTATTTACGTATACTTATTGAAAATTTTAGTTTCGGACACAGCCCTATGTGTCCGAATTGCTTTTATTGAAAGCTAAAGATAACAAATTGGTTTTAAATAATTAACGCCTGGAAACACAAGACATGAGTCATTCCAAATAAAAATGGCGTAACTCATTCGAGCTCCTAGAGACTTAGCGGATGTAAGCAATGCTTATTATTCTAGACGTATCCAAGAATACGTTATTGCAGAAGTAACAATATCGAGGACATCGGTTCGTCCGGTCCAGTCATCCAGCTTTTATTCCCAACTCCAGACAAAAGATACCAATGACCTTAAGACTACAATTCTAAGCTGAATCGAAAATTAAGAAATTCTGACTTTGAAACGACCTAAACAACTTTAACAATAGAATGACATTCGTTATTCATTCTGAGACAAGAAAATTAGCGGTCGAGTGTGGATCATCGACGATTTCATTTAATAATTTCATCTGATATAATCTCGTCTTAATGATGACCGCACGTGATCTCATCACAGATGAACTTGAAACGGGATTTGTAGATACCTTAATGCACAACTATATTTATAATGAACATTATTATTGATTCCACTCTACTGACCTTTAGGATTTTCTGAGATAGAGAGGTAGGTATAGATAATTATAATGGTATTGGTCACTTGGTCATGATGAAGATGAGAAGCTGTTGCTTTTCCATAAATGAATAAAAATTCCTACACATTTCCATAGCATACGGCTAGGTCCGCAGTGTGTTTTATTGGGTGACTGGCTTTGTTTTACCACTAAATGTCAATTACATACATAATTATGTTTTCCGAACATAACTTACCTGAAGCAATAGATACGTAATTTACGTATCTTTCCCGATCACACATGTTCTGCTTAGATTAGTCATGGAAAGCTTTCAGATCGATCTAGTCCTGTGGGAACTCATCTTGAAGAGATCTAGATAGTTGCTCTCCTGCGGATCCTGGGAGGATAATTATGAGCAGATTGTTTGGGCCGTTGCTCCCTGCAAAGCCCAGCGTTGCATTATGCAGCGGAGCCGTGCATAAACCGCCCGCGGATATCGCTACACCTTTGTTTTTATAAGGATCTGTACGTGCATTTAATCTTATGCAGATTGCGCTTTCGTGAAATTTATTACCTACGTGTTATAAGTATTATTACAAAAAAATCAAAGAGTGGAGTGGTTGTTTTCGAAGTTGGTTGATTCCACTAAACTTTTAAACAGCTGAATGGGTTGTGATGAAACTTTACTTGATAATGATAGGCTGGAATAAGTTAAAATTAGTTCCAATTCATTTTGAAGCCTGAAGTTGGAAAACATTCAAAAACTAATTTTGTTCTAAGCATAGACCTCGGATTTTATGGTTTGCTTAAAGGAATTTCTTAATGGTCAGCTCACACAGGTCCAGTAAGCTATTAAAATACTTTTATACAGCTCAGGGAATTAATATTAGAAATTATGGGCTAGCGCGCCGCCCGACCGACCTCCGGCTCAGAAGGGTCCTGTCATCGTATTTTTATCCCTAATCCTTTCTAGGGTTCCGTAACCGAAAGATACAACAAAATTGACTATGGACTTTGTCTTCAATTAAAGTTTTTTTCTTTTTGTATAGGTTTTACACAAGTTTCAAGATATTATACCAATTTTTTCTCAGAACCAGAATAACGCATATGAGTAAAATCATCATAATTCTGTCATCTGTCATAATGTATTTTTTTCCTCTTTAATTAAGTTTTGTTTGTATTATTACGTGTGTGTTGTGTATGTTTAAGTCTGTTTACAAAATAAATAAATGTTATTCTTTTATTCTTTATTCTAAAATGAATTCCATGGTCGCGTGGAATTCTCTCGGCGCGCGAGTCCATCCAGACCGATTTTCAATAAAAACCCTGTGTTGTAAAAAAAAGTTCCCGTATATTTTAGAGAGGTCCAAACATAGTGGTTTGTGTGAGCTCATCAATCGAGATTGAGTTTGAGGCTGACCTCACGTTTGTTATATAGATACCTTGTGGGTAGCCTACACATCAAGCGATGACACAATGGATTTAGTAAAAACCTTGAACATACCTACTACCTAATCTTATACTAACCGACTTTACTTACAAGATAAAGCACTTTATAACCTCGTTTAATGACACCCATAATTTATTTCTTGGCGCCTACAAATAGGTAATACTTAAACTGCAAATATACTACAAAGTAAAACTTAGTTTAGTACATTTGAAATAGGATAGTCGATAGCAGTTGCAAGTTGAATGGGCCCAAAAGTAGGTTAAACCATTGCATTTACTTTATAATTTGTTACCTTTGCAAGAAAATATCTAAAACTAAGTACTGAAGACAAAGCGCAACGAATAAAAAATAATAATGGACACGGATAAGACACGCAAAAACCGACTAGTCTTACTTTTGGCGCTAAAACTACACTATAAGAGAACAAAGTAATAGAAATGTTCATTGTTGTATAGATCTATTACTACTACGTGTGTACCGGTTCGTCCAAAGATGTATTGCGTAAACGATTTCGACAGCAGGAGGGGCGCGGATATAGCACGGGGTCATTCTTTCGTAGCCTACACCCACAAAGCATTATTTGAACAAGCACCGCTGCCACTTGCTAAACGCTAGAGCAAACGAACTGCTAGACAAGAACCACACCTTCGGTATCTATAAATGTTTACTCAAGAAATATTTTAGAATGGGTTTGTTTTCTCTACTTTTGTCTATTCAAGGACCGATCAGCTAAAGGACTTTCTCAGAAAAAGGACTAGGTAATAAAATCCTCAAAATATGTCCTAGGCACGCCACAGCCAGCGCTTCGATACCTAATGATGTCATGACGTGGCTATCAACTAACGATTTGCACAAGGTTTTTGGGGTCAGGGTAGCTCTGAAATGACAATGAAGCTCTAACAATCCAATAGACATCTGAATACACTAGGTACACACTTACTTGAGTCTTGTCACTACAACATACAGAACTCTACGTACCTAGGCACCTACTGATATTAATTAGACATTTTATTTAGAAAAACACTATACTTGCATGGTGAATGAATAAATAACAATTTTTTTTAAAGTAAGTACCTTTTCTACCTTTTATTACAGTTGCACTATACAGTTGTTTAATATCTTTCCAACTGCTTCCAAACCTTGAAACAAGACGTTTTATTTCAAAGAAAGTTATATTTTATTACCTACCCACTGCACCGGTTTTATGAATGGGATATAAGTTATATTCCTCTATTGAATTACCCTTAATAACAGTGCTGTATTACTCTACTACCTCCCGCGGCTTCACATGCGCGGCGTCTTCATAAAAAGTCGCCGTCTCGTGACGAATTCTTTCTTCGTGTAAATTATGGTGACCGTTATTAAAAAACCTGACTTTTCCTTGATGCTGACAGGCAGAACCTTTTATATCTGGATTGCCCTTTAGCTGTAAGTAAGCTATAAGTGATGTATTCGAAGTACCCACCAAGCTCACAAACTATGTAGTATGTAGATGGTTTAAATGTAACTATTCTTTATTCCTGTTTCACTTTTTTAGAATAATTAAAGCGCAAGTTTCTTAATCTTTATAATAGCAAAATTCTTTATAACTATTATTTGTTTTTTTTTTCACAGGAAAATACATTGAACAATCGCCTGAAAGAACAACCCAAATGACACGCACTAAAATGTTACTAAACTTGTTCATAATGTTACTCGTAATAAACATTCATTTAGACGTGGTTTTACTGCACAAAACTAAGGTAAAGGTTTCGAGATATAAATTCATCAACGTTGAAGTTTTGTCACATTCATAATGGCTTCGTCATCATGCTGCACCTACTCCTCCACCAGCTCCAAAGGCAGGACAACCCACTCAACGTAATAAAATATTGAATGAGTTATGAAATATTATGCGAAGTTATAACTAAGTAGTTATTGTAAGTACCTAGGTCTACCGTAACCTTTATTTAGAAGTATAATGTAAACACTCCTGTAGCATATAAGTAGCCCATTGCTAAGTATTAACTAAGTGTTCCATTGTTGAAATGAAACGTAAAAATAAAATAAAATGATGCCTAAAAATTCTAGTATCGTACTGCAATCTCTATACTTTCTATATATGTATGTATGTAATTAAAAGTTTCAAGAATTATGGACAGTGCGCATGTGTATTGGCTCTAGCCGATTCAATCAAATAAATGATAAAATATTGAATAAAATTTGAAGCATCAGGTCGACTACCTAACGTTTTGGCGGCAGGTTATACACCAATCGAATAATAAGCAAAACCAGTCGAATCAGTGACATCATCTTCCTGTGCAAGAGGCCGTGTCCTTTGCTTCTATTTGATTTTCATAGTCTAGTCAACATTTGGTTTGTATCGTTTTTTATCAAAAATATTATTTTTATAATCTTGGTTTAATATTTCACATTTAAGATAGAGAGAGAGGGAGAAGGCCGAGGCTATAGTTTACAAAAGACATTTTATATATATTGTTTCATGGTTTGCAATTTTCAATTTAATCAAAAAATATGTTATAGCATGCGATGTTAATTTTCCAAGGTTTAACATCGGTATACAGGTATACGAAAAACAAAATGGGATCGATTTTAAAAATGTATCATGCTGACGACATACGAGTACGAACACTACCAAAGTTTTTGCTATCTATCAGTTGGTGTGGATACTTTATGTGCGTGCACATCCGACAAAGTAAAGTATTTATTAGGGTCAGACATTGCATCATTTCTAGCGATCCATGGCGAGATTACAATGTAGAGTCCATTGTTTTATTTTTTAGGTTTACAACAATGAGCTCTGCGGATGAAGAGCGCCCGCCCATCCAAGATGCTGGCAGCTAAATTAAATAGGGAGGTACTGCGCTGTTTGTGTAGCGAGACCACAGCAAACATTGTCTTTGTAAAAAACGAATCAAACCTATTCAAGAAACATAGACTAAGGTACAAGACCTTTTCATGACGTCAAAATACCAGCTAAGTACTAATAAAATTATAAAAGAGCGCTAATTATCCTATGCGCAGACTATTATATTAAATAGGTGAACCTACACATAGAGTAAAAACTCAATTCTATTGTAGTAATATATTTAGTTTTGTAGAGTGCGCTTTAGTGTGTTAACACTAAAGCCCTTTTCTATACTTACTTCAAATATTAGTAGGTAATATTTGATACCGAAATCCCAAATAATAATTAAATAATTTCATAGGATGAATGAATGTTTTTAAAAAATAGTTGCCTTTGTACTTGACTTATAATTTTAAGGCGATTAAACGATTTTTTTGGACAAAAAGTTGTCTATTCTGGTGCTTAATTGGTGTTATTTAATAGAAATAAAAAATCTTCTAAAGAAATAAAATTGATTGGCGAGATTGATTGATTGATATGAGGTACGAAAATGTACCTAAACGTTTTACTAAAGTGAAAAGTACCATCGCCCATCTTGGTATCGTTTTATGTGCAATTTACGATGCCCTAACTAAATGTTTAGGTTCAACGTCTCGCGATACGCTTACTTAGTAATCTTGTTAAATAGTTGGCGTCGCAACATCATCAGCTAAGGTATTCGCAAGTCAGAGTGTCCTTGGTCCTTGCCAAGTTGAAGGTATGTCGCGGGCGCAGTCGGTGGATCGACAAGATGGCGCGGCGGGTGGTTCGGGACTCCCGGGAGGGACGGGGTGCGAAGGACAGGTCTGCAGGCTGCATCGCTGGCCCTTAGGATCTCTATTTTTAGCGCTGTGTCACCGTTCGCTTGCGCTTGCGTCCTCGTCCCGCTCTTCCACACGCTGCGCGAAGGTATCTTGAACTAATGTCGTGCCGTGATTTAAATTTTAATTTACGATGGACAGATATATATTAGTGTTGGTTTATAAAAGAATGATAGTAACGAGCGTTAAAACTAAGATAATAATGTCTATGTAGTAAATATATCAGTTATCTAGTACCCATAACACAAGCTTCGCTTTGCTTGGGGCTAAATAATGCTGTGTGAATTGTCCAGCATTGTATAATAATAAAAAAGAAAACAAGTGTTTACAAAGGCGGTGTGAATAATCTGACATACGTTCCGAGTATCTCTATAAAGTATAGAAAGGAAACAATGAACGTTATCTCCCGGAGAGACGTATTTACTCAATACCAGCATCGCTGACAAAAAACTGTGTACACTTTAGGATAGAAAGGTCACGTTTTTAGGGTTTCGAAGATCGTTTTCGAAACCCGATATCTCGCTTTTTCTGTCCTTTTTCCGTCTTTAATATCTCAGCAACTACAGCAGCAAATAAATTACAATTTAAAATAATAATACATTTCATGTACCTGTAATAGATTAAAAGAAAAACACATAAAAAAAAAATTTATATGAAGATTTTCAGTACAAATTGTGATGTCGAAATTTTAAAAGAGACCTACAAGGTCAAGTGGGGTATCAAATGAATATCAGTAGAGGTAGAGGTATCAGTTTGTACATTTCAAAACAGTTTTTGAAATTTCCGTCGGTTATGGGTTTTACTTTTTGTAAGTAAAACTCTTTTTGAAAATCCTTAAAAAAATTTAAAACGGGGGCCTCGCCGAGTGGGATATCAAATGAAAGGTATCGGCATCTCAAAACAGTTTTTAAAATTTCTGTAGGTTTCATACTTTTTGAAACATTTTGAAAAAACTCGAATATTTTACTATTACTTTTTATACCCCGAAGTTTGCAAACCGATACATCTTAAATGTAGTAGGTTACCCTTAATTTTTAGGTAATCAATAAATAGCAAATTCTCTAACCAGTACCTATAGTACATATTGGTATACTTTACAAACGTTCGAAACCCTCGGCACGCGAGTCACTCTCGCACTTGACGGATCTTGTTTTTCTTATATTAAATCTCGGCTCTTTGTCCTCACATAGTAGCGGTCACCAAGGCGTTAGGAGGTGCTATTTTTTCATTCCTCTCACGTATTAAGGTCTGTGTAACAGTAACGCTGCGTGATGTCATCGGCATGTGATGGGTTTGTGCCCTTTTTGAGACTAGCGCTACGTTGTATAAGACGTTGACACTTCTACATACAAAGCGGAACTGCGAGGATATTTAATGATGCTAGTGCACCTAGTCTAGAGTAAGCTATGACTGCAGACATAATTTTCCTCAAACAACAATTATTATGTTTAAGTTGAAAAAAATACCTAGCAAGAGATCGCAAATAGTGTTTCACAACTGTAAATCATGTTCTTAGTTCTTGCATTATAGTTGGTTAAGTACTAGAGCGATAAATGTTTATCTAAGTCTATTGTTTTTCTGATCTTGGTTCCTTCAGATTAATTACCGCAAACCCTAACCCAACAATAAACTACAGCTATCGTTAGGCATCTACTTTTATGAATGGAGCGCTTTGAATCAAATTGAGATAAAAACTACGCAATGAAATGTGTAGCTGAGTAACGATATCAGCGGGTGCTTATGACAAAGTTATTCTTCAAGGAGCTTTCTGTTTGGTACCTAGTGGGTTTGTGCACCCACACGAGCGTAGTCTTTTCGATGTCAGCCTGTGAGTGGCACTGCTTGGCATCCATTCGCCTCGACCCACGCGGCGCCATCGTCATCGCTGTCGAGGACTCTACCCACTTTATATTACGCAATTAGCAAGGCATTTACACAACTTAGTCGACTTTACAATTATCGGTTTGTCGTAGTAACAAGATTATCGGGCCAGCCATATGATAAATCAGGCAACATGCTCCTATCTGAACTCGTCACCATAAAAGTTTCCAGATTTGGAGCTCGTGTAGATCTGTGAGAATCTCAACCAGCTCATACAGTACTAGTCAAACCATTGAAAACAGAATAGTGTGTGCAAGATGATTTGATCATGGTCGAGCTGTTTCTCACGGTTTCATATTACTTTTGTTCGTTATTTTATACAATTTGTGGTTTTGACTATGTACCTATACATATAAGGAATTAAAGTAGGTACGTTATCTAAAACTACCTGCTCAAAGTCATCCCAAGACCTATTGAGTCATAATTATATCCATTTTTACGAATTGTATTAATAGAGAGAAGGCCTTAAGATCCCTATAAAAGTCAAAAGCAATTTACAAGTTTCCAAATCGAATCAAATTCGCCAATAGTGTAAAATATATTACTTATGCCCGCATAGGGTCCCGTAGCAATGTATACCTACTTAATTTAAGTTTTTTAGCCAGTTTTTGACTCTTGTTAATTATGGCATTTCCAATTCCCAATTGTAAGCAGATATTCTACAAATATTATTTCGTTGTAGATGAAGTGAGAGAAAAACTTGTTATACTTAAAAGGAAGGGCTGACCTCTTATTTTACTTTGGTCGAATGCTAACATCACAAAAGTATACGGAACTCTAATAAAAAGGAACTCCTCCACATATACGATATGATTCACTATTTGCCATTTCCAAATTAAATAGCAACATATTTGCTAGATCCACTCAGCTAGGTGTCATATACATACATACGTACAGTCATACCTATGTATGTACCTATAATAAGTATTAAAATTGTTGAAAGCCTTGATATTTAGCTTGTTGATTTCATTAAATGTCACTTCACGGTTTGAGACGCGCCCACAGTTGATCAAGTAGCAGAAGCGACATGACATCGTGTCGTCATTGCAACACATGGAGAAAGCCAAACTCGTCTGGCGAAATCACACCCACAGCCCATGTGCCAAATATTATGCTTGCGATATCCCTCACTCACTACCTATAAGGCTAGCATAAAGTAACTGGACAGTAAAAGTTGTTTCATTAGCAATAACAAATAACGAGAATCAAGGAGAAAAAATAAACAGAGTGACTACGTTCAACAATAAAAGTCGACTCGGCAACAGCTTTGTGAGCGCTTTTCATTAAAAGATAATAATCTGTTGCAATTAATAAAGTTTTACAGGTGAAGGTAGTTTTATTTTACAGCCATAAATCTATTTGCTGCTTATGCTTATTCAATAATAGTAAGTATACCAGAGGGATAAAGCACCAACAATAAAGATACGGATGTATTTAAAATCATATGATTATCAGCTACATAATAACGGGCATGGCATAATGTTACGTGCGGACACGTATGCGATGCAACCTTGTGCGATGGCAGCCTATGATTGCGATGACGAGCCGACCATGACACTGACTCTGGTTATGATTATGCAGACTTACCTACGCTACGAACTATTGTCAAGATTCGGCGTAAGTAGAAGCCTGCGCCTGCCCTCGGTGAGTACCTCCACAACCGTTATTCGGTCACCGCCAGCTACAGCCTCGCCGCGCCGTCGTCGTCGCTCGAGAAACTACCAACATTCTAAGTTTCGGGAATTACGATCACAATTTAACCAGTCTCACGATGCATATTCCGTTCGAGCCCCACTGTAGAATACCTTACGAGTGACGGAGGTTATGACAGTTACAGTTCTCGTGAACTGTTATAAAATTCACGCAACACATATAACACGTACGTGAAACCGTTATTGCTGTTTATTTCTAACCGATAGTAGAGTGGTGCACTCTACTATCGGTCGGCAAATACAATGAACCTATTTATAAAATATTTATAAAAGTGCCAAGCATTATTTTGCATACTTACTAGCACCCAAAACTTACGAAGTATCTACATATCTAAATAATTATTTATTTTAAAAAGGTTTAGATATTATCCATATCCATACTAATATTTGAAATGAGAAAGTAACTCTGGCTGTCTGTTTGTCTATCTGTCTGTTACCATTCCACGCCTAAACAACTGAACGGATCTCGATGAAATTTGGCATGGAGGTAAATGGTATCCCGAGGACGGACAAAGGCTACTTAAAAAGCGCGTGCAAAGCCGCGGCCCGCAACTAGTTACTTATATATCAGCAAAGCAAAAGGGAGCGCGTTGATGTCTTTTGTATGGCAAAACTAACACTATGTTATCCTACTAGTACTTATTATAAAGGCGAAAGTTTGTGCCGTTGTGAAGATGTTTTGGCCGAAGACAACGCCAAAACTAATGAATAGATCGGGCTAAAATTTTGCACACATAAAGATTGGACCTGGGATAACTTAACGGCTACATTTAACTAAAAAAAAACGCGTGCGAAGCCGCGGGCAGATGCTAGTTTATTATAAGCATTTTTATAAATGTGATTAGATTATTTTATACACAGATTTTGTGGGTGTCGTGTAGGTACAGACAGCATCATCAACTGGTAACCCTCTAGCAGTAGAAGTGTAAACGTTAAAGAGGTTACCAAATGTTGCTGCTCTCTGTAGGTACTTGTTGCAGATAGAATATAATATGAGAAGTTAGTTAGTTAGTTAAGTTAGTAATTAATTTAAAAAAAAATAATAAAAAAATTTCTTTGTCAATAAAGATTATATGAGAATAGAATCTATTCCTTGATAATATTAATTGGCGAAATTTAAATTACCTACCATTATATGATAATGATGAACATACAACCGTAAAAGAGCGCGTTCCAGTCTTTTGTATAAGAAACGACACCAATTCGTTTCTTATCGTAGAAGTTAGATATACCTAAGCAGAATTGTTGAGGTAATCTAATTTGTTTCTATTATTTGATTGTAATTTTCTTTGTTAATAAAGCCCTAAGCAGAGGTGGAAAAGAGGAATAAGAAAAAATATTATGGGGATTTCTGTGCTTTTATTAGATTACATTCTAGTTTTCCAACCAAAGGAGGCATTTCAAAGGTTGTTTTTGTAGTAAGGTTATATAAGTAAGAGGACAAATGGTTTCAGACAAAAATAAAAATACTTTTAGCCCTAGGGCATAAACTCGATTATTAGGTCCGCTACGCTACGCTATAGTGACGCACTTTAGGAGCATGAGAAGTGAAAATAAATAATACCAATAATAATACTCCTAAATACTCAAATATGAAGTGAGTTCCTAATAATGTACTTATTTGTATAATTTTAATCTTAAGTAATGTAATTGGTTATGTTAAATCGTTTTAGTTATGAATACATTGTATAAATAATAATATTTTGGAAACAAATCATGAAATCAAATAGTAAGAAAGAGTCGCCAGTTTGAAACTTTTGTATGAGTCTTATTCGCAGAAGCGTTTATTTATCACTATGTACGAAGGTATAAAACAATAAAGCATAAGTTTATTCCGAACTAATAAGTAGCAAAGAAATAGAAACAACTGAGTCTTCGGTAAAGTTTTTGATTCAATATGCTACATTCAAACATAATCGAATCGAGAAGCCATTACTTTGAATAGCACAATAAAAATAAACGTAATTGGTAAAAAAATGAACGTTTATTGAGTTGGGCTCTACACAGTTGCTGCGACTCGTACTATCCATTGTAATGCTCTTCCAGTACCTATATTTAAGTTTCATTAAATAATACAATTCACGAATGTGAACGTTGAAAGCTATTGAATATCTTTCAGATATTTGAAAACTTTATTAGGTTATTACTGAGGTTAAATAATCGCTACAACCTTGTTTAGAAAGGTTAGAAGTCGTTGAGTCCTCTTTTTGCAACCAGGAACGAGTTTAGAGTTCGTTTAATGCCCTTGCCGTATTATAGGTAGAGTAGGTTGGCAAAAGCTCGGCTAGTGGGAAATGCGTTGGAGGGTGAAGTGCAGGGCAGAGAGAGGGGTCCGGGCGGCGCGACGGGTGCGGGGTACGAGGCGGGTGCGGGGCGCCACAACCTGCGCGAGCGCCGAAGCCTACGTTTTCGCCTTGCGTTCAGTCATTGTCCGGCCAACATCTCGGTCGAACATAACATCGACCGGCGCGTTGTCGCTACTGTAACTGTCGAGTGAGTGCCCGTTAAACGAACGGTTTACTCCAAATCCTGGAGTGTAGGTGCAGTGCTAAGTGATGGTGTGTTTGTAGCTATACAGCAAATAGTGTATCGCTAACAAGTATTACTGTCAGCGGTTTGTGGCAAGTTCCTCGGAGTTGCCTAACGGCTGTTCGCCTGCCGGCGAGGGAAGGCGGACCACTTATACTGGGAGGAATGAGCCCCGTACACCACCGTTCTCGCAGTCACCGATGATCTCAAGGTAAACTGCGAATTCTCATTCTCACCTCAAACAGCAGATACAGACAGTACCATGTCGTAAGAGATTTCACATTACACGACCTCACGACCGCGCTCCATTCTCATTTAATTCCAATAACATTCATTCGGAGCTCACTCACAGTTCTCCGCCGCCGTCGAAACATTCACTTACCTAGTTTACTACATCCTTATCCAAATGAATTCTGTAACCGCGAAAATTCTCACATTTATAAACTTTCATTTTTAATTATGTAGGTAATCAATTAAAAATTGAAAGCTTTATGCAAGACGGACATACATACGCATGACGTTATTCAATAACCCTCTTACGCAGATTTAAGCTTAAGCTAAAGGGGTAGGTCTCCTACAAGATAGAGCTGACGAGTCCAATACCAAAATAGGTGTTAAAATATAAAGAAATAAGGAAAGCCTGTAAAACAAATTACAAAACAGGCTCCAGACAGTTTTAAGCACGGCACTTTATGTCACTTATGTAAGCTAGCGCATACATTTCCATATAGGGCTAAGCAGATCTTTCTTAGAAGTATCCGGTAAGGCACTACACAATTTGCACCCAATGATGTAACTAACATACTAAGGTTTTCTTCAACAAATATAAATTTGAAATTAAGAAAAACGTATGTCTTACGCGATGTCAGAATAATCAGTATTTTGACTCATACAGTTTGAGACAGGGAAAATCCAAGTCTTTCAGGGAAAAAGACATTGACAAACAAGAACAAATTGGAATTGAAATAGTCCTCGAGTAGGTCTTTTGAGTGGATAACCAAGGTCAATGGCTGGCTTCGGATAAATTAATGAATGAATGAACACTTTATTGTACTTAAAAAAATAACATATTATAAACCTAAAGTGTTTTTTAAACAACCTCCTACCGAAACCCACCTCGACTCCTCAACTTTTACTTATCTACGCAAAAAACGATGAAATTGACTAATATAACGCATGTATGTTGCTGGAAATCTTGATCTATTCACCGTATACAACACTACCTAGTCTTATTACGACATACCTAATTGTATTGCTTGAAGTGCATTTCGTGAACTCGAAGATTAGCAGTAGGTACCTACTTCTCTTCTCTCTCTTCTTCATCGTATACCTACTTCATTACAGAAGGTCGCACTCATTTTGGAAAGTCTTCCTAGAGGAGTTAACTGGCTGTTGCAGTAGTATCAACCAATAATAAAAAAGTATGCAATAAAGTAAAAATCCATCGGTATTAATGCTAAATTCTTGTGGTTGTAGGCGGAGTAAAGACAAGTACCTTCCACCAAGTTACCTTCGTTCAAATCACTGTGACATAGATGTAAGATCAAGTAGTATTCAGCCTTGCTTAGAGACACAGTTAACATATATGAATATTTATTTTCTAGTGCTTTACAGAACTACGAGTTTGTTTTCACTTCAGCTTTGTTTCTTTGTCTTGCTAGTTAAGAAATAGCTGAAGCATTCCATTCCGCACCAGGCATCTGTTCGAGTTTCTCTAAATTTATTTGCAAAAAAAAAACTGTGCTACCATGACAATAGACTTCCCATAATACAGTTGAGACTAACATTATTAACATCATTAACGTAGATGGAAGTCTAAAGATCAAGTTTACAGAGATCTCGTGCTGAGGTATTTTAAGTCATAACTACATATTTGTAGTTTTTATCCAAAATTAGAGGGTTCTGTCTACAATAACCAGTCGTGTATTAATATATTTAACCGCAAGCGTTGTTTTCCGTATTCTTTGCCCAGTAATCTGAAAAACGCTTTGTGCTGTATAAGTACGATTAGATATAATCATTCGTTGGACACGCTTGAAAGTAACAGCCGTTTTTTGTCCCGCGAAGATGCTATTACAGCATAGGTGGAATTAATGACGAATAGACGCTAAAGTTAGACCAACAATCATTGTAGGTAACTAAATGCTATTTACGGATCATTTTAATACTTATCTTTGGGAAAACCCAACTTTACGATTGGGCTATACATCCATAAGCCTAAGTAATAGCAGTAATAAGTAATAGTAACGGCAATATATATTACTAAGTAATAGTAATGGCTATAAACGCTTTGAAAAAATATTGTAATTTGTTACTTTACAATATTTTTTCAGAATACACACACTAAGTATCCATAGCTCGTTCAGAATGCGCCCTGTACCCACACCACACTTATAAGTTTGTAATATAACCAATTTGAAACATAATCTACTTCAAACTATCAAATATTGAGATATTGGTTATCGTTAGGTTAGGTACATATACATGAGACGAAAGCGAAGGTGATCTCTAATGTTTATCCACCAGAAAAGGTGGATAAACATTAGAGACCTACCAAATATCCTCCACCTTCAAATGGCAGAACGATTCGATATTCACTGTTCAATGCTAAAACCTTACATAATCTCCCTTTTCATCACTTGACCTTTCTCACGTTCACGCTTATTAAAGGTATGACTGACCCTAACATATTTTTTTACCATTTAATATGTGGTAATGACATTCTCGTGACTTTGTCAATTCAAACAATGCCTTCTAGGATGTTGAATGCAGTAGGTAGTCTACCGATATTCTTAGCAGTTAGTTACTCTAATAAAATTTTGATATGTACGATTTCTAAGAGAACTAGAAAAACTGATGCTATCAAAACTGCAAAGCTTAATAATAAATAGGTACATAAAGAGGCTGCATCCGAGCGTAGCGTAGTCTTCAAGGCTTCGGTGTTTTAAATGCTATATTCTCACAGAGGTTCGAGTAATTAGTGATGACCGAAATAGCTCTTCTTGACATACATAAAATATGAAAAATAATTTGGTGGATAAAACAAGTTTTTTTTAATGCTGTCTGCACTGAATTTGAGATTTTTGATACTTATAATTTAATACTTATGATTTGATACTTAAGATACTATAACAATGTATCATTTTCTTGAGTCTCTAAAATAAAATATAGATATTTGGCTAATGATTCTTATATTCGCTACCGGAAGGGATGGATTTAAAAGAAACATGATATCGGTTGTTGCCCAGATGAGGTCGGCAATCGGCAGGTGGCGCCGCCGTAATGTTGTGTGAACACAGGCGCTTGTCATCCCGCACGGACCGTGGACTCGGCGAGCCGATGCAGCCAGCGACACATGCCCCGTTATGTTATTCCGTAATATCACTATAATGTAGGCTCTCATCGTAACGAGTCCCACTCTCTCACGCCATGCACCATCAACCCATCTATCCGCTCTAATGTGTGAGAAATACTGTACTACCGCAATTTCTAGCTGCGCCCCGCGGCTTTACCCGCGTCGAAATTGATTGCATACCCCATAGGGGTAGTTTTGTAAAAATAAAAAATACGTGTATCATTGTTTACTTTATAGTTTATTTATACAGAGTTTTAAGTGGATCGAACCAAGGAATGATAATTTTCCATAGAAATTGTACCACCCTTTTTATTCCCCTCAGAGGTTAATTTTTGAAAATAAGATTAGCCTATATGTTATTCTAGAACTTAAACTATCAATAAACCAATTTTTTCTAAATAGGTTCAATAGTTACGGAGATATGTGGTAACAAACATTCACACGAACTTTCGCATTTATAAAATTAGTATGATTTTTACCATTTTATTGTCATCTTTGTAGGGTTCGGTAGATTATTATTATCACCATTGTTTTGTTAGTCCGTCTCTACCCACTGGTGGACCTTGGCCGATCTTTGATTGCACCACTCTTATTATTTTCAACCGACTTCTTTTGAAGTTTTTCATGAAGTTAGTCCTCTTTGAAGAAGAAGAGGGGAAGCTTTTCAATTTGGCTGATATGTGTTTATTAAGCATGTTTATTAGGTAGGTACTTGATATATCTGTCAATTGTTTTTAAAATTTTATGATTACTTAGCTTATTTAAAGAATTATCATTTCAATTTTAATAAATTTACCTGTAAATATTATTTTATCAATAAAATGACTATCTGATCCCGAAGTGATCTCATAAGAGTCCCCCAAAAGAGATCTCATAAGAAAGAGATGATTATCCCGAAATACTTTAAAAAACAGTGTATATATGCAGGAATTTGATAGATAAGATAATTACATTTATTTTACCCAAAAACACAAGAACACAAACAAGACAAAAGTCCATACAGTAATATGAAGTCAGACTAATACATATATCTAAAAGTTTATATTAAACATAGGGTAAAATGGGTCCATATCTCAGCATTTTGCAGAACGTATTAGGCATATGCACAATACTGCGCTGGTTTTCAGTTAGGGCCCATACGGAGTGACGGCAGTCAGTACCGTCAGTCGGTAGGCAGAACCTAATACATTACATAAACTCAAGCGATAAATTAGTAAATAAAACAAGGATGGTACAAATCATGATTTAAACATTGAACAGATTATTCCAAAGAAATTAAATATACAAATCAAGCCGCGAGATGCAGATACCATAGAATAAAAAAATTAAAAATCAAGCTACATTTACACAAAGATTCATGCATTTACATTGTTCAATAAACCAACAGACTTGACTTGAATTCTTGCATTCGTCGCTATAAAGACATGTGTGCAAATAAATTATTGACATGAGCGCTAGAGCTGGCAGCCCTAAATATCCTTTGGTACCAACCAAAGAGACAAAAGTATCAACATGCATTACAAAATAATGACACTGTTTGGCGCGGCATTATTGCTTGAAAAACTCCAAATGAAGTTTGAAAGACAAACAATTTATGAATTTAAGAATTATCGGATCCATGGAAGTACCTACAACAGGACGTGTAAATATCCTACGGAAGGCTAGTGGCGAAGTCGGTTTGAAGTCGGTTTTTAGTTAAGTTAAAAACTTAAAGTTATGTTATGTTTAGATTGCATGTTTAGAAGCTGCATGTTATCTATGCTGTTGGTGATGTACTAGAACTTCCCCACACGATGTATTGTCGATTCCTTGTTTTATGGAAATGATCAGGCAGTGTCCTACTTAGTAGTGTCACGATTCCAACCCATGATTAAATTAATTAAACAATGGATTTGGTGAGTGTGTGCTAATAAAATTAAACAGGAGTAAACTGTAGCTTGAAATTAAAAGTCGGGTAAGATAAGATTCTTTTATTGAAAAAGAACATTTGATATGATAAATAAAAGAAGAGATCAGCGGTGTTGGAATATCATAACGTGGTTAGGGATAAACACTTGTCACAAATGCTCATTTCGTATTTTATCAATTTTTTTTGTAATAATTTATATTCCTAAATGACTGTCTAATATGTACATATAAATAAATAAATTATTAATGCTGGACAATCCATACAGACTAAACCCAAGCTAAGCTCACATGAAGCAGAGCTAGTATAAGTTGAGAATGTTATATTTTGTGAATATAATATTTTGCGAGTACATATATTTTGAGAGCAAAGGGCAAAACTCACTTCGACTGTTCTCCGTTCAAATTGTTCAGCTAAAAGAATACATTTTATTTGGATGGTTTTGCTTAAATAATAGAGTTGCATAAATGTGGAAAATCAGTGCACTACAGCACTCATCCTTGACACTGTTTCATTATCATATAATAGCTAAGTAACGCTGCCACCGCACCGTGCCGCGGCCGTCAAGTCTGTCTCCGGCCAGTGACTCGAACAATGCTTTCTTTGCTACTAAGGAGCATGTAGAGCACATCTTTGCTATTGCTTTTAAATAGTAAAAGAGATTAATTACTTTTGTACAATAATAACCAGGCACGATATGGTTTGAGGGGGCTAGATTTACATTGCGCGGAAGATTCAAATGTTTTGAATCTTCCGCGGTGTTTATTTTTTTTTGCTTTCGACAAGGATTAAACCTAACGGAAAAAAAAAATTTTCCGTAAAATAATTCAACCAAAAACAATTCCGTCCAACAAAAAACATATACAAAATCATTTATTAGCAACATAAATTAACAGTTACGAGTACGTATACATTAAAAATGGAAAAGTACTAAAGAGCTAACGACGAGTATAATAAGTGGGTATGTCTATTGGATTGGCTAATATTTTTTTTAAAAACTAGTAACACAAGTTTCTTCTATTGAAGCATATAAGCATATAATATTATTATAAGCAGTAGGTAATATTATTATTTTATATTACTAACTATTAATGTTAATATAGATTATGTGACTCTACGACGTACTTTAATATTTATTTGTTAACAGGCAAACCACTTTAAACTTATAAGATTATATAAATTTTAGTTTAAGCATATTTACGTACTGTAAGTGAAAACTGTTAAGCTTTAGTTATTCTACCAATGTTTCTACTCGTTTAAAATGTATAAGCTGTTTGTTTTCCATCTAAATAAAAAATAAAATAAAAACAATTAGTCACAAATAGTAAACCATTAGCTACGAAATGTTGTAACACTCTTCAATTCCATTGTACTTTGGGCGCATTTGGGAATTAAGATGATTTTTAGTCAAAAATCTCTAATATTTCCAAATGCCCCCTGAATCGTATATAGTTAGTATCATGGGCATCCCGCGCAATGTAAATCAATCCACCTTAAGACGAACTTTGGTGAATACCGGCACTCGGCACTCAACGGTCGCTCTACATTAAATCGTTCTAGCTCTACATGCAAGTCCCCTGAGTTTGCTCAAATTGCTTATTATTCGTGACGCAAAGCAAGCCGTCACGTCCCTCGACTCACAATACCGGATGTCGTTCTGGCATGCACCTCTTGTTTTTCTTCGTTACTGCAATTAACTTACCAACTTCTTTTGTACCTGTAATTATAAACAAAATGTTAGATTTTGTATGAAGGTATGTTTATAAATAGTAAAATGCGTTTTAATTTAGTAATTTTCAGTAGTAAAAAAGGGGTTCCAAAAGATTGAAATGTGTTTATGTTTTTATCTATCTGTGGTATTGTAGATCTGGATAGGAGCCTTAAATAATATTACGGTAGCTCAAATATGCGTTCAGGGTAACTGCAAAATTAGTTATTTAATACCATTGAAAGTGTTATTTTAAACCGACTTCAAAAAAAGAGGAGATTCTATGTTTTTTACGTATTTTCGCCGATTTTTCCGTTAATAGTGAGCCGTTTCCGATGATCCTTTTGGTTTTGTATAGAAAATAATCCCCATATAAATTTTATTTCCAAGAGATTACTATTTGTCCCGCAAAACTTGAAAAACAGTGAAAATATAAAGGAATTCTAGCTTTCGACTACAAATAATAACTTAGTGTGTAAATTTAAACTGTTGTAGATCTACCGTTCTTTTAAGTTTGGTTGACACTTCCTCTACCTGTCCCTTCGCCTCTCCTATAACTCTAAGGTTTGCTGGAAGAAACCTCTTTTCAGGGTTAAGCTCGCCTATGTACATATCCTTTTAAATTAAATCATGCTTATGTATTATTGTGTACAATAAAAAATTACAGAATTGAGTGTGCAAGTTTTATTTCACACAGAAATGCAGTTAAAGATGCAGATAACCGGAACTCGTAACGTTACTTGCAGTCTGAAACATAAATCTATATGTAACCAGCTAACCAGCTATTATTTAAAGCTACGAATACCTTTATCTGGTGCAGTGGAATAATTAAATACTACCTAACCAAAGCGCGTACAAAACTCCAAGTGAATTAAAAAAAAATAGTTTTGTTATATTTTTAATTAAATATATAAAATTTAGAAAATTATTTTGTTGCAAGATTATGAAATATTGATAAGGGGTATTTTCTTTTTTTATTACATACATAAAACACATAACAAGCAATATTAATATATCTAACACAAAAAAAACACAGAAGATACGAACTGGCTTGAGACGTAACCTATGAGCACACAACAAATAATAAATATACATGTTAAGTAGGTTTGAAGATTTTGGCCCTTACATCGGTCAAGAATTGTTTTTTTTTTTTCAAAAATGTTGCGCTCTTTAAAAGTTTATATTTGGTTAGAAGACACTAAAACAAATTAAAAATATCTTATAAAATAATGTCCTTAGGGATGGAATTTCTAAAAATCCCTTCTTAGCGGTAGGTTGTGTAGTAACAGGTACTTGCTTTTCAAATTTCAGCTTTCTAGCTTTAGCAGTTTTGGTTGGGCGTTGTCGCCAAAAAATCACTTGTTCTTTTATATATTAAGATTAAAATATAACTTTTATAGTTCGCCGGGATTTAAAAAAAATATGCAAAAACCCTCCATTCAAAAATCACAATAAAAAGACCACATATTATAAAGAAAAAATAAAGGCTTTTTCCTGTGTGAATACCTCAGAAACCTGGCGCTTTAGGATTTTTTTTTATTTAAAAAAATTGTGTTTGTTTTAGTATACTCTATCCAAATATATAACTTCTCTTGAGCGCAGTTATTAAAAAAAAAAGTTATGTTATGGCCAAAATAAATAACAGTTTCATTTCTGAAAAACTTCGCAACATAATAAATCAGATAAAACGTTGCAGTACCAACTCAATTGTTTTTTTTTACTGCAAACAAGAACCAAATAGACATTTTACATTACGATCGCTTTTTTTTTGCATTTTTAGATGGAAACTCAGCTGTGGGTAATTTGCATATCTAAGTGATTTAGATTTTCTTTGCAAACAAAACCAATTTCCGTAACGAATGCAAGGACAAATTTGTCCACAGTAGGAAGTAAAATGATGAAAGGAAAGTAATAAAATATAGAACGGTACCAACCATTATTGTAAAACTTGCTACTACAATTAATTAGCAAACTGTTGTATTCATTAATTGAGATAGTACGTTGATTCAATAAATTCGTTAAACTGAACTGATAAAATAAATAAATAATGCTGGACAATCCACACAACATCATCAAGTCCCAAGCTAAATGCTAATATAGCACCGTTTTGGTAGGTACATACACGGTCTTTGGTGGAACGACGTAGGGATTGAAGGAGCCGATTAAGGGTAACCCATGTGATCATTTTAAGCCACATATGCTATTATGAAAAGTGTCATGTTTAAAATGATTACATGGGCACCCTTAATCGTCTCCCTCAATGCCTACATTGTTCCACCAAACACCCTGTACACAACAATGGCCGCTTGTTGTTGGAACAGTTGGTTGTACCGCTATCACTACTATAGGCACCGTTTGCAATGCGCCACTCGCTTCAATCGATTATTACCTATAATACCAACCAAAGCAATTTAGTGTCCGTTCGACTATCCATCTCTAGGAAAACGTAGGTACCTACTCTACGCATAGCACAGTAATGGCATTTTATAGGAACATGTTTGCAATTCGTCTTCCCTTCGTCTTTCACTTCCATACATAACAATTTATAGATCATGAAAGGTAGGTAACACTATTCCATTGGTATGGTACTGGCTGGTAATAAAACGTTGGAAATATGTTTTAGGCAAAATTAAATAAACTTTGTTCAGTACAGACAAAACAGATGCTGGAGAACCTTGTCATATAAACAAAAACACGCAGCTTGCTAAAAAAGCGGAACATACGAGACAATACCCTTCTGTCGTGTGTGCTTTGATCGATACGCGGACAGCTGATAAGATACATATCCAATGAGAATGGTTTCTCAAGAGAGAAACTATCGCGCTTGCATTGTCTGCAGCCTACTTTCCGTACGAGTTGAGTGCGAAGCGCCTGCAAGCGAACGCGACGTGAAACCGTGAAAGTGAATGGCGCAAGCGAGTTCGCGTCAGCGCAGTCTTGCGGACGTTTTACGCCCGATTTGATACCTCATTCGTACACGCAAACCATATGGCGACTTGCGACTATGTGACGTAACGGTGGTTACAACCTCGGTTACGCCGCGAATTACGGTTAAGCATTTTGATGAACGTGCGATATTATGATCTAGGATAGCGAATCTTTAGTCTTATTTATTGACCGAGTTTTTCAATTTATAATCTTTGCCAAACGCATTTTCCGCTGTTGTAAGTTCTATTCTACACAATGAAATAGACCTTTTATTATTTTCATTCCACATAATACAAATTATTTAAACTTTTATATGACGATATTTTCGAACTTATCACGTAGGTTTTTGACGTAATTATTTGCTAGGAAATCGCAAATAGGTAGGTACGAAAGCTATCAAATGAAATTAAAAATAGAGAAAATCTAATACCTGAAGTCGGACATAAAATATACAAGGGTATTTCTTAGTAAGAACTTACTTGTAACGCAAGAGCTTCAAATGATATTAAGCTAGAAACAAGGGTTTGAAAAAAATTGTGGATTTTGTTTAGTGTCATAAGTTTATTTATAACAAGTCATCGTTTCGGAATCCGAAATCTCCTCACTCTACTTTGGTTGTAGGCTTGTAGCAGTGCAAGGAAACAATTTGAAATTAGACAAGTGACATTTAAATGTTGATGGACGCGACAACCGGTAACCGACGTCACGCATGGCTAAAGTAGATTGTGAAGTGCATGCAAGAGCATTTGACTGACCAAGAACACGCAACGAAGCATAAAAATGGTCTGCTAACAAAACAAACCATAACAACAAACACACATTTGAGTCCGTTTGATGGAGAGAAGTAAATAACACGCTCAAGTAATGAATAGGTTCTTGTTTATAAATAATATAGTGCCGTTTACACTGCTGACCTCGCGTTAGCTTTTGGCCTTGATTTGTTAGGTAGCCGGTATCTACGAAAAACTTAAAACCAGTCCTTAAGTAAATTATATTATTATTATATGAAACATGCCGATAAATTAAAATGGGCGGTCTTTCGATGGTGATTAATAAATAACAAAATAAACATTATTTACTTCAGGTCATAAAAAGGAACCCATAGATTATTTATAAATAAGTTAAATTTTAAATTCATACCTACTTCTGGTACAGACAGTACAGGTAACCTGTACCAGAACCTGTAACAGAATAACTATATAGTACTACGTACCTGTACATAGGACAGATGTTATTAGCCATAAAACGGAGGATGCTGATGATAGCGAAAAGGTCCGGAACCCGTGCATCAGTGAACATGCCTGACACGCTGCAAAAACATTGCTTCTTCATGCCGGACTCCACATTCCTGTTTATATTAACTGGAGGTCGTGTCGCCCCGTATTACTACATTGTTTTGGCTTTCGTACCATTATATCAAAAGGTTAACAATTTTCAGCGGGACTCCTGACTCAAGTAGCTTCATCCAGAGAATGTTATAATTCACTAGATCGAAGGTCCTACTCAGGTCCAAGAAGCAGGCAGTTTAAGGTCGAATATTTAAACAACTTTTCTTTGTTTCAGAAACAATGTATATAGACAACCTACCGCTCGTGGTTTGGACTATCTTAGTCACAACGACGCATGTAAGTAATATAATAGACTAAATGTAAATATGAGAATTACTGCATTTATGTTTTTAAAATAGAGAACAGACAGAGTGTAGACTGAAGTTAAAGATAATTGTATCCAAAAACACACACACTTCACAGGTATTTTTGATGTGTTTTTTGTACATAAACACAGGTTATTTTTATTAGTATGCTATGAATATCTAATTATTATAAAACGGTGTTTGGTTCACAGGTAGCGACACAAAGCCAATATGGAATAGGTTTAGGAATAAAACGAGAAGTATTTTTCTTAAATTTAGAAGACGGTTATTTTGGCTGTCAAGTTAACGAATCTACACAAATATTGCAATTATATGAACTATCGAAATTATGCGACGGTGTGCCAGACTGCTTCAAGGCATCCGACGAACTCAAGTCAGAGTTAAAATGTACAGGTAAGCCGACCATGTTCATGTGCTTTTGAAACACTCCATTACGTGCCTACATGATTTAATTTGAATGTCGTTGTTTTAGATGATTGTACCAAAGAGGATGGCGCCAGATGTATAAACGGTGCTTGTCTAAACGGAGTGTGCCATTGCAACGATGGTTTCGGCGGTTGTAACTGTCAGGAACCAGGTAAAAGCTAATTAAACCTACTTACTGTTGCAACAATTATGCGCTGTTAGCGGCAACTTTGTTATTCGAAGGAACTACCTAACTACTTGTTTTGTATCCACTTTCAGATGTAAACGAATGCAAAGAAAGGCCATGCGATGTTTTTGCACACTGTACGAATACGGTCGGTAGTTTTCAATGTTCGTGTTTCCCGGGCTATGAAGGCGACGGTTTCACTTGCAGAGGTAAAATACCGAATCATTGAGTTTCAACGAACTTTAGTTCCTGGCTCTATTTAGTTATTACGAAGTGTATTAAAGATTATTGTTAGCTCTATCTACTTGTTTCGTTTTTGTAGATATCGATGAATGCGTAGATCCAGCAGTAGCGTCACGATGCGTTAAAAACGCAGAGTGCTGTAATTTACCAGCTCATTTTATCTGCAAATGTAATCGAGGCTTTGAAGGAGACGGCGAAGAAGAGTGTAGAGGTAAAGACGACTTTTAAATACCTACATAGGTTATAAAATACAATGTACAGCAGTCGTGTTGAGTGTGACGTGTTTTTATTTGATTTCTAGATATTGATGAATGCCGAAGACCAGGCGCTTGTGGTGCCAACACTATTTGTCAAAATTACCCTGGAAACTATACGTGTGCATGCCAAGCTGGATACACCGGAAATCCATTCGATGGGGTAAATCACTGATCATGAAATAATAAGCAAATTGTTGTGACATCGATTAGGTACTAATTTAATTGTAACATTTGTCAGTGTGTCGACGTGGACGAATGTACAATCGAGAACAGTTGCGGGCCAAGTGCAGTGTGCCGAAACGTCGAAGGTGCTTACGAGTGCAGCTGTCCGCCAGGATACGAAGGCGATCCCCGCGTTGGCTGCCACGATCACGACGAGTGCGCGCGCGCATCCTGCGGCCGAGGCGCTCTCTGCGAGAATCTCCCCGGCGCTTATCGTTGCTTGTGTCCACCAGGTTTTAAAGGCGACCCTGATGTACTTTGCGAGGGTGAGTTTTGGGTACTGGACGCTCCAAAGTGTGAAGACCATCTATCTGTTTTCGCCAATGTGGTATAACGCTTACTTGTACTTACAATATAACTCAATCGCGTTTAACGAACCGCGCCGAAACTTACCGTTTAATGAATCGGTAACTTCACGCTTCTACTAACATAACTGATCACAAAATACTCATGTTATCAGAATTTTTCAGCTAGGTTTCGAATCTATGATGGACCATCAACTTCACGTTTTGTTTTTTCTAGCTTTTTGAATGATTCGGTATTTCATTGTTGAGTTTGAGCTGAGTTACTTTTTGGCCTTCGACTGTCATTTCTTTCTTTTGTTCTTGGCGGTTTACATACAATTCGCATACCGTCGTCTGTCTGTTTCTTCTTCTTCGTAGTGGCTGTTGGCGATTCTACCGCGTATGTATTGATAACAGTGTATAGCGCCTATTAATTTTGTAATAATTAGGCACGTTATTTGTTGCATTAGACGTGGATGAGTGTAAGAATAGAGAAGCAGTATGCAGCAAACATGCAGTGTGCACCAACACCCCCGGAAGTTACCTGTGCTCATGTCAACCCGATTACACCGGAGATGCGCGAGCAGCAGACGGTTGCCGTGACGTTAATGAGTGCGAGACTATGGAACGACCTTGCGGTACACACGCTCTGTGCGAAAATGCAGAACCGGGCTTTAATTGCGTTTGTCCTCAAGGTTATAGAGCCAAACCAAATCCACAAATCGCTTGCGAACAGGTAACCTACCTAAGCAATTTTTGTGATAAAAATTCGTTAATTTTTAATAAGATATACCTAACATTTATAATTTTCAGATTGACGTTAACACTCTATGTAAATCTAATTTCGACTGTACTAACAATGCAGAATGTACTGAAAATCAATGTTTTTGCAAAGATGGATTCGATGCAAAAGGATCAATTTGCGTCGACGTAGACGAATGCTCTAACAACAAAACAATATGTGGAGAAAAATCGCTGTGTATGAATATGTTGGGTGGATACAACTGCGAATGTATCTCAGGATTTGTGGGAAATCCCCCACGAGTGCCTTGTCGTGCTCCTTGCGAAGATGTCAAATGTGGAGAGCATTCCTATTGCAAGCCCGACGGATCTGAGGCATACTGTGTTTGTGAAGAAGGTTGGACCTTTGATCCAACAGACATCGGAGCTGGGTGTATTGACATCAATGAATGTGATTCAGATTTAGGCCCAGTTGGACGTTGTGGTGCTTACGCGAAATGCTCGAACACCTTAGGAGGTTTTGCCTGTCAGTGCCCCGAAGGTTTTACAGGTGATGCCTATAAGCAATGTCTAGATGTTGACGAGTGCCAAATCGAAGGATCTTGTGGTTTAGGTGCAGAATGTATAAACAGAGAAGGCTCCTATAGTTGTGAATGCCCGGAGAGCTCAATACCCGACCCAGATGCAAGAGTAAGGTGCACTGAAGTACTATCTTGCAAAGGTGATAATGACTGCCCCGGAAATGCTGTATGTGATCAAACAGCGAGATGTTTGTGTCCTGAACCAAATGTCGGAAATGAGTGCCGTCGTAAGTATATTTAATTTTAAATACTGTACTAATTACGTTGTTTATCAATTATGAAAGATTTATTAAAAAAAGATTTCTTTTTAGATCCATGTGAAGCAAAACAATGTGGGGTTAACGCAGAATGTTTAATTAATGGCTTGATTGCACAATGTACCTGCAGAAGCGGATTTACGGGTGACCCGTTTTCTGCCAGTGGATGTCAGGATATAAATGAATGTTTTGATAATCCTTGTAGCATCGGCGCTGTGTGCAAAAACTTGCCCGGTAATTTCCAATGTGAGTGCCCAGGTAGTTTTAGTGGAGATCCTTATCTAGATGGCTGTACCCCAGGAAAAATGCCAAGCGAATGCAGTGATATAAATCCGTGCCGTCAAGGTGAACAATGCGTTTTACACGAAGGAGAAAATGTTTGCATCTGTTCCCAAGGTTTTTCTCGTAACAAAGAAACTGGGCTATGCGAAGACATCAATGAATGTACGCAACATGGACGTTCACCTTGCGGTCTTAATGCAATTTGCAAGAATCTACCAGGCAGCTATGAATGCAAGTGTCCATCAGATTACAGTGGAAACCCATACAACTTGTGCGAGATTTGTGATGATATCAGCTGTCAGTGTCATGCTCCATACAAGGTGGTAGAAGGAAACTGTGTACTTTCGGGCTGCAACAAAGATAACAAATGCGGAAAGGGTGCCGAATGCATTGTAATATCAGACGGTGTAAGCTACTGTGCTTGCCCGGCCGGGTATTCTCAGTCAGTTGATGGCGCCTGCGAAGACATCAATGAGTGCACGTCCGGCCAACCTATCTGTGGCTTTGGAGCTGAATGTATCAACACACCGGGATCCTACATTTGTAAATGCCCTGTTGGCTATGGCAAAGACCCCATATCTGGTCATTGTTCTTTGAATCAAAAGCGCTGCATAAGTGATTCTGATTGCTTTCCTAATGAAAAATGTATACAGCCTGGCAAATGTGTATGCCCTCCGCCATTTTATTTAGATGTTTCTGATGGTCAAAAATGTAAAAGCCCTTGTGAAAGATTTACGTGTGGCATTAATTCTAAATGTACACCTAGCGACCCTCCCAGATGTATGTGCACGACAGGGTACGAAGGCGACCCTTACACTGGCTGTACCAACAGGAATGAATGCCACAGTGCTCCATGCGCGTACGGGGCTATTTGTCATGATAAAAAAGGAGGTTACCAATGTGATTGTCCTCCAAATATGGTTGGAGATCCTTACAAAACTGGATGTATGTATTTTTTAACATTTTTCTTTTCTTTTTATGAATTTTGAATTTAAATCATGGTTTTCAGTATCCTATAATATGACGTTATACGTTGTTTCAATAAAAACTTAAAGTAAAATAAATTATAGGTACTGTGGAAGAAACTCCTTCGCAAAAGTTCTTGTGCAGCAATGACAATGAGTGTCCAAACACATTTGCTTGCTTGAATCGAACTTGTATCTCTCCTTGTGGGACAATGTCTTGTGGACCGAATGCATTATGTGAAGTCGACAACCACGCAGCTTGGTGCCGCTGTAATCCAGGATATACTAAACCAGAAGGTGGAAAATGCATTTCCGGTAACTATGAATAATTTCGTTGATAAATATGATTAAGAAATGTTAGTATAAAAATTAATTAAAAAAATAAGTAAAACAAGAAGTTCACTAACGTTTATGTTTTAGGCTGCGACAATTACTCTTGCGCTCTCGGTGCTCAATGTATTATATCTAAAATTGGCCCTACATGCGTTTGCCCTGAGGGAATGGTAGGTAACCCGTTCCCCGGTGGTGCTTGCAGAAGAGATATATGTGGACAGGGCAAACCCTGTGAAGAGCCATTGACTTGTGTGGCAGGACGATGCCGACAGCGCTGTGAAGGAATAGTGTGTGGTGTCGGTGCATCCTGTGAGCAGAGTACAGGGAAATGTGTCTGTAATGCATTCTTTGTTGGAAATCCTGATTTACTTTGTATGCCACGTAAGTATAATAATAATAATAAATAATAAATAATGCTGGACACACAATTGAACGACGTTACTAAATAGTATAATCGTAAACATCTAAAAAAATAAAAAAATTAATAAAATTAATAATTTAAACATCAAAATTTTAAGTAATATTTTTACTAAAGGGACATGTAATTTTACCTACTCGTTGTTGCAGCTGTATCTCCACCACATTGTGATCCCGATTGCGGCAATAATGCGCATTGTGTTTATGGACAAAACAATGCATGTAAATGCAACAAAGGATTTACTGGCAATCCTTACATTAAATGCCTTCCACGCAGACAGATCACTTGTGCTAAAGCTTCATGTGGAAAGAACGCTGTGTGCCAACAAACGAAATCACATGTAGAATGTTTGTGTCCACCAGGCTATCTAGGAAATCCGAATTTACAGTGCACAGATGTAGATGAATGTAGCAGTAAGCCTTGCGCAGAAAATGCCATCTGTATTAATACTCCTGGAAGCTTTAGTTGTATATGCAAAAGTCGTTACATTGGCAATCCTTATGAGTTGTGCTCTCAAGTTTCAATCTCAAAATGCACGGAAGGTAGCATTTGCACATGCACTCATAATGCAACTTGTCCCGAGGGTTATATCTGCGAAAAATCTAAATGCGTAGATGTGTGTCGTACAATGCTATGTGGCCCGCAATCTGTATGTGAAGAAGGACTTTGCCACTGCCTTCCAGGACATAACGGAAATCCAAATGATATACACCGAGGCTGTGTTGCAGATAACAAGTGTATGGTCGATGGCGATTGCAAAGATTCTGAAATTTGTTTCCAAGTTGCAAAAAATACCAGGAAATGTGTTGATTCTTGCAGTAAATTACAATGTGGACCGAACTCTTTATGTATTGGAGCTAATCATCAGGCACACTGCATCTGTGGAGAGGGTTATATTGGTAATCCTATTGATGTTAAAACCGGTTGTCATTTACAACAAAGAGATCCCAACGAAGAAGAATGTAAAGCAAATAGTGACTGTCTGGGTTCTCAAGTTTGTGTAAAGGTTGAGGAAGGCACAAGAAAGTGCCTCGACCTTTGTTCCACAATAGCTTGCAGCGCAAATGAACTATGCAAAGTCGAAGACAACAGCGCAAAATGTGACTGCAAAGATGGTTTCCTTTGGAATCCCGTTATATCATCTTGTGAACAACCTTCAACCCCAAATTGTGAAGAAAATGATGACTGCAATGATAGCGAATCTTGTCAAAAGGATGTATTAGGAGTGGAAAAATGTGAAGACAGTTGTTCATTATTCACATGTCCGCAAAATTCAAGATGCATATCTAAAAACCATAAAAGCCGATGTGAATGTTTGCCAGGATTTATAGGAAACCCCAATGATCGTAACGGTTGCGCTAAAATAAATAAAAATCAATGTACTGATGATGCACAATGTAGAGAAAATGAAATTTGTAAAAATATTGGAGATATAAATAAATGTGTGTCAGCCTGTCAACAAACAACTTGTGGTCCAAATGCTATTTGTGTAACGAATAATCACGAACCAAAATGCCAGTGCCCATCTGGTCCATTTACTGGAAATCCTAACGATCTCGAAAACGGATGTAAATCAGTTCCTTGTATTTATAATGATGACTGTTTATCACATGAACTGTGTAACCGCCTAACTCATAGCTGCATGGGAGTGTGCTCCGAGGATTCTTGTGGTGAAAATGCAGTGTGTATAGCGGAAAATCATAAAAGTGTATGTCAATGTCCCAGTGGGTATAAATCCGATCCAGTACCTGAAGTTGGATGTAAAAAAATTGAAGCATGTAATCCGAACCCATGCCACCCTACCGCTGTATGTGAACCACGACTCACGTCTTATATTTGTCGATGTCCATCAGGATTTGTCGGGGATCCGAAAATAGCTGGTTGTAAAAAACAATCCGAATGCTTAAATGGCGATCAAGACTGTCCTCAAGAAGCAACGTGTGTTGGAGGACGTTGTGTGAATCCTTGTGAAGGTGCATGTGGAATCAATTCTCTGTGTAAAGTTGTGAATAGAAAGCCTATCTGTATGTGTCCAGATGGTTATGAAAACTTTAATGGAAACGCTTGTAAGAAAAAGTTGCTCACGTGTACCAACGAACTTGACTGCGATGGAGATGTGTGTTCAAATGGTCAATGTTTTACTGCCTGCAAGGACTCTAGCCAATGTGACCTCGGTGACATTTGTTCGAAAAACCTCTGCGTAACGCAGTGTAATAAACATTCGCAATGCGGAATTGGAGAAGCTTGCGTAGGAGGTCAATGCTTAATCGGGTGCAGAAGCAATGAAGAATGTTCCAACGAGGAAGCTTGCATAAATAATAGGTGCGTGAACCCTTGTTCATCTTCAAGAGTATGTGGACCAAATGCTATTTGCTCAAGAATAAATCATAGCACAAAATGTGACTGTCCTTTGGGTTTTCAAGGAACCCCTTCTCCACAGCAAGGCTGTGTGCGAAAACCGAGTACATGCGTAAGAACCGCTGACTGTCCACCTGACCACATGTGTATAGGATTATTATGTCAAGTACCATGCAAAGATAATTCTGGATGTGCCATTGGAGAAAAATGTAGTGACAATAAATGTCATAAGATTTGTCATTCAAGTAGCAATTGCTTACATGGAGAGCACTGCAGTTCAGGATTATGTATTCCGGGTTGCAAAATAGACTCAGACTGTTTAAATAACCAGTTCTGTAAAGGAACAACATGTCAGTGTTCTTCAGGATTTGAAATAAATGGCGATGAATGTGTCAACATCAACGAGTGCATAAATAATTCATGTCATCCATCTGCACAATGTGTTGATACTCCAGGATCATATAAATGTGTTTGTCCGGTTGGAGCTGTTGGGGACCCGTATAACACTGGTTGTTTGCTACCAAATCAATGCAGAAGTGATTACCAATGTGAAGATACTTTGGCGTGTATTAAAGGAAAATGTTCTAACCCATGTCAAAGCAAAACATGTGGATCATACGCGGTTTGTTCTGTTATGAAGCATAGGGTTACCTGTGCCTGTGAAAAAGGTTATCTTGGAAATCCATTCGATATGGACATTGGATGTTTTAAAGTGGAATGCGTTGATAATGAAGACTGTTCTGGTGATCAACATTGCAAAACTCAAATTAACAAATGCTCAGGTAAGTTAAAGTTATAGAAAAAAAAATATTTGTAAGTTTTAGAGAAAAAAGCAAACCATTAAAATGTTATTCAATAAAAATAAATAAAAAGTACCCTAAGATAACTTAGCCAAGGGTTATGTTTGACATTGATATCTGTTTTAGGTGAATGTGAAGAGACAGCTTGTATTGGTGGGTTATGTAAAATTGAAAATCATAAAGCAAGCTGTATTTGTCCCCAAGGATATGAATTAAACAACAATGTTTGTGAAGATATCAATGAATGTCTCAATAACCCATGCCCACTTAATGCAAATTGCATTAATAGCGCCGGATCGTACACATGTGGCTGCGTCAACGGTACTATTTTGGATGTTAAAAGTGGAAATTGCAGATTGTCTGGACATTGTTTTTCTGATGATGACTGTTCCGATAAAACAAAATGTACGAGCAATAACTGCGTCAACCCTTGTTCAAACATGTCACCCTGTGGTGAAAATGCGGAGTGCATTGTTTCTAAACATATTCCGACTTGTGAATGTCCACAAGATAGCCAAGGTGATCCATATAAAAAATGCAACAAATATGAGTGCACCAAGGATGCCGATTGTTCAATTGAAGAGGCCTGTGTTAACTACAAGTGTAAGAACTCCTGCCATATTCCAAGAGCATGTGGAAGGAATGCCGATTGCTTATCCAAAAACCATATCGGACATTGTACTTGTTCACCTGGATACAGTGGTGATCCAGTTCAAGGATGTGTGCCTATTCAGTATTGTGCAGACGACAGCAGTTGTTCGACAGGAACGAGATGTGTAGACAGCTTATGTGCTGGTGAGTAAATTTAGTCAAATACAATGCTTTCACGTGCACAAACGTACCTACGTATACGAATAGGAAAATAATTGTAGATATTTTTGACTGCATACGCTGCACAGCTAAGTCTCTGCGATAGATGTGTGGGCCCCATTAAAGTTTACTATCTAAGATTATTCCTAAGAATACGGTACTGTTCAACTATTCATACTCACTGTGTGTGTTCAACTTTTCACACACACAATTTTATTCTATTTTTGGAACCGCGATACGGGCTCAAAATAAATTATAGGTATCAATTTCGCAGTATAAGCGTTAATTCTTGTCTTTAGCACAAATTTCGAATAAGATCTCATTTTGTGGGCCTCTTTACTTACAAACGTCCTACTAGGGGATAATGTACATTACAACCTAAGGGGTAATTTAGAAACTAAAGGTCCTTTTAGAAAAGTTAGACAATGGAATGGTCTCGCCAGAACCTTTTCGAAATGGGAACAATATTCAAGTAGTGTTGACTTTAGCGATATACCTTAATCACCTGCTTTCGGTTAAGCCGTGTACTGACTGGTGTAACGGAGCGTAACGAGGCGCATACGCAGCGAGCATAATACGCCGTGTACTAAAATCCGTCTCGTTACTCGTTGTTAGCGCCTTCTTTCTCCGTACTGACTGCACGATCGCTCGTTGAGTTACACTTTACATTACGCCCTGTAACGCCGGTCTTTATGTTGTAACATTATCGAGTGGTGTGAAAACCATTTTATTTTTCAGGAATTTGTCGTAACTCCAGAGACTGTCTTGATGATCAAGCGTGCGTCAAAGGATATTGTCGAATTACTTGCAACTCGAATAATACATGCCCAGACTTTCAATTCTGTCTAAATAGAATTTGCACTAAAGAATTCCAATGTGCCTCGGATAATGATTGTAGTGACGATGAGAAATGTTCAATCAGTCGTAAAGGTATCCCACAATGTGTCAAAGTTTGCGAGAGAAAGCCATGTGGAAGACAGGCTACTTGTGTTGGAAGGAATCACAAACCTTCTTGTTCTTGTGCTAAAGGCTATTTCGGCGATCCTATAGAAGGCTGCAAACGTAAAGAATGCGAAGTTGACTCTGACTGCACAGATGATAAATTGTGTGAATTGAATATGTGCAAAATTGCATGTCTAGCGGGTAATAATTGTGGTGAAAATACAGTATGTTCTTCAGAAAAACATAGACATGTATGTTATTGCCAACCAGGTTATACAGGAAATCCACTAAAACGTTGCGTCGAGATAAACTGGTGTGAGTCTAACCCTTGTAAAAATGGAGCAGAATGTAAAAATATGAGGGATGGTGCACTGTGTAACTGCCCAAGCGGAACAGTTGGGAATCCATACGAAGAAGGCTGTCGCAAATCTCAAGAATGTCGTTTTAACAGAGATTGTCCCTCGGTGGCTCGATGTACAGTAGTTGATGGAATCAGAAAATGCACAGGTATGTTTGTCCTTCTTACGTTAGACTAGAGCCCCTTCCTCTATTGTATCAATACTTAATTATTCAGACTCCGGATCCGATTTATTTTATTTTTGGCTAACTGCACCCCACGGCTTCACCCGCGTGGAAATTGATTGCACGCCTCCTAGGGGTAGTTTTGTAAATATACAAAATACTTGTATCATTATTTACTTTATAGTTTATTTATACCGAGTTTTGAGTGAATCGAATCAAGGAATAATAATTTTCCATAGACACTTTATCACCCTTTTTAACTCGCGCAGTGATTATTTTTTTAAAATTAGATTAGCCTATGTGTTATTCTAGAACTTAAAATATCTACATACCAAATTTCATCTAAATAGGTTAAGTAGTTACGGAGATACGTGGTAACAAACATTCACACGAACTTTTTTATAATATTATAGTATGATTTACTGATGTAGGATATGTGATGTTTGAATATTGAAATTGATACCTAACCTCGGTAATTTGGTGTAATTTCAGATGCTTGTGAAAATGTGAAATGCGGTGCAAATTCTGATTGTATAGCTGCAAGACATAATAGTCAATGTAAATGCAAGCCAGGATATGTAAGAAACACAAATGGTGATAATGGTTGCGTACTACAGGAGAAAACGTGCTCTAGTAAAAAAGATTGCAGTAATGATCAATATTGCTACAAAAATCTATGCAAAGGTATACAATTTTACTCTAATGTTACTCATACACTAAACTTAACTGCATCCCTTTATTTTTGAGATTTTTCTATGGGGATTTTTTAATCTTCATGTACATAACTTTTTCGATGATGTCCCGATTTTTTTTATTATTCACTAATTTTATTGATACGTTTGATGAAAAGGCGGTAACATGCTGGATTTGTTTAAAAAATTGTAAATCATATCATTTCGTACAAATAAAGTTACAGCACTAAATAGTTCAAATTTCGGAAAAATATCTAAAAGTCTTTAAAAAATCCTTAAACGGCTTTTTAGCGTTAATAAGCCGCCAAGCTGTTGCACTTGGTTTCATCTTCCCCCAGTTTTCATACATACGTACTGCCGAAAGCCCTGTATAATTAGATTTTGGGCGCGACTTTGCACGCGCTGTTCCTGAATAAAAGTAGTTTTATGTCCTTTCACAGGATACAATCTATCTTTATGCCAACAATCATTGAGATCTGTTCAGCCGTTTTGTTTTGAACGATTTTTGAATGCCTTTTTGTCAGACAGAGTTTACTTTAGAATTTGTAATAGAATGCTGGATTTTGCAAAATATTATTATTATAATAAGTTCCAAATTTCAGGAACTTGTCTTGTTGACGAGGAATGCGGGTCAACAGAAAAGTGTTACAATGGTCAATGCATCAATCCTTGTAAAACGGAGAAGGCTTGTGGAATTAACGCAGTATGTCGTACTGACAACCACGTAGTTCAATGCAGTTGCCCGCATAGTTTTACAGGAAATCAAGATATGGAATGTGTTCGAAGTAAGTTTAAATAGATTTAAATAAAAATTAAGCAGAGTCTGAAATAAATATATAAAAACAATAAAAAAAATGTAATTTCTTTCAGTGCCACGATTATGCGGTGTAGCGGGGGAATGTGAACAAGGATACTCATGCCAGGACTCTATGTGTGTCCCACAGTGTGACCAAGACGAGAATTGTGCGTTGAACGAAAGATGTTCTAAAGGAGCCTGCTATTGTGAGTAACCCACTATTATTTTACAGATTTCCAAGTACCACTTTTACCTGTTTAAGTACCACGTAAGGAATAATATTTTTTTTACAGTAACATGCCGTGTTGATAACGATTGTTTTTTGGGTCACATATGTTTGGAAAACAGTTGTCAATACGGCTGCAGACAAGATGAAGATTGCGGTCCTGACGAACTATGCAAAAGTAACTTCTGCCAGAATCCATGTTCTAACAATAATAACCCATGCGGACCAAATGCTCAATGTTCTATGGTGGAAAGGAAAGCAGTTTGCTCATGCATTGAAGGGTTAATAGCAAATCCTACACCAAATATCGGTTGTGTTCGAGCTCCTTCGCTTGTTTGTAGAATGAACACAGATTGTGCTGCTGGTTGGAGATGCGAAGGTGATCGATGTAGACCAGCCTGTACCATCGATGGTTCGAAATGCTTGCAAGGGGAACGGTGCGATTCAGGAGTGTGCCGATACGCTTGTACTTCCGACGATCATTGCTCTGACGATGAGGTTTGTGATGGACGAATTTGTGTCACAGGATGTAGGTCTAATTCTCATTGCCCGAATGACCTCGCCTGCATATCGGGACAGTGCTTAGATCCATGCACAGAGCCGGCGACATGCGGCGCTAACGCGATATGTGCAACAAAAGACCATCGACCAGTGTGTAAATGTCCGCCTTCATTAGTTGGAAATCCAAAAGTTGTTTGCAGAAGGACATCTTTACCATGTGATCAGAATAAAAACTGTCTCGAGGGATTTAGTTGCTATGGAGACACGTGCCATCCATCATGTAGAAGGTATAATAAACAAAAAATATTTTAAGTAGGTGTATTAGAATTTGTTATATTAATGAGTTATAATTTTGTCCAGTAAGTACCTTAATGTATATATGTAATTAATTTTAAATGCTCTATAATTATTTTCAGCGACAATGTTTGTTTGTCTAATGAAAAATGCATACGCGGTATATGCAGGGTAGTGTGCAATAGTGATGATGCATGCAACGATGGTCATATCTGCGAAAATAGAATTTGTAAACAAGGATGCCGGGATGACACTGCTTGTTCAGCCAACCAAGCATGTCTTAAAGGACAATGTAAAGGTATGACGATTATGACTTAGCTAGCCTATTGAAAATTAGTTTGTAAATCGATATAATATTATAGTATTGAGATAGTGTCTCATGCATGACATAATATTATATTTAAAGAAAATATATATATTTTTGTCTCTTCTCAGACCCTTGCAGTCAAAGTGGAATATGTGGAATCTGTTCAGACTGCCAAGTACAAAACCATCGAGCTCAGTGTAGTTGCTCAGGCAATTTTACGGGCAATCCTCTGGTAGAATGTAAGAAAAAGAAACAACTTTGTGATGGATTTTGCCCATGCGACGATAGTGGATATTGTACTTTTATCTGCGAAGACAATTCGGAATGTTCTTGTGGCGAAAAATGTTTCAATGGAGGATGTAGAGCAATATGTTCTGCAAAAAATAAATGTCCTCAAAGACAATTATGTCGCCAGGGAGTTTGTGTGCCAGGCTGTAACAGTGACAGAGATTGCGGTGATGATATGCAATGCTCTTCTAAATTATGCACTAGCGTTTGCCATGAAAAATCCTGCGGAAAGAGTGCTAAATGTTTAGCCACTCGCCATAGAGCAGTTTGCAGTTGTCCGAGTGGTTATTCCGGAGATCCATTGACTGAATGCATATCATATGAATGCTTACAAAATGAGGACTGTGGAGCCGATGAAGAATGTTCGCCTGAAAAGAAATGCAAAAACGTTTGTTCTGGCGCTTGTGGTATCAATGCTATCTGTCGTTCTATAGAAAGGACTTCTCAATGTTCATGTCCACCTGACTACGTGGGAAACCCAAAAGTAGAATGCTCTAAGCCAGCTGCAGGAAATTGCTTGCGAAATCCTTGTGGGGTTAACGCTCGTTGCAGAGATTTAGATGATGGAAGTTACGAATGTACATGCGCACCTAACTGCGCCGGCAATCCACAAAAGCAATGTTTTTGTGGTAATATGGAACGATGCGCCTATAAACAATGCGGGACTAATGCTCAATGCCAAATCGGAGTCAATGGCGAAGCACAATGTTATTGTCCGCGAAATTACCCTAATGGCGATCCCAATATTGAATGTAGGTGTCTACTTGTACCAAAAGCACTATACCTACATTTATAGAGATTGTTAATAGGTAGAGGAGTTCAATGTTTAAAGGTGCAGATTATTTTAAATGTGTTTTTTTCCAGGCGCTCAAGAACGTAGCGTTATTGATTGTCGGACAAAAGGTTGTGGAAAAAATGGAGAGTGTTTAAGAGAAGGGGCAGAATTTGTATGTCGTTGTATTCCCGGAACGGAGGGCGATGCAGATATTGAATGCCAGACCAGTGAGTATTTGATATTTTTGTGTTACTTATTGACACTATGTATAAATAACTGCACACATTCCAAGAAAACTTTTCATACACATTGGGAAATTTCAAGAATCTTTCATGTAATATATTGAGGAACTATTCACTTATTTCTTGTAAATAAAAGAGGCAATTTTGGTTCTGATCTCAAATCAATGACTAGGATCGAAAGGATTGATGGGTGTCAAATGTGTCAATACATAAATCACTATATTATGTAGATTTGTAAGTTTTCATCGACATTTCACTAAAACAATAATGAATGAATAAATGGAAAATATACTGTATTTTTATACAGAGACTTTAATTAATCTTACTAGTTCATGTCTGTAAATTAGATTTGATTTTTTAATGTCTCTGTTTACATTAAATTGTACTAGTGGAAGCATTCTCACCGTTCGTGCTAAGTTATAAATACCGTCAGTAACATTTTGTTCGGCTTCATGTACATATCGCTTGTATTATAATTCGTTATTATACATAACTCTGGTCATAAACTATCAGTTTCAAAAAGCATGCACTGTCTCGTGAGAAAGTTTCCTCTTCGCGGCTAAAGGTACCGCTCTTTCGACTCTGCTTTCTTCTTTCACATCTTCCTAGGTATCGAATGCACCAGCGATAAGGATTGTGCTATGGATCGGGCGTGTTTGAGCCTGCACTGCGTGGATCCGTGCACGGTCCGCGGCGTGTGCGGCGAGGACGCGCTGTGCACGCCACTGCTGCACCGCGCACATTGTGTCTGCCCGCAGTGCTACGTGGGCCAACCCAGGCTCGCCTGCCACCCCGACCCATCATGCAAGCCCACCGGTGATCAGAACACCACATTCACTTGTTCCCGCACCAAACAGTGTCCATCCAAACTGGCTTGCGATTATGATACTAACCAGTGCCGAAACCCTTGCCTGGCAAATCAACAATGTCGACGAAATCAGAAATGTGAAGTCCGGGATCATAGACCCGTATGTGTATGCAGAAATGGCTTCGCTTTAAACGAAAGAGGAGAATTAACTTGCGCACCAGAGCACGCAGAATGTACAAGAGATGAACAATGTCCGTCAAATGCGGCTTGTCGAAATTCCAAATGTGTGAATCCCTGCCTAGCATCTATAGATCCTATGTGTCCAAAAGGAAAACAGTGTGAAGTTATTGAGCATCGGGCAATATGTGTTTGCGTAGAAGATTGTCATCCAACCGTATCAATATGCTTGAGAGATAACGGATGCCCTAATAATTTAGCATGCAGGGATTTTCAATGCAAAGATCCCTGCAAAGGTGCATGTGGGGGTGCTCCATGCTCAGTTGAAGATCACCACCCCGTTTGCAAATTTTGCCCTAATGGATTCACACACGATCACAAACATGGCTGCGTAAAAGGTAATTTTAGTGAATGAAATATTTAATTAGCGCATTTAGAATCTTTTTTAAAGTCCTAAGCAAGACTGAATAATATTTTTGTTCTTCGTTATTACAGGATTTGTTATTTTCTACTTTATGTCTTCATGCGGCTCCTTTCTGTCTTTTCTTTTGTTTCTAGCATGTTTCATATATTTTGCCCCACAGTTGAACTTCTTCTGACTTCTGCTACGGGTAGATTTCAAGCATGGTATTTTTTGTTGTGTACTGTACATACGTATGTAATTATTATTATTATAACATCTAATATTTATAACTTCACTGGAACATTATGGTGTTGGGTGCGTTGGCCTATCTTACTACTTTTAATGCTTTGAACGCTTAGGCATTAATACGAAATGCAACCAAAGCCACGAGACAGAGTTTGCAATACTAAAAAAGAAATGCCTCTTTTGTAGATGTTTAAAAACTTCAGAAAAAGTAATGCAATAATTATGAAACTCTTTGTCTGATTTAATATTTGCAATAATTAATTTTAAATATTGTATTTGCCTTGTATATCTCAAGTGGTATTATTATATTTTTTACAGTATTTAAATTTTGATCGTCTATTGAAATAATTATGGTGTCTTCTTGTTAATCAGCTAAATGTGTTTATAAAATCCATTATCCTAAATCCATTTATATGGATAAGTCAAAAAATTAAAAGACGTAGTTTAACTACGATATTATTTCAACAAAACGTCAATAATATGTAACATGTCAATATGATTCTCTCAGCATGTATGGTTATGCACTGCAGGAAGTTAATTGATACATGGAATTCAAGATAACATTTACCAAAGGATATAAATTTAAAAAAGACATTTTTAAACTTGGCATTCATCTAGCTGTTAAATTCATCTTACGTATAAATACAATTAATAAGCCTTCTATGAATGTTTTTAAGTTATAATTTGGTGTACAGCTGCAGAATGCGGTGGTCACGAGCAATGTGCGCAGAGTTTGGCGTGTATGAACGGACATTGTTCAGACCCATGCGCGCGCGGCGGCCCCTGCGTTGCCGGCCAGCACTGCGCGGTCATCAACCATCAACCTGTGTGCTCCAAGGGTAAGCAAAATAATGTGTGAATTCATCATGAATGTGAACGGGTTAACTACAAACCTTGTTTGTGTTGCAAGAACACCACCTTTCATGCCTTAACACTGCACGCAAGAACGTGTACCGCACCCACCCTGAAGAAGGGAGATGAAACGTTGGTGTTCTTCCAACACAGACAAGTTTCGTAGTTAGCTCTCTCACATTAATATGAATTCCTCAAAGTAGGATAGTTGTTATAGTAAAATATAGTGTAAATATTTAAGCTCGCTTTTTGGACAAGTACAGTTAAATGCATAAATATATGTAGGTATGTAAACACAACAAAGTCTCATGGCTACTAGTTGGTAGCCATCATTACGATCACAAATATACAATAGCCAATATGTACTATAGGTATTGTATCGAATCAAAACGTATATTTGGGATCGTCGTAGTGCTCATAAATATGTATCAACGACATCTCAACTTTTACTGAAGTTATTTAGGAAACTATTGACCCCGGAACACCAGTTGCTGATAGTACCTACCTACTCGTTGATCTATGTTTTGAATGACAGTTAGTCGTCAAACTTTTAATCACAATCTATATGAAACAATAATTGATCCTAGATAGTGCTTGTCGAGAACTACCAAAAAACTTCGGAAGACAGATCTCAAACAATAAGATCAAATAACTCTGAAACTATTGATCCTAGAATATCAATGAAGGTAAACTACTACTAATAGGACTACTTCTAATGTTTCAGATCTATTAAAATAAACATTAACACCAAATCGTTATTTAGCATCGTGAGTACATTACAGAAAAAAATTAGGTAAACCAATCTATGAACGGATAAAGAAATTTGAATTTTAATGATAGTAAACATTGCATGTTCAATGTTGTATAGTTATAAGAATTTGGAAGTGTACAAGTTTTTGCTTGTTATCATGAAAAGGTAACTTCTTTTTAATGTTCAAGCTGCAGGTATACATATTTTTGAGTGTGATTGTACCTATGTTTTTATAGTGTGCCAGTGCCAGACATCATCAGATTGCGCAAGATTCCCGAACACGTACTGCGATGGATGCGCCTGTGTAGGAAGTAAGTTTGAAATTCAATACCGGTGCCTCCAAAATCATCGGTTTTGATATTCCAAAATATAGGTTTAGGGAGTCGTCCCGCAGTTATCTGAGTTTGAATTGTTTATTTTTAGCTGGAAAACCCACTCAAAATTGTGCACACTGTCCTCCTGGAGTAACTTGCGATCCCTTCTCTGGTGCCTGTATAAAAAGTAAGTGCACGCTTTCGAATAACTTCGCACAAAAGTTTTAAATCAAATAATACTTAATGTGCTCATTTACAATTTGGTAACCAGCTATGTTTTAAAGAAAATTTACAATAATTCACATTATTGCATTGTTATCTAAGTATTATATGAATGCCAGTACTGTCACATATTTGACGGATCAAGGACTACGATACGAGCAATACCGCGGCAAATATGTTACACTGTGATTGGCAAAACTAACACCAGATGAACTGGTAATTGCTGTAGTTTTAGCATACCTACCATTTGTCCGATAAAACGCCACAAAGTTCTGGCTACTGTACAACGGCAGACCCGAGATATTTGTTTCAATTTTATTTTATTTTACTTATGACAAGCACGTTGGGACAGTGTAAGTTTGAACCAAAACATACTTTTATATTATGGGTGCTTTCTTCTGTATTAAAAGGGTTTTTTAACTAGTAGGCTTAAAGATTTATTTCTATTTGTTTGAAAATAATCAACAAGAACACTCAAATGACTTACAATTAATAATTCTTTAAGCTTTCTCTAAATAGTATTTATAATTATATTTCGCTTATGGCTTTGGGAGCTTCTTATCAAAATTGTCATACCATTTTAGTAGATCTTTCTTTTATGTTTATTCTATCAATACTTACTAACAAAATAGCATGATATGAAATGAGTATACTCTTAAGCAATAAATAAAGATATAATTAAAAAAAATAAACAATGAGATTATTGAATAATTTCTTTAGTAAATATTGTTTTTTCGATCAAATAACATTGTATATTGTTACATTCCCATTAACAGATGATGAACCTAAACATGTCCCACTAACCGAGACACACTCCGATATTTCAACAACCACTATGGGAAGAATGGGCGAAACTACAACAGAAATGACTTGGTTGACTGATAGCGATACAACTTTATCTGACTTTTCGGACATTATAACAGTCGTACCAAAAGTTGACGAATTTAATAACGCTGAAATGAAAACTCATCAAAAAGATAATACAGATCCTACGCACTCAATTAATTCAGTGACAATATCCTATGATTCATCAGTTAGTGATGATATAATTTCTACAAAATATGAAAATTTTAATATCGAAATAACTACATTAGAAGCAACGCAGGGTATTAAAAAAACTACTGATCAAACCTTAGAAAATTTTGATGATTTTACGAATAATGTTACTGAAAAAATTGAAAACGAGTTATCATTAATATATCAAACTACTGAATCTTTTTTGAAATCTACTAATGCCAAGGACAAAGACTTTCAATCAACTTTAGAATCAGACGAATTAGTTCAAAGTAGTAGTACCATACATATTGAAAGTACACCTAAACCTTATAAAAACATAAATTACAATATTTCTTCGACACCTGAAAATAAGAATACAAAAACCCCCGAAAATCAGCGTAAATTAAATAATAATTACACTGATATATCATATCAAACAACGATAAAATATAGCGCAAATATAACAAAGAAACCGGCATCCAACAAAGATTTCGCAAATGAGAGTAGTATTACCGATCTTACAGATAGTGGTTATGTTACAACCTCTGAAAAAACACAGACAGAAATACCTGTAAGTGAATATTCAGATCTCACACCTGTTACTGCATCTGATTTAGTCACTTCTTCAACATCGATTGATCAAAGAACAGAACTTCTTTTTTTGTCGGTTGAGAGTAGTGATGTTGTACATGATATAACGACAACGGAAGGAAATACAATACAATTACATTCTGAGCCTAATGACCTAAGAATAACTATTCACAGTGATGTAATCGCTTCAGATCATATAAAACATACTATAGAACATCACGCTCAAACTGCTTTGAGCAACTTGGAAACAACAACAGATCCAACAATTATTTCATCCGATAAATATACGGAATCTACAGCAACTGAGATTTCAACTAAACCGACAGATTCCAGAAAATCTGAGCAAAGTACCGTGAAACCTCTGGATGATTTTAAAGATAATAACATTTTACCAAATGGTTTTAGGAACCTAGAAACAACCACAGATTCTGTTATTTCGTTTGTTAAATCTACAGAATCGTCTAAAACTGAGCTCACTACAGCGGAATTCATTTCAGAGTATACCGATTCTAGAGCATCTGGATATAAAACCGTGACCGCATTTCATCAGAATGCCGATGACATAGAACATTCCACACAATCAGCTTTTAGTAACGTAGAAACTACCACTGGGTATAATATATTTGACAGCAGATCTGAATCTATTGACTCTAAATCATCTGGACGTAACACTGTAACTGTTCCAGATCATGATATAGTATTTATAACTCGTGGTACTTTAAGTAATATAGGAACGACTACAGATTCCATTAGTTCTTTTAAAGATTCTGAAGAACCTATTGCAACAGAGCTTAGTTCAGGAGAAATTACACCTACTTCAACTGATTCTAGAACTACTGCAGATGCAGATGACGAAGTATATATAACTCAAAACACAAGTAATTTGGAAATCAGCACAGTTTTCATTACTTCAGTTGAAGAATCTAAGAAACCTACTGAAGCTGACCATAATACATCAGAAATCACATCGGCGTCTACTGATTTAAGAACATCGGGCAAAAGCACTGTGACCGTTCCAGATAACGAAGTATATGTAACTCGAAGTACTTTAAGTAACTTGGAGACAACCACAAATTACATTCGTTTATTTGAAGAAACCAAGGAACATAGTGTTACTGAGCTTAGTACATCAGAAATTACATACGCGTCTACTGACGCTAGAACATCTGGTCATAGCACTGCAACCGTTCCAGATCATAATGTAGATGAGGAAGTACATGTAACTCAAAGTACTTTAAGCAATTTAGTAACGACCACAGGTTCCATTAGTTCAGTTGAAAAATCTAAGGAACCTACCGAAATTGAGCTTAGCACAGCAGAAATGACTTCGGCGTCTACTGAACCTAGAACATCTAGCCATAGTACTGATAGCTTCGATCATAATCAAAATTATCCGTTACTTACCACCCAATCTTCTTTTAGTGACTTGGAATTGACACAAACCTCGATCACTTTATTCGAAGAATCAACGGAATCTATTCCAACTGCTATAGTGGAAATTATATCCGAATCCACTGATCCTCGATCATCTCTATTTAACACCGTAACCGCTTTGAATTATAATCCAGATGATATAGGTTATACCACAAAAAATGCTTTTAGTAAAGTAGAAACATCAACAGAATCGGTATTTTTGTCTGAAATAACTACTGAAAATCAATTGTCAACTACCACTTCTTCTGAATCGTTATCCGATACTAACATATCTGAAGGTTCTCGTATGACCACAGACAATTCTATATTTTTAACAAAAGAAAACGCAGAAGTGCCGAAGTCTATACTTACTGATCATCAAACATCAACATCAAATTATGTGACGACTTCCGACTACACAGTAATAAACTCGGAAAAGACTACACCCATGACATTTAGTGATTTAGAAACTACAGAAAATAGTATTCTTGTGACATATTTAACAGAAAGCAGTTTCTCGACAGATATAACAGAATTTTCAGAACCAACTCACACTTCTACAGAACATATAGGTACTATATCCACGACACAATCTACTGATGATTTACTGATGGAAACAAATGAACATTTCATTGATGTAACCACAGATGGTTCAGTAACTTTTACAGATTTGAGTACTGAAGATACCAAATCCGAGTTTTCTGATCCAAGAACATCTTTATTTAACGATTCGGAGGTAACTGCAGAGGCTACAGAGTTAACTACGGAACTTTCGTATAGAGATTTAAACACTACGACACATGGTTTATTTACATCTCCGGCTGAGGATTCAAATAAAAATAGTGCTACGTTGACAGGAAGTACAAAAATGTATTTAGGGCCAACCATGGTCGATAATGACCTAACAACACTTCACGCGTCTACAGAAAAAATTGTAACTCATAGCATATCTGAAGCCAGTTCAACAGAACCTGTTCCCAATATTGATGAACAAGTTTTTGATAATATAGCTACGCAAGATTTGATCAGATCAACTGAGACGTCCACATATGAGTATTCTAATTCTGAAACATCTATAGAAGTAAAACCAGTATTGACAACTGCATCCAATGATAAACAAACAACTTCAGACAGTATTTTACAAGAAACGGAACACGTCTACGCTCAAAGTATTAAGCCTTTTACAGAAACAGCGACATCCGAGTCGGTTTACTCTTTAATTTCGATGCACATAACTACTACGGAACAAACTTCTGAAATAACGATTCAAAATCAAGAAACGACCACTGTAAAAAATCTTACAGACCCGTCAACAAGCGGTTACGATACAAATACTGATATGACTGAAAATACCAATACAGAACTGAATTTTAATCATCAGTCAACTATACTGGATCAGTACAATACGCCATTTAAAAATACTAATACATTCGCAGATTATGCTACCACTTATTCAGAAACTTCTTCAACCAGCCCTAAGTATACTACTGAAATACAAGAGCGCCCTTCAAAACATAATGGAAACATGTCCGGTGATACAGTTGATAGCATTAAGACATCTACAAACGGTGAAGTTACGCAAGTTACTAGTTTTGAGGGCACTAGTACAGATCATGAACAGTCAACTTCTGTAACTAAAAATAATGATTCACAAAACTTAATAACTTCATCTGAAATTTTTAATTATGAAACAACCTCTGAAAGTTTATCTACCACTCACAGCTCTTTAGATTCCTTTACAAGTCTCTTAGAGCAAACAACGAAAACATTTAACTTACTAACACAACCAGATAATCGTAAAACTACTGATGACAAATTTACAGCAAAACCCCTAACTGTTACGATGACGACGAAAGATATAAAATCGGAAAGCTTTACTGAAAATATAATTTCGGGAAATACAGACAGGATTGAATTAATTTCTCAAACGGACGTAAATGAATTTCAAGATGCTATTACTGGAAAGCAGAAGTTGACAACTAGTTTAGATAATAATTATCCCGAAACTACGCAAAATAGTATTGTAACTGATATGGATTATGCTGTTAATTTGTTCGATCACACAACTAAAACGATTGACAGCCCCGAAACCGTGGCACAAACAGAAATAACTCAAACGGCACACAGCTTTGCAAGTACCACAGAACAGACTTTAAGCGATTCAGAACCAGTTAATCATTTACCTACAAAACCAGCAACTAGTTCTTATGATGAAGATTATTCTGTTACTTTCTTGGATTCTGACAGGAGTAAATCAACCGTAAAAATAATAAATATTAATACTACTGAACCTAGCCAAAACAATAATTTTGAAACAACTGAGGTTTATATTAATTCTACAAACGAACATATCCTAACAAGTAATAAATCTAATGCCATTTCTAAGCAAAATAATTCAACTATAAGTACATCTACGGAGAATCTGTCCTCACGAAGAAAAGACGTTGATATTCCGGCCTGGACTGACTCTACATTATACACCGATACAACTGAGACTGTGACTGAAACTACGACAGAAATTATTGAGCAAAATGTTAGGATTAGATGTAACACCAACTCACAGTGTCTGACAAACGAAACTTGTATAATCGGAGTATGCCGGAATCCCTGTGAAACGATGCAGGCCCAATGTGCAGAGAATATGTCCTGTGAGGTTGTCGAACATGTCGTTGTTTGCGTGTGCGATGCCATCGATGGGAACAACTGCCAAGGTATGCATTTTTCGGTATTTAGCATACATGTTTCGTATCGGAAGTTTTTTAGTTTTTATCTTTAAATTATCAAGAAGTTATACAATGAACCTGGTTTTATGGGGACACAGTCTTGTCTACATTTAATACATACATTTAATAAAACAATTACATCGCGTCCCACGGATTTATAGTCTTGTAAATTTTAGCGCAAAAATATCTAGAAAATATGATTGAGATTGGTAATTTATCGGACAAATGTGTAGAAAAGGTGGAATAAACAACTGTAAATATACTAATTTTAACTGTTCAACATTGATAACTTACTAATGTAACTATTAATATAACATGTAACATACTAGAATCACCTGGGACGCCCAAGACACCAGAACCTTGTCATTCCGACCGGGATTGTATAGAGACTGAGGCCTGCTTTATGGGATTATGCCAAGATCCTTGTGAGTTTGACAATGTATGTGGCATCGGAGCCAATTGTCAACCGATTAAACAGAGGCCAATGTGTTCGTGCCCGGCTGGCCATGATGGAGATCCTGCGGTTAAATGTTCACCTAAAATATGTAAGACCTAACATTTAACATCTAAAATACTTAATATATGCTTTAATATTTAATTAGCTTATCAATGATTTTTATGATCGTGACATTATAAATGTCATATCATTGTAAAAATTATGTAAAATATTAGATGTGTTAAAAATGTTGCGTCATTATTAACTCCGACGCAAAGAGAGGGTTGTTTATGTTTGAGGTATGTGTATCTGTTTGTGGCATCAAACTTCCCAAACGGATGAACTGGTTAAAATGTTTTAGTTTGAGATATGAATTCTCGGAAGTTCGAAGCCATGTTTGATGAAAATCTATGCACTTTTTAATGTTATGATGGTTCAAAGTAAAATAGTAACGGGTTTTCATTGTTTTGTAAAATTTGGTTCTTTTAATTTAAATGCATGAAAGGTATTTTAATTTTTTCGAAGCACAAGTTCTATTCTACCCCATTGTTTCTTATAAAGGTTTCTCTAGGTTATTATATTAACACTATACGAGTACATCATAGTACTTTATTTTACCAGCTGGTTGCACTCGAAATGAAGACTGTCCTCTGACTGAGGCCTGTATAAATAATGCATGTCAACACCCATGTGCCATACACAATCCATGCACACCCAACGCAGTTTGTATAAACACAAATCACGGTTCGGACTGTAGCTGTGCTGAGGGATACCAAGGAAATGGATACGTCGGATGTGTACCAGGTAAGGAACTTTAAGATAATAGTGATGATGAAGGTGGGTCGTAGAGAACAAATCACGAAAATGCACTGTTTCTTTTTTGTAGTATTTAATCCCAATTCAGTATGCCAATATGATGAAGACTGCCCACCAGAACTATTGTGTGACAGATTAAACAGAGTTTGTTTAAGCCCTTGTTCACGCGATAAATGCGGCGAGAACGCAGAATGCGTTCCAGTAAATCATGCGATACAGTGTAAATGCTACGCGGGATATACTGGCAACCCATTCCTGGAATGTTTCCAAGGTATTTTATTATAATTAATCTACCTAAACACTTTTGTTGTTATCGATAATTTATTATTTTCTCTCGGATGACACAAATTTATAATTTTTTAGTTCAAGGATGTCGGTCTAACAACGAGTGTGCAAATTCAGAAGCTTGCATCAATGGAAAATGTTCATCTCCATGTAAATGTGGAGTCAATGCAATTTGCGATGTCTTGAATCACCGTGCAACGTGTAAATGTTTATCGGGTTATACTGGAAATCCACAAATTGGTTGTGAACCACCATCAAACCCATGTGCGCCCAATCCATGCGGCATAAACGCACTTTGCGAGAATGACAACGGAAATCCCATCTGTTTCTGTCCTAAAGGGTTAACCGGCAACCCATTCAAAACTTGCAGTAAGTAACCTTGTAAATAAGTAGTAGCTTAGTTAGGTACTGATTCTTTTAATGACTTCACATGCGTACAGGTAAAATATATTTCTACCAACTTTTCGTCACTTCAGCTTAGTTATGAAGCTTACAAGTTGAAATATTTTTATAATTTCATGGTAATTATAATAAAAAATATTATTTCAGTTCCTGAAGGAAATGAATGTGAACCAAATCCATGCGGACCATTTTCTGGATGTAGATTGATTGATAATAAGCCAGCTTGCTTCTGTTTGCCCAACTACGAAGGAGATCCTCCAAGACAGCCGTGTGGCTTACCCAGTAACCCATGCAATCCATCACCTTGTGGTCCTAATACGCAATGTTCAATTTTATCAAATGGATTTGCTAAGTGCACTTGTCTTTTTGGTTATATTGAAAGTCCCAACACAGTTAGAGGTTGCGTTCAAGCACGAAATCCATGTGAACCAAATCCTTGTGGGCTGGGAGCTCATTGTGACCCGAATAGACAAACACCGTGCTATTGTCCTGATAATACAGAAGGAAATCCATACAAATCGTGCAGCAATAATCGAGAATATTTACCACCACCTGTTCTTTGCCATCCGGGACCTTGTGGACCGAACACTGATTGCTACGTAAGTGGTAACGAAGAGTTGTGCTACTGTAAAATTGGGTTCACGGGAGACGCCCGTGTTGGCTGTCTACCGCAGAGAAGTCCTTGTAGCCGAAATTCATGTGGTTTGCAAGCTATTTGCAATGACAACTTAGGGGAAGCCATTTGCTCATGCGCTCCAGGGAGTATAGGCGATCCTTATGGTGTTGGCTGCCATACCCGAGAATGTGAAGTTGACGATGAATGTAAATCACAAAAAGCTTGCATTGGATATAGTTGTGTCGACCCGTGCCCTGGGGCTTGCGGGTTCAACACTAGATGCCTTATTGAAAATCATCGTCCTGTATGTGTTTGCGAAAATGGATTTTTCGGGAATCCTTTAATTTGCTGCTTGCCACCTGGCGATCAAAAGTCTATTAGCCCCTGCAGACAATCAAAATGCGGAGTGAATGCCATATGCCAAGATATAGGAGAAAACGCACTATGTTCATGTCCTCCAGATTTCCTAGGAGATCCCCTTGTAGAATGCAAACCAGAATGTGTTATGAATTCAGACTGCACATCTAATGAAGCCTGTGTAAATAAAAAATGCGTTGACCCATGTTCCTTGGACAACGTTTGTGGATTACATGCCGTATGTCTTTGTTCTGATCATACAGTTTCATGCTTGTGTCCAGAAGGGTACATAGGCGATCCATTGACACAATGCCTTTATCGACGTAAGTAAACACACGTTGTTTATCATAATTTTGCGTATAATGATACTTTAGAGGTCTTAAGCGTATCTTGTTTTGCAGCAATCATTATAGCACCTGATAATACCACAGTTCAACCATGTTCACCAAATCCTTGTGATCCAAACGCTCCTTGTGACAGTTTTGGAGATCAGTTTGCTATTTGCAACGCTTGTGTCAGCCATGACGCAGCCAACAACCCAGCATGCCGACCTGAATGTGTCATGAGTTCAGATTGCGGGTTTGACAAGGCATGTTTGAGGAATAGATGTGTCGACCCGTGCCCAGGATCTTGTGGTGTCAACGCTGAATGTTCTGTATACCATCACGATCCTATTTGTCGATGCCGAAATGAATTTGAAGGAAACCCTTATGAACATTGTAAACCGTCAACAAAACGTAAGTGAATAACAAATATTTTTTTCTACATTAACTATGCTTATTCCGAAACAATAATATTTCATTATCTATTATTCTTACAGCTATGCCTCGCGAAACCTGTGATAACATTCAATGTGGCGCTAATGCCATCTGCCAAGATTTAAATGGGGCACATACATGTAAATGTTTACCTAACTTCTATGGGAACCCGTTGATGTCTTGTCGACCAGAATGTGTCGTCAACAGTGATTGCTCACCTGATGCAGCCTGCTTAAACAACAGGTGTGAAAACCCATGCAAAGATGTATGTGGTATTGGAGCAATTTGCAAAACAGTTAACCACCATGCTGTATGCTATTGTGAATCGGGACAAACTGGTGATCCTTACATTAGGTGTCAACCTGCACAAATCGCACCCCCAACATTAACCGTTTGTGATCCTTCACCTTGTGGCCCCTACAGTAGATGCTTGGTATCAGCATCTGGATTAGCCGTATGTTCTTGTTTGCCGGGACACAGAGGCGTTGCACCAATGTGCCAACCAGAGTGTGTAAGCAACTCAGACTGCCTGCAGACGGAAACATGTGTTAATCAGAAATGTTTGAATCCTTGTCAAGGAAGTTGTGGTGTTGGGGCTGACTGTATTGTTGTGAATCATAATCCAATATGTAGCTGCAGATCTGGTCAAACGGGCGATCCATTTGTTGCGTGTAGAGAAGAAGATGTATCACCCCGACCAAATAACAAAAGCCCTTGTGTGCCTTCACCTTGTGGACCAAATTCAGTCTGTGAAATAAGATCTAATCATCCAGTGTGTTCTTGCCGGCAGAGCTATTCAGGCACTCCACCCTACTGCAGACCAGAATGTGTCATAAGTCAAGAATGTCCTTCAAATCAGGCTTGTATCAACGAGAAATGTTTGGATCCGTGTATCAACGCATGTGGAAATAACGCAAAGTGTGATGTTATAAATCACATGCCACTTTGTAGTTGCGTAAGCGGTTATAGAGGTGACGCATTTGTAGGATGCATAGCGATATCAAGAGAAGAACCATTAACACCGTGCAATCCATCACCTTGTGGAGAAAACACAATTTGTACAGTATCAAATGATATGGCCCGATGTTCATGTATTCCCCCTAATATTGGCAATCCTTACGCGGGCGGATGTCGACCGGAATGTACACTAAATCCAGATTGCCCAAATCATCTGGCATGTCTGTCCAATCACTGTCGAGACCCATGTAAAGACTTATGCGGTGCAAATGCTGAATGTGTTGTTACCAATCACATTCCAGTATGTACGTGTTTCAAAGGCTACGAAGGCGATCCATTTTCATCTTGTCGTCTCAAGGAAATAAATCCACGTAAGTTGTAACTTTAAATACAATAAGGAACTTTTTCAACAATTTGTTTTCTAATATATATTAATTGATCCATATTTTTTTAGCGTACAGTAATCCTTGCCAGCCATCACCATGCGGTGCAAATAGCGAATGCCAGGTATCAGGTGACCGTGCTGTGTGCTCGTGCCAGCCAGGATACCTCGGAGCTCCTCCAGTTTGTCGACCTGAATGTGCCGTGAATTCAGATTGCCCGTCCAACAGAGCTTGTATCAATCAAAAATGCAAAGATCCATGTGTTAACAGCTGTGGACTAGATGCGAGATGCCACGTTGTAGGACACAACCCTATATGTTCCTGTCCTGAAAATGTACCAGAAGGCGATCCATTTATTCGGTGCTACAGAAAAAGTAAGTATTATTACTTTAGGTACCTTATACTGATTCTATTAAAAATATTCAAAGATAATTTTGACCCAATTTGACGATATCAGCAGGGCTGAAAACGTTAACAACCGCTAAAATATTTAAATTTCGCGTGAATCTGTGTCAGATTCTGTGTCGATGACTCGGTTACGAAGTTTCTGAATAGCCCTGCTGGCCATTTCACCCAGTAAGAGAAGAAAACTCTTCCATAGCTTATATACATACAGGGAAATAAATCCTAAATGCTATGTTTTAAAAGAACTGCTGAATTTAGCATCGATTCATTCTGAAATTTTTAATCGGCAACGCGGTCATTGTAGGTTTTTGTATTTTGTATTTTGCTCGCTCAACTAAGCCAAATCATTGATGGACAGGTATTCAGATTCCGAAACCGGATCAAAACCCGTGCATTCCATCGCCATGCGGACCTCACTCGACCTGCCGCAGGGAAGGACATAGAGCTGTGTGCGCTTGCGAATTGGGCACTCTGGGTGCTCCACCTGCATGCCGCCCCCAGTGTGTCATCAACCAAGACTGTCCCCTCGCACTAGCCTGTCTCGCCGGAACTTGTGTCAACCCGTGCGTCGGATCCTGTGGGTTTAATGCTCGATGTATCGTGCAGAATCACCAGCCCATCTGTTCGTGTGATGAAGGCTTTTCCGGAGATCCATTCGCTGGATGCAACCCTGTCGAAGGTAAGTGCACCAGATAATATTACATATATTCGTATATCAGTCAACTTTTCGCACGTAGTTGTAGATCACATGCATGTTAAATCTGTCTTTCTGCCAATATTCGTAGCATGTACCATACTCGTAAATTTTCAGTTCTGAGAGAAGAACCTGATCACCCTTGTAAAACATCACCATGTGGATCGAATGCTATATGTCGGGAAAGGAATGGTGCTGGTTCTTGTGTATGTGTAGATGACTTTTATGGTGATCCTTACTTTGGATGCCGGCCAGAATGCGTAATGAACAGCGATTGCGACAGAGATAAATCTTGTTTCAATAACAAATGTGCGGATCCGTGTGCTGGAACGTGCGGGCAAAACACGGAATGTAGAGTCGCAAACCATGTTCCTTCATGTTACTGCTTGCCTGGATATACTGGAAACTCTCTCCATGCATGTGCTCCCGTACCGAGTAAGACATATTTTCTTATCTATTCTAATCTTGAATTTCTATCTCTGTATTCTATACTTATATTCCTTCTTTTGTTATTTATAAAGCTCTTCTGGAACCTGTGGATCCCTGCCACCCTTCACCTTGCGGACCATACAGCATATGTAGAACTTTTAACGGCCATGCTGTATGCACATGTATTGATCTATGCGTTGGTTCTCCACCAAATTGTCACCCTGAATGTATCGTTAGTTCCGATTGTAGGCCGAATAAAGCTTGCGTTAATCAAAAATGTCAAGATCCGTGCCCGGGCATGTGTGGAGTTAATGCTCAATGTCAAGTAATTAACCATAATCCGATATGCAGTTGTTACAACGGATATACTGGCGATCCATTTATTAGATGTTTCTTTGACGAAAGTAAGTCTATATTTAATGAATTCGTTTAAAACATATTTTTAAAGTAAGATAACAAAATAATAAATTATGAAAACCTTCTTTGCCAGGGCATATGGAACCTATAAATCCTTGCACTCCAAATCCTTGTGGACCACACTCACAATGCAAGGAAATAAACGATGTGCCTGTTTGTTCATGTTTGAATAATTATGTGGGCCGCCCTCCTAATTGTCGACCAGAATGCGTCATAAGTGTAGAGTGTCCAGGAAATCTGGCTTGCATTTCTGAAAGATGTAGCGATCCTTGTCCTGGTTCATGTGGGTTCCATGCCTCGTGCATGGTAACGAAACATATTCCAAATTGCAATTGCGATCAAGGTTATACTGGAGATCCTTTCTCTGGTTGTTCGCCAATTCCAAGTAAGTTTGTGAGAATTTAAATAGATCAAATTTAAAAAAGAAACTGCATAATATTAAGAAACAAATGTAACTTTCTATTTTATAGCTATTGAACCGCAATATGAAAGTCCTTGCTCACGATCACCTTGCGGAGCTAATGCTGTTTGCAAAGAGAGACATGGTATAGGATCATGTTCTTGTCTTTCTGATTATTACGGTGATCCATACGTAGAATGTCGACCGGAGTGCGTACTCAATTCCGATTGCCCAAAAGATAGAGCATGCGTGAATAACAAATGTAAAGATCCATGTCCCGGTGTATGTGGAATGAACGCTGAATGTCGAGTCAATAATCACGCTCCGTCTTGTGCGTGCATATCAGGATACGAAGGAAATCCATTTACATCGTGTTATTTAAGTAAGTTTTTTTTGGGTTCCGTTTATGCAATCAATGACATAACAACTTGTGATGCAGTGAAACTTAACTTCATGTTATTTTTAGAACCAGTCGAAAATACAATTGAACCATGTCTACCATCGCCTTGTGGTCCATACAGTGTTTGTAGAGAAAGCAATAGCTACGCAATATGCTCGTGCCAGGAGCAGTATTTCGGCTCACCACCTTTCTGCCGACCCGAATGCATGGTCAGCAGTGAATGTATGCCCAATAAGGCATGCATCAACCAAAAATGTGTTGATCCTTGTATTGGATCATGCGGCAATGATGCAAAATGTATGGTAGTTAATCATAACGCTTTATGCAGTTGCCCGCAAAATTATGTCGGAGATCCATTTGTGCACTGTAAATACGATGATCGTGAGTGTTTTAAAGATTTTCTTTAATCATTAACAAAAACTATCTAACAAAGCTAACTACTAGTTACCTAGCATTCGTATAAAAAATATAACATAATTTAATCTGGTATAGATGAAATCAATAATTTAACACAGCATTAAAAGATGCTCCGAGCTTAACTAATATTATTTTTATAAATAATATTTGATAAAAATATTTTTTTATAGGACCACAACCAAAGCCAAGTGGAAATCTTTGTATTCCGTCACCTTGTGGACCAAATTCTCAATGTCGTATAGTGGGTGAAACACCGGCATGTTCTTGTAAGCCAGGTTATATTGGAAGGGCACCAAATTGTCGTCCTGAATGTATTTATGACGAAGAATGCCCTAGTAACTTAGCTTGTGTACGCGAAAAGTGTACTAGCCCATGCGCGGGCTCTTGTGGCAATAACGCAGAATGTGTCGTGATCAATCACAAAGCAGTTTGCCATTGCCGCGAAAGCTATACCGGAGATCCGTTTAGTGGTTGTTACTTTATTGGTAAGTTCGTAAAATAATAAAATTAGGGTACAAATATTTAAAACTGCAATTCATAACTATTCTGATGTCTTTTGTAGTCACTATACCAAGTGAAGATGAAACGAATCCATGCAATCCGTCACCTTGTGGGCCAAATGCAATTTGTAAAGAAAGATATTCAGCTGCGTCTTGCACATGCCAACCAGAATATTTTGGAGATCCGTATCTCGGATGCAGACCTGAATGTGTAACAAATAACGACTGCTCATCAGACAAAGCTTGCCTGAACAACAAATGCGTGGATCCGTGTCAGGGAGCATGTGGAACAAATGCTCATTGTGTTGTATCACACCATACACCGGTGTGCTTGTGTATTGAAGGTTACGATGGAAACCCTGTAGTTTCTTGTCACCCGCAAAGAAAACGTTAGTAAAGCTTCATTTAAACTACTTTTTGAATTATTTCATAAACCGCAATAACGAGTCTAATGAATACACATTTTTTAGCTCCTATTGCTGATATAAATCCATGCGTACCTTCGCAATGTGGACCATATAGTATCTGCAAGGTAGTGAATGAGCACGGAGTGTGCTCTTGCCAGGAAGGATACGTGGGTTCACCGCCAACTTGTAGACCCAATTGTGTGTCTAGTACTGACTGCCCACAACACCAAGCATGTTTAAACCAAAACTGTCGGGACCCTTGCTCAGGGACGTGCGGAGTGAATGCAAGATGCCATGTCATAAATCACAATCCAATTTGTACTTGCCGAGCAGGTTTTACTGGAGATCCGTTTATTACTTGCCAATTGGAGCAAAGTAAGACTGAAATTAATAAAAATAGTAAAAATAGACACAAAGATTTATTTTTTTAGACCAAGATTCATGACTTTTTGCTTGAGTTTTTATTATTTATATTTGGATGTTTCTTATTACCTGTATATACATATCATTCTTACTTGTACTATATTTTAAATCTTATCTATTTTTCTGATCTTTGTTTCCTAACCTTTTTTTTCTTCCTTAGAACCTATTAGAGAGGGACCTAAAGGAGATCCATGTGTCCCTTCACCATGTGGTCCTAACTCTCAATGTAAAGTAGTGGGAGAATCGCCTGCATGTTCTTGCTTGCCAAACTACATTGGCGTTGCACCAAATTGTAGACCTGAATGTTCTATAAACGCTGAATGTCCTGGTAATCTTGCATGTCAAAGTGAAAGGTGTGTGGATCCGTGTCCGGGTTCATGTGGTTTTAACGCTGAATGTTCTGTAGGGAATCATGTAGCGTTATGTAACTGTGTACCTGGGTATACTGGCGATCCATTTAGCGGATGTTCACCGGTACCACGTAAGTATTAAATTTAATCACGGTAATTTTACAAAAAACATAATTTACAAACATCGTCAACTTATACGCTCTTTTGGTAGTGTTTGGTTATGACAATCAGAATAAATTTTAAGAAATATGTAAATATTGAGGTCAGTACAAAACTTCAATTCATTTATAGACACACCGGAACCTCCACCGAATCCGTGCCACCCGTCGCCGTGTGGTGCGAACGCATTATGCAAGGAACGCAATGGAGTGGGTTCATGTGCCTGTCTGCCGGAGTACTTTGGTGATCCATACACCGGGTGTAGACCAGAATGCGTCTCGAACTCGGATTGTGATCGAAATAAAGCGTGCTCCAACAACAGATGTAAAGACCCATGTCCAGGCGCATGTGGTGTAAATGCCGAGTGTAGAACTGTTAACCATTCTCCTACGTGTACGTGTTTGAATGGTTATTCTGGGAACCCATTGATTCGATGCGAAATAGAAGGTAACCATTTCTTTTTTAAGCTAAGCTAGCCAAAAAAATAAAATAATCGTTTGATTTAACAATGCGAATATTATTTTAGTAATTTCAGACAAACAAGATAACCCAATATATCCTTGTCAACCATCTCCCTGTGGACCAAACAGTCTATGCAGAGTTAATAACGGTCATAGCGTTTGCACTTGTGAAGTTGGATACATCGGTACAGCACCAAATTGCCGTCCCGAGTGTATTGTCAGCTCTGAATGCGCCCAAAATAAAGCTTGTGTGAACAAAAAATGCATAGACCCTTGCCCGAATACATGCGGACTGAACGCTAGATGTCAAGTAATTACGCATAACCCGATATGTAGCTGTACACCTGGCTTTACTGGCGATCCTTTCACAAGATGCAGTCAAGAAGAAAGTAAGTGTATGGTTGCTCCAAAGGCATTACAAACGTTATAATTTAAAGTTGTTCACTGTTTTTACTAAATATATATCAATCATTTTACAGTTAATGATGTACCACATAATCCAGACCCGTGCATACCATCTCCTTGTGGGCCAAATTCTGAATGTCGCGTCATTGGAGATCAAGCTGCATGCTCTTGTTTGCTAAATTACATAGGTAGAGTGCCCAACTGCCGGCCCGAATGTACCATAGATGCAGAGTGTTCTAGTAATGCAGCTTGCATCAATGAACGCTGTAAAGATCCGTGCCAAGGTGCCTGCGGCCTTAACGCCTTATGTTTGGCCATCAACCACAAAGCTGTTTGTTCTTGCCAACAAGGATTTACAGGTGATGCTGCACGTGCTTGTACCCAGATAGTGATTTCACGTAAGTATATTCTTTATCAACTGTATTGCTTTTTATACGTTCGTAACATTAAGAGTAGGTAGCTCATTTATATTTTTATTATAGCCACGGAAATGACGCCAACTTCGAGTCCTTGTTCTCCATCTCCTTGCGGACGCAATGCAGAGTGTCGGGAATACAACGGCGCTGGTTCTTGCGTTTGCTCTGAAGGATACGAAGGTGATCCATACAGTTCGCAAGGATGCCGTCGGGAATGTGAGAATAATGACGACTGTCCAGCTAACTTGGCCTGTACTAGATTCAAATGCATCGATCCTTGTCCAAGGACGTGTGGACAATTCGCTCAGTGTACGGTAGAAAACCATGCTCCAGTCTGCACATGTCCTAGAGGTTATACCGGAGATCCATTCTTCCAATGCAGAGAGATTTTGTTAGAACGTAAGTTTGAAAGTTTTTAAAGTTTGAACTCGCTGAAAAATACTTGATGACTTGCTAATTGTTTCTTTCATCCTTTAGCTACACCTGTACTCAACCCCTGTGAACCTACACCGTGCGGTCCCAACAGTCAGTGTAGACAATCAAACATGCAAGCCGTATGTTCTTGTCTTCCAAATTACATTGGGTCGCCTCCAAGATGCAGGCCGCAATGCATTGTGAACAGCGAATGCGATGTATCCAAAGCATGCATAAATCAAAAATGTGACGATCCCTGTCCTAACACATGTGGCTTGAGAGCTCATTGCCAAGTTAAAAACCACAATCCTATATGCACATGCCCAGCTGGAATGACTGGTGATCCATTCACACAGTGTTACCGTAAGTACTTACACTGTGCTATAGGTAATCCACACTATTTTTTATTATTTGCTAAATAGGTATATCTTAAAAACTGTTTTCAACAATTTTTCTAGTATTACCACCAGTTACGGAACGACCACCATCATGCACTCCTTCACCATGTGGACCCAATTCGAAATGCCAGATGTTATCAAGCGGGCCGGCGTGCTCATGCGAGCCAGGTTTTGTGGGTTCTCCACCATCTTGTAGACCTGAATGTACCATAAACTCTGAGTGCCCAGCTTCATTGGCTTGTGTAAGACAGAAATGTGAAGATCCTTGTCCAGGCTCTTGTGGAGTAGAAGCGAATTGTCATGTGCTTAATCATGTAGCTGTATGCGTTTGTAATGAAGGTTTTACGGGAGACCCATTTTCCCGATGCTCGCTGGTTCGCGAAGGTATTTAAGCTATAAATTTTTTTTTTAAATTATTTATGTTTAATATGTTAGCATAATTGTTAATTTTTTTTACAGTACCATCTACACCATCTCCATTAGATCCATGCAATCCTTCACCATGCGGGCCAAACGCAGAATGTAATAATGGGTTCTGCACATGTCTGTCAGATTACAGTGGAAATCCTTATGAGTCATGCAGACCCGAATGTACTGGAAGTCAAGAATGCCCCAGAGATAGGGCATGTTTTAGAAATAAATGTCGCGATCCTTGTCCTGGTGTATGTGGACAAAATGCAAAATGCGATGTCATTAATCATATTCCAACATGTTCTTGTATGCCCGATTATACGGGAAATCCATTTACGCATTGTCAAAGAATAGAAATAGAGAAAAGTAAACCACGAGATCCTTGCCACCCATCACCATGTGGACCTAACAGCTTATGCAGAACAACAGACAATACAGCAGTCTGTGCTTGTCTCGAGGGATTCCAAGGTTCTCCTCCAGCTTGTCGACCTGAATGCATTGTTAGCTCTGAATGTCCTTCAACCAAAGCTTGCGTCAATCAGAAGTGCATTAACCCTTGCATAAATGCTTGTGGTGTTTCGGCTCGTTGTGAAGTAATAAATCATAGCCCAATCTGCAGTTGCAATCCAGGTCAAACTGGAGATCCTTTCAAAGGTTGCCATGATGTTATAGCTACTCCGCCTGAAAATATAGAGGCATGTTACCCATCTCCATGCGGGCCAAACTCCCAGTGCATAGAAAGGAACGGAAAAGCAAATTGCCGGTGCATTGAAAACTACGTAGGTCAGCCACCAAATTGCAGACCCGAATGTGTTATTAACCCAGATTGTCCATCAAACCAAGCTTGTGTCAGAAATAAATGTATAGATCCTTGCCCTGGTTCATGTGGGATTAACGCAGATTGCACAGTCGTAAGCCACACTGTATCGTGCAGCTGCAGAGATAAATATACTGGAAATCCATTCATGCAATGTGTACCGCAAGAAGGTTTGTTCATTTCAATAATAACAGTAAAATTGCGTATGTGAATGTGCTAACCTTTTAAATAGGTACCTAATTAAATAAGTTTTTACTTTCAGAAAGCAGAACAGAACCTTGTGATCCGTCACCGTGTGGTGCAAACGCAATCTGTCACCAAAGAGACGGAGCAGGAGCTTGCTCATGTTTGGAAGGATATCAAGGCAATCCATACGAGAGTTGCCGCCCTGAATGTGTGCTTAGTTCGGATTGTTCCGCTGACAAATCATGTATCAAAAACAAGTGTGGTGATCCATGCCCGGGCATATGCGGAACCAATGCTGAGTGTTTAGTCATTAATCATGTACCTAGTTGTGCGTGCATCAAGGGATATTCAGGAAATCCATTCCAACAATGCGCACCAATTGCAAAAGATCCTATACCTACTGCACCTTGTCAACCATCACCATGTGGACCTAATAGCATTTGTAGAGAAAACGGCGGCTTAGCATCTTGCGAATGTCTCACTGATTACATTGGGGCCCCACCTGATTGTCGACCTGAATGCATTGTGAGCAGCGAATGTCCTGCAGATCGTGCTTGTCATAAGTTGAAATGTGCCGACCCATGCAGAGGTACTTGTGGGATAAATGCACATTGTCAGGTAGTAAACCATAGTCCACTTTGCAGTTGCCCTGCTGGTACAACGGGTAATCCATTTAAGCATTGTTTTGAAATCGAAAAATCCGTGTCTGAACCGGAATTCAAACATCCGTGCCAACCAAATCCATGTGGAAGCTATAGCGAATGTCGTCCTATCAACAATAATCCCTCTTGCTCGTGCATTCAAGGACTTATTGGTGTTCCACCAAATTGTCACCCAGAATGTCTAGTAAACACAGATTGTCCATCGCATCAGGCCTGTATTGCAGACAAATGCAGAAACCCGTGCGAAGGGTCTTGTGGATTTAGGGCAGAATGTCGCGTTCATGATCACATCCCGATATGCAGTTGCCCTACCGGTTTTTCGGGCGATCCATTCATACAATGTTCAGAAGTGATTGGTAACTTATTTTTTTATACAAGCATAATTATTATTCATAAAAATGGCTACATCATATAAAGTTATTTTGATTTTTTTAGATAAACCTTTAGATGATCCGTGCAGTTTATCTCCTTGCGGTAGTAATGCGTACTGTGATGCTGGGCTATGCAGTTGCGCACCTGGATATTTCGGCGACCCTTACGTAGGATGCAGACTAGAATGCAGTACGAATGGCGAATGTTCGCCAACAAAGACTTGCCAGGGAGGAAAATGTGTCGACCCATGTCCAGGGGCTTGTGGTACTAGCGCTATATGCTCAGTCAATAACCACATACCATCTTGCACCTGTCCCCCAAGCACATCAGGAGACCCCTTCACGTTGTGCTCAGAGATTATACCTAAAGGTAATTTTCGACTTAATTTAAACTAAAAGCTAGTACTTCAAATATTGATAGCTAAAACTCGCAGCATGAAACTGAACACCACAAATAAAATGTAAAATTTGTTTTAGAAATATCAAGTAAATCAGCTTGTTCGCCTTCACCGTGTGGTCCATACAGCGAATGTACAGTTAGTTCCAACGGCGCCGCAGCTTGTTCGTGTAGATCTGGTCACATTGGATCCCCGCCGTCATGCAGACCTGAATGTCTTGTTAGCGCCGAATGTACGCTGCAGCTGGCATGTATCGACCGCAGGTGTCGCGACCCTTGTGTGGGTGCCTGCGGCCGTGGTGCTAGGTGCCAAGTTATAGCACACTCTCCAATATGTACATGCAACGACAGGTTCACTGGAGATCCTTTCTCCCATTGCTATCCAGCACCAGGTATGCAATTGAAATAATATTCTAATGAAGTTCATGTATCAACACAAGTCTGATTCATGGGTCTGCAAGTCTTTTTTTGACATCAACGTGTGTGTTTGTGGGTTTGCATGGTAACAGAACATTAGCGCGAATAATGTTGAAATTTGCGCGAGTGGACGTTTGTGCGTGTAGAGATTTGCGAAGATGACATTTGAGTGAGTAGATATTTGCGCAAGTGGACATATTTTGCGCGAGTGGCTATTACAAAATCACAAAACTCCTAATATCTCTCGAATTAGACGTCGCAGATTTCACCATTGTGTAGGGATTGTACTCTCTATCATCTGATATATCTCACCGATGTACCTCGCCCATGTCTTTGTATTAATTTTTACATTATGGGTATTGTTTTCGAGTAATTAGAAGGAATACGGATATGATGTAATTTTTAGGGTTTCGTGCCCGAAGGGTGAAAACGGAATCCTATTACTAAGCCTCCGCTGTCCGTACTTCCGTCCGTCTGTCATACGTCTTTATCTCATGAACAGTAAGAGGTAGACAGTTGAAATTTTCAGAAAATGTGTATGTTTTTTTGCTGCTATAAAGGGTGGCCCCCTTTAATTTGAATATTTGTTTTATTTTTATTAAAAGCCATACAGGCTATTTTCGTTTGTCAAGGCTGTATCTCTTGAACCACAATAGGTAGACACATGAAACTTTCTATAAATAAGCAACACTTCAACTGTAATAACAAAAAATATAATAAAGTTAAAAATTGAAAGGGGTCTCCAAACAAGTGAAAATTTGATGTTCATTAAAAAGTTGCCTGATTTTTAAGGTACGGAAGCCTCCGCGTGCGAGTCGACTCGCACTCGGCGATTTATAGTAATCCAAGATGCCGCCCCTATTTTATTTTCCAAATTTGAAACGAATATGAGGGAAATCCAAGATGGCATCCATATTTTTATTTAAATTTTTATATTTTATATCAGTATCGTCTTCGATTAACTTGAGGATGTAGAATACGTATTATGAGGTTATTTTTATAATCGATGCTCTTGCTCATCTTGGTCCCTCGCAAGGGACCAAAACCGATAGGGTACTTCCCGTTGAATTAGAATCTCGAAATTGGGCAAGAAGAGGAGGTACACGTAAGGGAATGATTAGAAAACCAGCTAATTTGTAGTTTATTCACAAAAAAAAATCGCAGGGAATCAAATCCTATACGGTGTTTGCCGTTGACCTAGAAATATGATATTTGGCAAGAAGCAATGTCTTATAATTATACGGAAACCTCGGTGCACGAGTCCAACTCGCACGTATTATTCCTTTCTAAGATGGCACCCGTTTTTTATGCCGCCATCTTAGATTTCAGAAATTGAAATTAAAATAGAAGACAAGTCACCTCTTTACTGAGACATAAATGCGTGAAATATCGTTGGCTACGCCGCCGGTTCGTCGTAGCATCGTAGCACGTGCTACGACGATCTACGAAATACGCGCTACGAATGTCTACGAAATAACAAATTCGTCTACTGGGAAGGAAGGGGTAGAAAAGTCAGTACATTAAATATAATGAAGTAAAGAGCAAAAGCTTACCTTTATCAGTGTACAAGTTTTGAGGCTAATAAGGGTTTAGTGTGTAGTAGAGAAAAAGGTGGGCGTTGAAGTCTTTTGTATGCTACGCCGGTCTGTCGTAGCATCGTAGCACGTGCTACGAAGATCTACGTTAGTATGATTATCGTTATGGGGAAGGAAGGGGGAGGGTTAGGGCAGGTGAGATATATCACCAGAAGTAATGGTGAAATCCACAACTCTCTACAACGTCTATTTTGAGAGATATAAGGAGTTTCGTGATGTTAAGTTTGTTTATTTCTTGCACAGTGCGAGTACAAGTATATGTTATTCAATAATCCTGCACAGTTGTGGGAAAAATTTTACGTGTGTGATCACTATGGGCGTCTTTTACAATTGAAGCGGCGCGGCGTCATGCATCTATGAGACTTGTGGTCATACATGAACGTGTGTTGCCTTCAAAATCGCTTTCCTTTTTTTGTTCTTGGGTGTTATTAGTTACGTTTTATTTTTCTTTTAAGTTCAAACGCCAATACCGATAGATCCATGCCAGCCATCTCCATGTGGACCGAACTCAATATGTGTGAAATCACAAGAGACTCCGGCATGTAGCTGCCAACCTAATTTTATTGGAGCTCCTCCAAACTGTCGACCCGAGTGCACAATCAGCGCAGAGTGCCCAGCCACGTTAGCCTGTGTCTCACAAAGATGCAGAAATCCCTGTGAACAAGCTTGCGGCCCAAGAGCCGTTTGTTCTGTAGTGGATCATCGCGCCACTTGTGCTTGTGAACCTGGTTTGGATGGAGATCCATTCCAAGGTTGTTCGTCGCCCAAACGTAAGTATATTTGTAGCATTGAACTAATAATCTTATTTTTTAGTTGTTTGTTCAGATTTCATTCTATACATAAGAAAAAAAATTGGAAAGAGATTTAAATAAATATTTTGTGTATAAAGAATCAAGGTAATTGAAAAGTTAAATAAAATAAAACTTGTTCATTTATAAAATAAAACAAGTTGCGTTGCGAAGACGTTTAAACGTCTTTACGTGCATTTAACACTGCTTTGCAAAGCGTGATAGGTATTGCATTAAATTATTGTGTGCTTAAAAGATAGTAAAATTGTGTAGAAAACACGCCTCACATGGTTTTGAGTATTTAACATAAATTGAATGAATCTTTGTAGATATTTTCACTTTAGAACTACGTGGTGACCATGCCCGCCCCAAGGTTTTTAAAGGTGATTTTATCCACGAAGAATTCATTCTTACGCTTCAGGAAAAAAGCCTCAGTAAAAATTGTGAAAACGATTATCAATGCTTCTACAAAGGGTCGTAATCCATTCTATAACTTTTTTTATGTGACATTAATGCCTTGCTTTCAATCGGAGCACGCGGAGATAACCTAGCACTTACAGTAAGCTTAGGTCGTCCGCCGTAACGGCCGCTTTGGAAGGTGTGCTAGCGATAGTGACATTGTCGCCGGAAAAGGAGTCACTAAACGTCGCCGAGCCCAGCAAGCTTCAACTAACGCTTCGGATCAAGGAGCGCTTCAACGGTGGCTGAAGTTTACTGGTAAGTTATTTTATGTTCTTGAACAATAATTTTCAGCTCCACCGAAGGTAGAATATTTAAACCCATGTGAACCAACGCCATGTGGTGTTAATGCCGAATGTCATGTACAAGGGAATGCCGGTTCGTGTACATGTTTGCCTGACCATTTCGGTGATCCTTATCAAAGTTGTAGACCAGAATGTTTAGCTGACTCAGATTGTACACTGATGCTAGCGTGTGAGAGAAACAAATGCATTGACCCTTGTCCTGGAGCGTGCGGATATAATGCAGACTGTTATGTCACAAACCATAAACCAGTGTGCAATTGCAAGCCTGGATACTCTGGTAACCCACATTCCATGTGTTCGATTGTTCGAGGTAAGATATTAAATTGTTAAATGGGTTGGATTCTATTTTGAACTAAGTGTTTGTAAACATATTAATCTGTTTTACAGAAAAAGATATCGCAGTATTATACGTCTGCAATCCATCTCCTTGTGGTATGAATGCAGTATGTAAAGAAATAAACAGTCAACCTGTTTGCTCATGTCTGCCAAATTATCTCGGTGCACCACCAAATTGCAAGTCCGAATGTGTGGTCAATTCAGAATGCACGCCAAACAAAGCATGTGTCAACCAACGTTGCATAAACCCATGCCCAAAGCCATGTGGTCAAAACACAGAATGTAAAGTAATAAACCATAGTCCTGTATGTTCTTGTAAGTTTGGATTTTCAGGAGATCCATTCACAATGTGTAGCCGTGTGTTACGTAAGTTAATTTCATATTCACGGTTTTTATTAGGCTTTTATGTTTCGTTAAATAATTTCGAGTATATGTATTCACAGATACATCTCCAACTGTTGCGGCACAGTCTGATCCTTGTTCACCGTCTCCCTGTGGACTTTATGCAGAGTGTAGAAACATAAATGACCTAGCATCATGTTCTTGCTTGCCAAGTTACATTGGTTCTCCGCCTTTCTGTAAGCCAGAGTGTGTGGTTCACTCAGATTGCCCTAGTGACCAAGCATGCGTAGCAGAGAAATGTAGAAATCCTTGTGAAGGATCCTGTGGGTTATATGCGAAATGCTTTGTGAATAACCACATTCCAGTATGTTTGTGCTCGGAAGGCTACACGGGTGACCCTTTCAGGCAATGTGTGCCAAAACCAGTTCAAGGTAAATTTCTTGTCTTATTGTCAATAAAAACAATACACATTTATTGATTTGTGTTTAGTAAAGCATAATATACTAAATTTAATTATGTTTTGTTTTAGATCCAACGCCAACAGGTTATAGTGACCCGTGCCAGCCAAGCCCGTGTGGTCCAAATACTATTTGCAAAGATGGTATTTGCTCCTGCTTGAGAGATTTCCATGGTGATCCAAATCTTGGCTGCCGACCTGAATGTGTTTACAGCACAGATTGTTCACTAGATAAAGGTTGCCAACAAAACAAATGTGTCGACCCTTGCATCGGAACTTGTGGTGTTAATGCAATCTGCGAAGTTATGAATCACATTCCAATGTGTTCTTGTCCAAGAGGCTTGAGTGGTAACGCTTTCGTAGAATGCCGACCCTCTAGAGGTACCTAAGAATTTTATAAAAAATTATGTAACACGATATTTATACTGCTGAACTTTTTGTATAGGGAAATATAACTTACCTACTTTGTTATAGTGGCACAAACCAACCCTTGCAACCCATCTCCTTGTGGTCCAAATAGCAGATGCCAACAGTCAAATGGACAAGCAGTTTGCTCATGCGTGCCCGGATATCGAGGAAGCCCACCTACTTGTCGACCCGAATGTTTGGTTAGTCTTGAATGCCCTCTGAAGGAAGCTTGCAACAATCAAAAGTGTGTAAATCCATGCATTGGAGCATGTGGTTCTGGGGCTGTTTGTGATGTCATCAACCATAATCCAATCTGTACGTGTCCCCCATCATTTACTGGGGATCCGTTTGTCAGATGTATCGTCAGAGGTTTGTTTCTGTTCCATATTTGCTGTGATTGTATACATAAATTAGTTTCAAATTTTATTTTTGTTACGTGTTTACACTTTCAGCTTATATAGAACAAGCACCAATTGATCCATGCGAGCCTTCTCCATGTGGACCGTATTCCATTTGTAAACTAAACGGTGACAATGCATTATGTGCTTGCTCTCCGGGCTATAAAGGCACTCCTCCAAATTGTAGACCAGAATGCATCAGCAACAGTGAATGTGATTTTAGCCTTGCATGCTTAAATCAAAAATGCTCTGATCCTTGCATTGGAACATGTGGAACTAATGCAGAATGTAGAGTCGTAAGCCACGCTCCTCAGTGCATTTGCCAAACAGGTTACACAGGAGATCCATTTTCATATTGTAGCATTCATGAGATGGTAGAGCCAAATGAATTCCTTAACCCTTGCAACCCCAGTCCGTGTGGTTCAAATGCTATTTGTCGAGAACAGAGGGGTGTAGGATCGTGCCAATGTATAGATGGTTACTCGGGTAATCCATACGAAGGATGTCGACCAGAATGTGCTGTTAACTCCGACTGCCCGTTAAACCGAGCATGTTCAAGAATGAAATGCATCGATCCATGCCCGGGCACATGCGGCTCAAACGCCCTATGTCAAGTGAATAATCACATGCCATCTTGCATTTGTCAAACTGGATACACTGGAAATCCATTTAGTTACTGCACCGTTATGCAAGAACGTAAGATCTTTATTATATTGAATTACCTATATTAACTGTATTCTTGTGTAATATTACAGCACAAACATTATCCTGTTTCAGCACAAATTGTGGATACTAATCCATGCAATCCCTCTCCCTGCGGCGCTAACAGCCAATGTAGAGAAATAAACAGACAAGCTGTCTGTTCTTGTCTACCCGATTTCATGGGTGCCCCACCCAGTTGTCGCCCTGAATGTGTCGTTAGTTCTGAATGCCCAACACAACTAGCTTGTGTAAACCAAAAATGCGTGAATCCATGTAGCGATACGTGTGGAAGAAATGCGAACTGTAATGTTATAAACCACAGCCCAATCTGCGTCTGTAAACAAGGTCTAACAGGAAATCCGTTTACCAGCTGTTTCCCAATAAAGAGTAAGTACAAGATAAAAGAAAAGATAAGATTAACACATATTCTATGATCGTTGTGTTAATTATTTATGTAATATTTTATGAGTGTAGTGTAGACAGGTAATTATAATACATGTGTGTTTTTAAACAAAAATCACAATTTCAGTATCTGAACCAATACAACATACACCTTTGGATCCATGTTCATCATCGCCATGTGGATTGTACGCTGAATGTCGTAATATTGGAGGATCACCCTCTTGTGCTTGTCTATCGAGCTATATTGGAAATCCTCCTAATTGTAGACCAGAATGTATGATTAATTCAGAGTGTCCCAGCAATCAGGCATGTATAAATGAAAAATGTAAGGATCCATGTAGTGGAGCCTGTGGATTAAACGCCGAGTGTCACGTATTTAGCCACATAGCACAATGTGCATGCAACGAACAGTACACAGGTGATCCATTTACCCGTTGTTTGCCGGCACCGCAAGAGGATTACTCAGTACCAGATCCATGCAATCCTTCTCCATGTGGAGCTAATTCTGAATGCAATAACGGCGTATGCACATGTTTGCCGGAATATCAAGGTGATCCCTACTTTGGTTGCCGACCAGAATGCCTTACTAGCTCGGATTGTCCACAAAACAAAGCATGTGTAAGGAAAAAATGTGTTGATCCTTGTACAAATACTTGTGGTAAAGGGGCTATTTGCGAAGTATTTAGTCATGTGCCAATGTGTACTTGTCCAAATGGATTTTCTGGAAATGCTTTCCTCGAATGTCGACCTGTTCAAGCTACCGAATTTGTGAATCCTTGCAACCCATCTCCTTGTGGACCAAATAGCCAATGTAGAGACATAAACGGACAAGCCATCTGTTCCTGTTTACCTAACTACAATGGAGCACCCCCAACTTGTAGACCAGAATGTGTTTCTAGTGCAGAATGCGCGCTTAATAGAGCTTGCTCGAATCAAAAATGCATTGATCCATGCCTAGGAAACTGTGGAAACGGTGCATTATGTCAAGTCATAAATCATAATCCCATATGTTCATGCCCATCTGGATATACTGGAGATCCATTCTCAAGATGCGCCCTGGAAGGTAATTTATCATGACTTTAAAAATAGATTATCTAAAGTGGGAAATCTGTATTTAACCCAACATTTTTTTTCAGATGTTAGTCCACCTCCGTACGTCAACCCCTGTCAACCTTCACCTTGTGGTCCTAACTCTATTTGCAGAGAGATAGGAAATTCTCCATCATGTGCTTGTCTTGAAAATTTCCTCGGCAACCCGCCAATCTGTCGACCAGAATGTATAGCAAACACGGAATGTCCGAACGACATGGCATGCATTAATCAAAAATGCAAAGATCCCTGTCCTGGGTCATGTGGAACAGGAGCTGAATGCCGCGTTGTCAGCCATGCTCCTCAATGTTTATGTCCCAGTGGATTTACGGGAGATGCTTTTATTGCATGCAATGTCATAGACGTGCCTCTCGCTCCATGCTCGCCTTCACCATGCGGTCCCAATGCTATATGCAAGGAACAAAGAAATGCAGGCGCTTGTGTCTGTCAACAGGATCACGTAGGAAACCCGTACGAAGGCTGTCGTCCAGAATGTGTTGTCAATTCAGATTGTGCTACTAATTTGGCATGTATACAAAGTAAATGCAAGAATCCATGCGATAATATTTGCGGCCGAAACGCTTTATGCAACGTTATAAATCACACTCCACGCTGTGAATGTTTGCCAGGCCTAACAGGTAGCCCATACGAGTACTGCTATGAGAAAGCTGCAGGTGAGTACCTTTTTATATTCAAGCTTAACCTCATATGGATCGTAAGAATTTTGTTGTATAAACTAATCTTAAATATTATTTGTAGATGTTCCTACAGTACAAAGAGATCCTTGTGTTACTTCACCATGTGGACCAAATAGTATATGCAAAGTAACAAACGATCAAGCCGTGTGTACATGTCAAGCGGAATTTATAGGGATACCACCAGCTTGTAGGCCTGAGTGTCTTGTCAGCTCTGAATGTAACCAACAGCAAGCTTGTATCCGTAAAAAATGTGTGAATCCATGTGAAGGCGTATGTGGACTAAACACAGATTGCAAAGTAATTAACCACAGCCCTATTTGTACATGCCGAACTAGTTACACGGGTGATCCGTTTAGCAGATGTTACAAAAGTAAGTTGTATTTACAACCTTTCTATTTTCTATTATTGAAGCCAATGGACTAGCAATTCATATAATGAGTATGTGTTTACTTTTAGTTACAGTCGCTGAAGTTGGAGCAATACCAAGTGACCCTTGTTTGCCATCCCCATGTGGACCTTTTTCACAATGTCGAAGAATAGGCGACGCACCATCATGTTCTTGTTTGGCACAATACTCAGGCAGCCCACCTAATTGTCGCCCAGAGTGTACGATAAACAGTGATTGTTCAAGTGACAAAGCATGTGTCAATGAAAGGTGTATTGACCCATGCCCTGGATCGTGTGGTGTTAACGCAAACTGTAGAGTTCAAAGCCATGTATCTATTTGTACGTGCATAGACGGCTTTACAGGCGACCCTTTCAATACTTGTTCATTAAAACCAACCATCAGTGAGTAGAAGAAGATTTAAACTTATTATTACGTATCTCATGTTTTTTTCTTACCTTATTCACACACGATTTAATATTTACAGTAGCCCTCCAAGCAAGTGATCCCTGCAATCCCTCACCGTGTGGACCAAATGCAGTTTGCAACGATGGTGTTTGTACTTGTCAACCAGAATATCATGGTGACCCATACTTTGAATGTCGCCCAGAATGCACCACCAGTTCCGACTGTCCCATGAACAAGGCTTGTGTTAGACAGCGCTGCGTAGATCCATGTGCCAACACTTGTGGTACTAATGCTGTCTGTGATGTTGTGAGCCACATGGCTGTTTGTACATGTCCGGGAAGAACAACTGGGAATGCTTTCATACAATGCAATACAATTAAAGGTATAAAATGTTCTCTGTTTGAAATTTCAAGGGTTTCGGGCCAAAACAGTACAAACAGAACCCGTCTAATATCGTTTTATATTTCGCTCCTAATTTTTTATGTAATTTTCAGATACATTGCCTTCAAACCCTTGTCAACCAAGTCCTTGTGGTCCACATAGTCAATGTAGAGAGTTTAACGGTCAATCGGTGTGCTCGTGTTTACCCGGATACCGAGGCGCAGCACCGTCTTGTAGACCAGAATGCGTTGCAAGCTCAGATTGTTCTCTAGACAGAGCATGTAATAATCAAAAATGTGTGAACCCATGTCAAGGAACATGTGGCGTCGCTGCACGGTGTCAAGTTATAAATCATAATCCTATTTGCTCGTGTCCAACTGGCTTGACAGGAGATCCATTTACTAGATGCATATCAATACGTGAGTTTCTGGTTTTTAACCGACATTAGAGAAAGTTGGTCTCCGGAAGTGAGCATGTCAATTATTTAAAATTATTTTATTTTTAGCTCCGACAGCACTTTCTACGCCTGTTAATCCATGCCAACCGTCGCCGTGTGGACCCAACTCTATCTGCCAACCTTCAAGCGGAGAAACACCTTCATGTCAATGTATGCCAAGCTTTATTGGGGCACCACCAAGCTGCCGGCCAGAATGTCTAGCAAACAGCGAGTGTGCTCCTCAAATGGCTTGCATCAACACGAAATGCCAAAATCCATGCGCACAGGCATGCGGTATAAACGCCGAATGTCGTGTTGTAAGCCACACACCAATATGCTTGTGTCCAGAAGGTTTTACTGGTGACGCAGCTATTCAATGTAACATAAATGCATTAGCCATTGTTGAACAGATAAACCCCTGTACACCTTCACCTTGTGGTGCTAATGCAGAATGCAGGGAAAATGCCGGAGCTGGCGCATGTTTATGCATCACAGGGTATTTTGGAAACCCCTATGAAGGGTGTCGCCCAGAATGCTTGGTGAGCTCTGACTGCCCTAGTAACAAAGCCTGTACGAGGAACAAATGTATAGATCCATGTCCAGGAACTTGTGCGGCTAATGCTGATTGCCAAGTTGTCAATCATTCACCGCTGTGCTCTTGTCGACAAGGATATACAGGAGATCCTTTCAGCCAATGCATACTAAGACGTAAGTTTGGAAATTATTTCTGAAGAGAACATATAAAAACTAACAAATAAACATTCATTATTTTTAAATTTATAACAAAAAAAAAATTACAGCCAGAGAAGACGTTCCTACAAACCCGTGCCAACCTTCACCATGTGGACCGAACAGCCAATGTAGAGTTTTAAATGGTCAAAGCGTATGCTCGTGTATGCCTGATTATCGGGGATCACCGCCGAATTGCAGGCCTGAGTGTGTTGTAAGCCCTGAATGCCCATCGGATAAAATGTGCAAAAACCAAAAATGTATATCACCCTGCCCTGGACCATGTGGAAGCAATGCGGAATGTAGAGTAATAAACCACAGTCCTATATGCACGTGCCAAACACAATACACAGGAGATCCATTCTCGAGGTGCTATATAGTCCCAGGTAAAGCTAAACCAAGAAACTCCTTCCACTATTCAAACAAAAACTACCGTATTTTTTTTTATTATTCTAAGTTACCTTCAACTTTATACCTTTATACCACCTATATTTTAGTTTCAGAACAACCACCGCCACCGGAAAGAGATCCTTGTGTACCATCGCCTTGCGGTCCTAATTCAGAATGTCATAACCTACGCGGTATACCATCATGCGCTTGTTTACCTAACTTTGAAGGAAGTCCACCAAACTGCAGACCTGAATGTTCCATAAACGAAGACTGTGCAAGCAATCTCGCATGCATTAATCAAAAGTGTAGAGACCCTTGTCCAGGATCATGTGGAATAAATGCCAACTGCCAGGTTATCAAACATGTTTCTGTCTGCACATGTGCTGACGGATTTACCGGAAATGCATTCACACAATGTACTCTCACACCCCCTAGAGGTAAGATCGTTCACGGAAGTCTGTGGTTGTATTAATGCAAAAAACTTGAAAAAGTCTAACCATTATCGTATTATTTACAGTACAAGATGATCCCTGCAATCCGTCGCCATGTGGGGCCAACGCAGAATGTTTTGACGGAAAGTGTTCTTGTCAGCCCGAATTCCAAGGTGACCCTTACTTTGGATGTAGACCTGAATGTGTACAAAGCTCGGAATGTGATCGCAATAAGGCTTGCATTAGTAACAAGTGCGCGGATCCATGCCCAGGAACGTGTGCATCAAATGCAGTTTGCAATGTTGTTAATCACATACCGATGTGTAGCTGCCCTGAAAGGCAGACCGGTAACGCATTTGTTGAATGCAGACCAATACGGGGTAAGTGAATAACTTCATTATTTTTGACCCTTTATTATAATTAATGTATTATATAGCATTTAGGTAAGTAAGTTCCTAAATTTAAACATTTCACATAAACTTGGTAACTGTTCTTTTCAGAAACTGTTGTAACAAATCCTTGTCACCCTTCACCATGTGGACCAAACAGCCAATGTCGTGAAATAAATGGTCAAGCAATTTGTTCTTGTGTGCCGAATTATATTGGTGCCCCACCTTCATGTCGCCCTGAATGCACAATAAGCTCAGAGTGCCTTCAAAACCAAGCTTGCAGTAATCAGCGATGCGTTAATCCCTGTGTTGGTTCCTGCGGTGTTAATGCTGAGTGTAAAGTGGTTAACCATAACCCGATTTGCACTTGTCCATTCACTTTCTCTGGAGATCCATTTACCCGTTGTTTTAAGCTACGTAAGTTTCATATATTTCATAGATAATCTATTTTGACAATTATTCGTCATTACTAATATACCCTTTATTTTGTAGCTGAAAAACTACCGGAGCCTGTAAATCCGTGCACGCCGTCACCGTGCGGACCTAATTCTATTTGTAGAGATATAAATGAAGTACCTTTGTGTACTTGCATGGACGGCTACCATGGCCAACCTCCGTACTGTAAACCTGAATGTAGCAGTAATGAAGAGTGTTCTAGTCATCTTTCGTGTATAAACAACAAATGCAAAAATCCATGCGAAGGTTCTTGCGCTCCTAATGCTGAATGCAAAGTGGTCAGCCACTCGCCGGTTTGTGTTTGCCCTCGCGGATATACTGGTGATCCCTTCTACGGCTGTACTCAAGAAGTAGCGCAAATAGAGCCATACGTAACACCTTGTTTTCCATCACCATGTGGCACGAACGCAATATGTACAGAACGAAATAACGCAGGAGCATGCTCTTGTATCGATGGATATTTAGGAAATCCTTACGAAAGCTGCAGACCCGAATGCGTCATAAATACTGACTGCCCATCGAATATGGCATGCATTAACAACAAATGTGGTGATCCATGTCCAGGAAGCTGTGGCGCGAATTCAGAGTGTCAAGTAGTAAATCATGTTCCTCTGTGCACTTGCTTTAGCGGGTACACCGGTGATCCATTCAAATACTGTGTTTATCAAGGTTAGTGTTTGTCGATTTCAAGAAGTCTTTTGTATCAGTGAAGTCCTTGCATGCGTGCGCGTTGAAATCTTTTATGAGAAAGTTGGTGATTTTGGAGCGATGTAAGATATTTTTATTTTAAAACATACTATAAACTAGGATTATATTAAACGTTCTTCTATTTTTCAGAATCTCCTCCTCCGCAAGTTGCAATTGACGTTTGTTACCCTTCGCCGTGTGGACCTAACACCCAATGTAAAGCCGTGAACAATCAGGCTATCTGTTCATGTTTACCGGAATACGTCGGTGCTCCGCCGAACTGTCGACCACAGTGCATTGGAAGTTCTGAGTGCCCACAAGATAAGGCCTGCGTTAACCAGAAATGTGTCAATCCATGCCCCAGGCCCTGTGGCGTGAATGCTAATTGTAAAATGATCAATCATAGCCCGATATGCACCTGCAGATCGTCATATACTGGAGATCCTTTTACTATATGTAGGCCTGTGCAATGTAAGCATGTAATTCAATTACTATGATTTGTTCCGATATACTATCTAAGCACCTCAAGCCCCAAATATAATTATTTTGTATTTTAGATGACTTGGTTCCGGACACAAGGGACCCCTGCGTTCCCTCGCCTTGTGGTCCAAACGCTGAATGTCGTGAGATCGGCAACTCCCCATCGTGCTCATGTTTACCCATGTTCATTGGTAGTCCGCCGAACTGTAGGCCTGAATGTACCATACACTCGGACTGTCCAAGTGACCAAGCTTGTATCAATTCCAAGTGCCAAGATCCTTGCCCAGGATCTTGTGGTATTTCTGCTACATGTAACGTCCTAAATCACATACCTATTTGCACGTGCATTGAAGGTTATGTGGGTGATCCGTTTACAAGCTGTAGACCACAACCTCTTGAAGGTACCTAACAAACTATGTGAATTTATTTTCTTGAAGAAGAATTGGTTCAAGTTCCAATGACTAATAAATAAATTCGTTTTGTTTTTCAGTAGAGCCAAGTGTGGTTGATGGCTGTACCAACGTGCGTTGCGGTCCAAACGCCGAATGTTTAAATGGCCAGTGTCAATGCTTATTAGAATATCACGGCGATCCATATTTTAATTGTCGTCCAGAATGTGTAATGAGCACTGATTGTGATTCACAAAAAGCATGTGTTCAAAGAAAATGTATAGACCCTTGCATTGGTGCGTGTGGACAAAATGCTATTTGCCAAGTTGTGAACCATATTCCGATGTGTTCTTGCAATAACGGATATACTGGCAATGCATTCATAGTTTGCAACCCTATTCGAGGTAAAAAATTGTTTAAAGGCTTTTATTTTTAATAACTATTGAGAATGTTATGTAATTTATTGACGAATATATGTTTTTGTCCTATTAGTTCAACCAACTGAAAGACCATGCAGCACAGCCGTTTGCGGTCCAAACAGCCAGTGTCGTGAGATTAATAACCAAGCCGTGTGTTCTTGTTTACCTACGTATTTGGGAATACCGCCTGCGTGTAGACCAGAATGCGTATCTAATTCAGAATGCGCACAAAATCAAGCGTGCATGAATCAAAAGTGTGTCAATCCATGCATCGGGGTTTGCGGCGTTAGAGCTGTGTGCCAAGTAGTAAACCATAATCCTGTGTGTGCTTGTCCAACATCTCTCTCCGGGGATCCATTTGTTCAATGCAGTCCTGTTTTCAGTATGTATCAAATTTGCTTTTTACTATAACGTGACTCATCATAGTCAAGAATTTAATTACTATAATTACCTATTTCATCCTTTTAGGTGCACCTGTGGTAACCAACCCATGCCACCCATCACCGTGCGGCCCCAATTCCATATGCAGAGAAATCAATGACAGTCCATCTTGCACTTGTCTGCCGGAATTCAGAGGAGAACCTCCGTACTGTAAGCCAGATTGTGTAAGCAACAGTGAATGTGCAACGCATTTGGCTTGTGTCAACCAAAGATGTAAAGACCCTTGCACGCAAGCATGTGGTGCTAACGCTGAATGCCGTGTGGTCAGTCACTCGGCTATGTGCATTTGTCCCCAAGGTTACAATGGTGATCCTTTCTCGGGTTGTGTATTGCAAACCCAAATCGAAATATTAACACCATGTATGCCTTCACCATGTGGTTCAAATGCCATTTGTAGACAACAGAATCAGGTTGGCTCCTGTATTTGTATCGAAGGTTACTTTGGCAATCCATACGAAGGATGTCGCCCGGAATGCGTATCGGATTCGGATTGCCCGGGAAATAGAGCCTGCACTGGCAATAAATGTCAAGATCCCTGCCCTGGAACATGTGGCCTAAACGCAGAATGTACCACTGTGAATCATTCACCAACTTGTTCTTGTTTCTCTGGTTATATCGGAGATGCATTCCGCAGATGCAGCCTCATTCCACGTAAGTATATTAATGCATATTTTGTTGTTTTGTGTAGTGATGACTTATTTGCATTTAATTTTAAATTTAATGCATACCTAACTAAAATGTTATTTTTATGTCTAGTACAAGAACCGAGTCTTACAAACGTTTGCTATCCAAGTCCATGTGGTTCAAACAGTCAGTGTCGAGAAATAAACGGACAAGCAGTATGTAGTTGTTTGCCTAGTTATAATGGTGAACCACCATTTTGTAAGGCTGAGTGTCAAACACATTCTGACTGTGCCGAAGCCAAGGCTTGCTTAAACCAGAATTGTATAAACCCTTGCCCTGGACCCTGTGGACAGAATTCAGATTGCAGGGTATTCCATCATAATCCAATATGCAGCTGCAGATCCGGATTTACGGGGGATCCATTCACCAGATGTTATTCAAAACCAGGTAATATTAAAACGTGTTTTACGATACTTTAGTAACTATCATCGTCATTGGTTTACGAACGATTTAATCATTTGCCTTTAGCGACTACAAAACAAAAACTAAGCGAGGTGAAAGTACTTACTAGTTTGATAATTTTCAGTGAATCAGCCATCAGTCCAAATGGAAGATCCATGTGCTCCTTCACCATGTGGACCATTCTCTGTGTGTAGAAACTTTGGAGGGCAAGCATCCTGCTCTTGCTCACCAGAGTATATCGGCAGTCCACCAAATTGTCGTCCAGAATGCGTAACAAATCAAGATTGTATCAGTTCGTTGACATGCATCAATGAGAGGTGTAGAGATCCTTGCCCTGGGTCTTGTGGACAAAATGCAAGATGTTCTGTACTAAAACACGTTTCTATTTGTACTTGCCTCGAAGGATACAAAGGAGATCCGTTTACATCTTGTTTCTTAAATCCAGTGCAAGGTATGTCTTTATTATTGTTTTCTTGATAATAGTTGACAATGTTTTGCATTAAAAGAGTCCAATCACTTAATATTTTTTTCAGACATACCACTAGACCTATGTAACCCATCGCCATGTGGATCTAACGCTGAATGCAATAATGGCGAATGCACGTGTTTGCCTGAATATCATGGTGACCCGTACATAGGTTGTAGGCCAGAATGTACTGTGAGTATGGACTGTCAGAGAAATAAAATTTGTGCCAGCAAGAAATGTGTAAATCCGTGCCCAGACACTTGTGGAAGCAACGCAATATGTGAAGTCGTCAATCATATACCGATGTGTAGTTGTCCAAGTGGATACACAGGAAACTCATTTGTGTCCTGTAATGCCGTACAAGGTAAACACAACAACAGTTCTGTATTATATTATTCAGATCAATCATTTATGAATACCGTTTAGGTTGGTGCTCACTCGCATTACTATTAATATCTTTGTTCTATTTTAGCTGCCGCACCAACGAACCCTTGCAATCCAAGCCCATGTGGGCCTAACAGTCAATGCAGAGAAATAAACAACATCGCAGTCTGCTCCTGCATCCCTGGTTACTCAGGCAACCCTCCAACATGCAGACCAGAGTGCACTACTAGCTCAGAGTGTCCACTAAATAACGCATGTAACAACTACAAATGTATCGATCCCTGTAAAGGTGCATGTGGTGTTAGGGCTTTATGTGAAGTTGTAAATCACAATCCCATCTGCTCTTGTCCTCTTGATTTTGTAGGGGACCCGTTTACTAGATGTACTTCTAAACGTGAGTAACCTCTGATTATCAAAACATTATATAACAGTAAGGACCTTTCCAGATTATTATATGGCTATTATAACTTTCAGCGCTACAAATACCAGCACAAATCAACCCATGCTTGCCATCGCCATGTGGACCTAACGCTATCTGTCAAGTAGTAAATGAATCTCCAACATGTTCTTGTATGCCACAGTTTATTGGAGGACCACCAAACTGTAGACCTGAGTGCACAAGCAACAGCGAATGTCCCAACCATATGGCATGCATCAACAACAAATGCGGAGATCCATGTGTTGGGGCATGTGGAACACTTGCTCAATGTCGTGTAGTAAGCCATACGCCGAATTGTGTATGTCCACAAGGATATACCGGAGATCCGTTTTCTATTTGCTCAGAGCTCCATAGTATTGCACCTATCGAGAACTCTACACCTTGTGCGCCTTCACCATGCGGAAGTAATGCAATATGCAAGGAACGAAATCATGTTGGTTCATGCATATGCGTACCTGGATACTTCGGAAACCCCTATGAAGGTTGCCGACCAGAATGTAGCGTAAACACTGATTGTCCTTCAAACAGAATATGTCAACAAAATATATGTCAAGATCCCTGTCCTGGAACATGCGGGTTAAATGCAGAGTGTCAGACTATTAATCACGCTCCAATTTGCACATGTCTGTCTGGTTTTACTGGAAATCCCTTCCAAAACTGTGTAATAACACAAAGTAAGTATTGTAAATTGTTATTGGTAATTGTAAGTGTAATTGGTATTGTAAGTCAACCATGCATTAACTTTTTTAAATCCTTGATCTCAAGATAGGTAGGTTGATAATTTATTCATTAAAAAAATCGTTATACAATTTAGCGATGCCTTAAAGCCTTTGTTAGGTTTGTCTAAGCACTGGGTTCTCGTCTATTTTACTTAGAATTAATGATAATGTTATGTTTGATTTCAGATATTGAGCCACCAACTAATCCTTGCGCGCCGTCACCCTGCGGGCCAAACAGCGTATGCAAAGTAGTTAATGAACAAGCCGTGTGTTCATGCATGCCAGACTACCATGGTGCACCTCCCAATTGTCGACCAGAATGCGTCGTCAGCGCTGAGTGTCCACTGAGCAAAGCTTGTGTAGCGTTACATTGTGTTGACCCCTGTATTGGTCAATGTGGAACAAACGCTATATGCCACGTCATAAATCACAGTCCAATATGTTCTTGCGCGGAAAGATTTACAGGTGATCCGTTCAGTCGCTGCTATCCATTCGTGCTTCCTACACAAAACGAGGCACCCAAGGATCCATGTTTGCCATCGCCTTGTGGACCATTTAGTGAATGTAAAGATTTTGGTGGAGTCCCATCTTGTACCTGTTTACCGAATTATATTGGTGCACCACCGGGTTGCCGCCCCGAGTGCACTATAAATGCTGACTGTCCCAGTAATTTGGCATGCATGAATCAAAAATGTAGAGATCCTTGTCCTGGTTCATGTGGATTAAATGCACAGTGCATTGTTAGGAAGAACATGCCGATTTGTACTTGCTTGGATAATTACGTTGGAGATGCTTTCATAGAGTGTAAAATACAAGGTAAATTGAAAACTGAAATAAAATAAATAATTAAATAATGCTGGATAATCCACACAGAATAAAACAAGTAACAATAACCTGTTACAACAAATAAAATATTTAAAATATTATTTGCAGAAGTTATTCAGGATGAAGTGGACCTTTGCTATCCGTCACCATGTGGCGCCAACGCAGTTTGCAATAACGGGGAGTGTTCGTGTCTTCCGGAATACAATGGAGATCCATACTTCGGCTGTCGTCCAGAATGTGTTCTTAGTAGTGATTGTAGCCAAGACAAAGCATGCTTGCGAAACAAGTGTGTCAATCCATGTAATAGTGGAGTATGCGCATCTAACGCTTTATGTGATGTTATTAATCACATACCGATGTGCAGATGCCCTGAACGTATGTCTGGAAACGCTTTTGTGCAATGTTCGCCGCTTGAAGGTAACAACAATATTTATTACGGATTAAAATATGGATTGCAATCTTGTTGACTATGAAATTACAAAATGTTTTTATTTTACAGTTACCAATTTACAACCATGTCAACCGAGCCCGTGTGGACCGAACAGCCAGTGCCGTGAAATAAATGGACAAGCTGTCTGTTCATGTGTAGTTGGATTCATAGGAAGCCCGCCTTCGTGTAGACCTGAATGCAGTATCAGTACAGATTGTCCACCGAGCGAGGCTTGCAGTAATAGCAAATGTGTGAATCCATGCATTGGAGCTTGTGGCGTAGGGGCGAAGTGCCAAGTAATAAAACACAATCCAATATGTTCGTGTCCAACGACTTATACTGGCAATCCTTTTGTCAGATGCATTCTTCAAGAGTTCAAGCCTGAACCAAACGTCGATCCTTGCATCCCATCACCATGTGGTCCGAATTCAATTTGCAAAGAAGCATCAGGCTCTCCTACATGTTCTTGCCAGACCGGTTTTATAGGTTCTCCACCATACTGCAAACCTGAGTGTATAAGTAACTCCGAATGTCCAATTCATCTTGCTTGTATAAATCAAAAGTGCAAGAACCCATGTACAGACGTATGTGGAACAAATGCAGATTGTCATGTGATGAGCCATTCTCCTTCATGCTTCTGTCTGGCAGAATATACCGGAGATCCATTCAGAGAATGTCACCGAATAACCATTATTCAAGAGATTTTAACGCCTTGTCAGCCATCACCGTGTGGCGCTAATGCTATTTGCAAAGAATTTAACGGTGCTGGAGCTTGCACATGTCAACCAGAGTACTTTGGTAATCCTTACGAAGGCTGTAGACCCGAATGTGTGATAAACACAGACTGCCCTTCAAACAAAGCCTGTACTCAAAATAAATGTCAAGATCCATGCCCAGGAGCGTGCGCCCTGAACGCTTTATGCCAAGTGGTCAATCATTCTCCTTCGTGTTCGTGTAATATTGGTTACACCGGAGATCCTTTCCGCTTCTGTACAATCGAACGTAAGCATTACTCTCTCATATCTTTAATTACATCTAAGTACTTACAAAATAAAGTCACTTTCCGCGTCTGTCTGTCTGTTTATTGTATACTCTTCTGACTCCGCTTAAACCTCGCAACTGATTTTCCTGCTGTTTTTTACCAATGGCCGGAGTAATTTAAGAGGAAGGGTAATGGCTGAAATATGACGATGATTGATGAAGATGTCGGAAAAAATCATGTCGACTGGGAGCTTTTTGGCGAGCGGCGCGTAAACCAAAATTGTTATTAATCTTTTAAATTTCTCTTTTTACTGCTCTGCTCCACGGGCAACTCAAATATGGGGCAGTAATTATGGAGACCTTTGGGCGAGGCCTATGTTCAGCATTGAACATCGATTGGCTAAGATTACGATGCTAAAGATGTATCTTGTTTACATAATTTCAGAAGTGGTCCAAACACCTATAGATGTATGCCAGCCCTCACCATGCGGACCAAACAGTCGCTGCATTGAAGTTAATACCCAAGGTGTATGCTCTTGTTTACCGAACTACATCGGCTCACCACCTGGATGCCATCCTGAGTGCGTCACAAGCTCAGAGTGTTCACTAGACAAAGCTTGCATAAACCAAAAATGTCAAAACCCTTGCATTGATGCCTGCGGAACAAATTCCGAATGTAGAGTTATTAACCATAGCCCTATATGTAATTGTAAACATCAATACACTGGAGATCCGTTTACAAGATGCAACCCCATTCGACGTAAGTTTACCAAGGAACATAATATTTTGTTAAGATCTGACTCATAATTTGCCATAATTATTAATTGCAATATGTTTTAATCTTTTAGCTTCAATAGCAAATCCTGTACTGGAACCATATAAAAATCCTTGTGTGCCATCGCCTTGTGGTCCTAATTCAATATGTCAAGAAAGAGGCAGTTTCCCCTCTTGCTCATGCATGTCTAACTATGTTGGATCACCTCCAAACTGCAGACCTGAGTGTACGATAAACGCCGAATGCCCGACAACGCAAGCATGCATACAGCAAAAATGTCGAGAACCTTGTCAAGGATCCTGCGGAATTGAGGCTTTGTGTACGGTATCGCGTCATACTCCGATTTGTACGTGTCCGGAAGGATACACTGGAGATGCATTTACAATGTGCAGACCTAAACCGCCACGTAAGTTTAGTAAATCGAAACGGTATACCTCTTCTTAGTTATGAGCCCATTTTTTCAACGCAACTGTTTTTTTTTACAGAAGCTGACATTCCGATCGATAAATGTAATCCATCTCCATGCGGCAGCAACGCAATCTGCAATGACGGAGTATGTTCTTGCATAGAGGAGCACCAAGGCGATCCTTATGTAGCCTGCCGACCTGAATGTGTACTCAGTACTGATTGTCCAAGAGATAAGGCTTGCGTAAGAAATAAGTGTGTCAATCCATGCTCGGGCACCTGCGCAACAAATGCTATCTGTGACGTTATAAACCATATCCCAATGTGCAGTTGTCCTCAAGGAATGACTGGCAATGCGTTCTACAACTGTGAAGTTATAAGAGGTATGCCATGATTTATTGTTATAACTCTAATCCACGTTCAGCTTTAGTTAGAAACTAAAGCTGAACGTGGAAACTAATAAGAAATAAGAAAAGTTATTTTGTAGCATTAGGTACACAAAATAAACTTAATCTAATAACTTAACACCATAAAAACTATCTACGTAAACGTTAAATTAAAACAAAAAAACTTTAATGCTGCAAAATGGCGTCCGACTCAGCATATGTTGTGATAACTAGCCGGTGGGCATAGCTATGACAATGCCGATATTTCGTAGACGACAACAATAAATTAACAAAAGTTAAAAACAACTTTTATTCAACGAATTAATTCAACAATGCATTGTTACAGTTCCCTTTATTACAAACCCTTGTTTACCATCACCTTGTGGACCTAACAGCCAATGTAGAGAAGTAAATGGACAAGCAGTATGTACTTGCATTCCTGGATATATGGGAAGCCCACCTCTTTGTAGACCAGAATGTGTGGTCAGTTCCGACTGCGCTTCGAACAAAGCGTGCAGCAATCAAAAATGCATCAATCCTTGCGTAGGCACATGTGGAGTTGAGGCAAAATGTACTGTCATAAAACACAATCCGATTTGTAGTTGTCCATCCCAGTACACGGGAGATCCCTTCACTAGATGTATACCATACAGTAAGTATCACTCATAACATAATTTATTAACAACTAAATAAACGTAAGGTATTTATTTAAGCAAATTATATCCCTTACCGTAAATCAACGTCTCATAATCATGGTGTTTCAGGACCTCCTGTTGCCGATGTAACGCCCTGCTCTCCATCACCTTGTGGACCTAACTCTATTTGCAAAGAAGTTGGAGAATCTCCATCATGCACATGCTTACCCAACTTCTTCGGATCACCGCCATATTGCAGGCCGGAATGTTCAAGTAACAGTGAATGCCCAACCAACAAAGCCTGTATTAATCAGAAATGCAAAGATCCTTGTGTAGGCGCTTGCGGTATTAATACACAATGCCGAGTGATAAGTCATTCACCAACATGTTTCTGTGACAATGGTTTTACCGGTGATCCTTTCTCTAACTGCTTCCCACAGCAGGCTGTCATTTTGGAAAGTCCAAATCCTTGCGAACCGTCCCCATGTGGAGCAAATGCTATTTGCAAAGAATACAACTCTGCCGGTTCGTGCAGCTGCCTGGAAGATTACATAGGAAATCCTTACGAAGGGTGCCGACCTGAATGCAGCGTTAACTCAGATTGTATACCGAGCAAAGCTTGCATACGTAACAAATGTCAAGACCCATGTCCGGGAACGTGCGGACCTCTTGCTATATGTTCCGTTGTAAATCATTTGCCAACTTGCACTTGTCCACCTGGCTATTCAGGCGATCCATTCAGAAGATGTGACGTTTTTAAAGATTCGCTAGACATTGAAACTCCTTGTCAACCCAGTCCTTGTGGTCCAAACAGCATTTGTCGTGCTGTAAACGGACAGAGCGTATGTTCATGTCAACCAAACTATCTTGGCTCACCACCCGGTTGTAGACCAGAATGCACAGTGAGCTCAGAATGTGCCACTGATAAGGCTTGTGTAAATCAAAAATGTGTTGACCCTTGCCCCAATCACTGCGGTATTAATACCAAATGTAGAGTAATAAATCATAGCCCAATTTGCACTTGCAACCCTGGTTTTATCGGAGACCCGTTCACACGCTGCTATGAACAACGTAAGTAACATAACAATGTACTGCTTATTAAAAATTTCAAAGGTTTTTTGATGAATTTAAAGCTGATGAGTGAAATTCTGTGCGTTTTTTCAGCAACCGCGGTACAAATAACACCACTGAGGGATCCATGTGTTCCGAATCCATGCGGTCCTAATGCCGTTTGTCGAGACATCAATAATACGCCTTCATGCTCATGTATGCCTCAATTCCAAGGACTTCCACCAAACTGCAGACCAGAATGCGCCATCAACCAGGACTGTCCGTCCAACAAAGCTTGTATCAACATGAAGTGTCGCGATCCTTGTCCTGGTAGTTGCGGTCGTAATGCCGTTTGCAACGTATTCAATCATCTACCATCATGCACTTGCTCCCAAGGTTTTACAGGAGATCCGTTTACATCTTGTGCATTACTACCACCAATCGCAGACGTCATTTTCTCAGACCCTTGCAATCCATCACCATGCGGGTTTAATGCTCAATGCAGAGATGGAATATGCACTTGCTTAGATGAGTATCACGGAGATCCTTATTTTGGATGCAAGCCAGAATGTATTACGAATATGGATTGTCCTATTGACAAGGTTTGCTCTGGAAACAAATGTTTTAACCCTTGCCCCGGAACATGTGCCTTAACTGCACAGTGCAATGTTTATAATCACATCCCGATATGCACTTGCCCCGAAGCTACTACTGGCAATGCTTTTGTGGATTGTCATGTTATACAACGTAAGTTTCTTACAAAAATATATGTACGTACATGTTATATTATTTATGGGAAAAGTTTAATTTAATTAATAATAATTTTCTTTTGATTTTAGTGGTGTATCAAGACCCATGTAGCCCAAGTCCATGTGGATCTAACAGTCAGTGTCGGACAGTAAACAATCAAGGCGTATGCTCGTGTCTACCAACATTTATTGGCAGTCCACCATCCTGCAGACCTGAATGTACTATAAGCGCTGAATGCCCGCTCAATGAGGCTTGTAACAATCAAAAGTGTATAAACCCTTGCGTAGGCACATGTGGTTATGGTGCAAGATGCGAGGTCGTAAACCACAATCCTATATGCTCGTGTCCAGCTCGGTATACAGGAGATCCATTTACACAATGTAATCCAATAGGTGTGTATGTGTACGAGTATTACAGAGATATTATCTTTAAAAGATTTGAGAAACCAAAATTATCTAAAAACCTATTTCTTTTTTATAACCATAGCTTAATACTTTTTCATCGTTTCAGTGGCCTCAGTATCCCAACCAGTAAACCCTTGCATACCCTCGCCATGTGGACCCTACTCAGTATGTAAAGTCATTGGAGAGTCACCATCATGTACATGCATATCAGACTACATTGGTTCACCACCGAATTGCCGACCTGAATGCGTCAGTAACTCGGAGTGCCCGAGCAACCAAGCATGCGTAAACCAAAAATGCAGAGATCCTTGCCCAGGCAGTTGTGGATATAATGCTGACTGCAAAGTCATTAGCCATGCGCTTATATGTTCATGTCCATACAAACAGACCGGTGATCCTCTGGTGTCATGTAACCCAGTACAAGGTACGTACCTAGTTGTAATAGTTGAATTTTATGTATGAGGCCATCCATAAATTACGTCACACGGTATTCATGATTTTAGAACCTCGCCCCCGTCCTTGTCACAGCTGGTCATATTTATGATCCTCCCCCCTAGCGTGACGTCACATATTTTTTTTAATTTTATACCAATATAAAAAAAATAGTTATAATGATCAACAAACATAGCAACATCAGCGGAGTCCCTCAAACGGCGAAAATACGCTAATCTTGACCGAGGTTACCTATTTGAGCCGTTTGGGGTTGAAACCCTTGGTCCTTGGGGACCTGGAGCACACGTCATTTATAATAATATTACCAAACTTCTTGTAGAGTCGACAGGTGATCGGAATGCTGGCTTCTATTTCGGTCAACAAATTAGCATTGCCATTCAACGTGGCAATGCTGCCAGCATTCTGGGCACTCTGCCTTCTGGTGACGGCTTAGATTTTTAAGAAATAGATATTAAGTGTGTGTTACTAGTTGTAATTGTTTTATTCTGTTATTATCTGAAATCAACAAAAAAATTTTTAAAATATTTTAATGATCAACATAGATCATTTGAAAAAAAAATGCCACTATAGAGGTATAAAGATTTCCAAACGTGACGTCACAAAAGTTATGACCCCTCCTACCCCTTGTCACAGCATGTCACACTTCGTCGACCCCTCCCCTTCCTTAAGGGGTGACGTAATTTATGGATGGTTCCTAAACATTTACATTTAAATACTTCCTGTAACTATTGGTACAAATTAATGACTATAACTATTCTAATTTCAATTTTTATTGCAGATTTTGTAATTGAATATAGCTCTCCATGCGACCCTTCACCTTGTGGCATAAATGCAGAATGTTTGGAAAGAAATGGAGCAGGAGCATGCCGATGCCTTGAGACGTATGTTGGCAACCCGTATGAGGGATGTCGACCCGAATGCGTTATCAACAGTGACTGTCCACCCATGTTAGCTTGCATGCAAAATCGCTGCAAGGATCCTTGCCCTGGTATTTGTGCGCCAAATGGTATTTGCCAGGTTGTCAATCACCTACCCTCGTGTTACTGTCCTCTTGGACTCACAGGCAATGCCTATATGAATTGCATAGACAAAGTTGAAGGTAGGCTTTCAAGACAAAATTATTACTAGGTACACTGGGTTTACATTAAATTCAGATGCTTAAATAAACTTTTAATTTCAGACATAATAAAGCCTGCTCCATGTATTCCTTCACCGTGTGGTCCTAATAGCCAATGCCGAGAGGTAAACTCTCAAGCAGTATGTAGTTGTCAACTTGACTTCATGGGCACTCCGCCTAACTGTCGCCCAGAATGTACTATCAACAGTGAATGTCCTAGTGAAAAAGCTTGCATGAATAGGAAATGCGTAGATCCTTGTGCTGGGCAATGTGCAAGAAATGCAAATTGCAAAGTATTTTCTCATAATCCAATCTGTTCGTGTAAGGACAGATACACTGGAGATCCGTTCACTAATTGCTTCCCAAGTAAGTTTAACGGAGCAACAAAACTTAGCCTTTTTCTAATTATTTAACATAAGTCGGATTCTTTCAAAATATCTTATATTTTTGTTACAGTGCCTTTATCAGTTCCATCAGCACCACAGATTGTAAACCCATGTGTGCCCTCTCCGTGCGGACCAAATTCACAGTGTCAAGACATTAATGGGAACGCTCGCTGTACATGCCTTCCAAACTATACAAGCTCTCCACCAACTTGTCGACCGGAATGCTCTATCAACTCTGAATGTAATGCGATTATGGCTTGTATTAAAAACAGATGTGTTGATCCATGTCCAGGAGCGTGTGGTTTTAATGCACAGTGTGATGTCAACAACCACCTGCCAGTTTGTTCCTGTTCACCTGGTTTCACGGGAGATCCATTCAGCAGTTGCCAAATCATGCAGCATGGTAAATAATGGAGTTTCTTTAGCTGAAGGTTTAAATTGTTATTTGTAGCAAAGTTACTTAAATCGATTTTTTTATCTTATAGAACCTGAGCCCGTCGATCCATGCTCTCCTTCACCTTGTGGCTCTAACGCAAAATGCAATAATGGCGAATGTACCTGCTTACCAGAATACCAAGGTGATCCATATTTTGGATGCAAACCAGAATGCGTTCTAAATTCGGACTGCCCTAGAAGCAAAGCCTGTATTAGGAACAAATGTGGAGATCCTTGTATTGAAGCATGTGGAACGGGTGCCATTTGCGAGACCATCAACCATATCCCGATGTGTTCATGCCCTTCCGGTTTCACAGGATCTCCTTTCCATTACTGCACAGAATTACAAGGTACTGACTTCTTCATGTCTCTTCAAGTATCTTGCCACTTAAACTTTACACTTTGTTTGAAAATATGGCGTGTTTTGTTACAACATCCTGGTGATTTTTCAGAAATACCAACGCTGACAAACTTGTGCGAACCTAATCCTTGTGGGCCTAACAGTCAATGTAGAGATATAAACGGCCATGCAGTATGTGTTTGTATCCAAGGTTTCTTCGGAAGTCCTCCTAACTGTCGTCCTGAGTGTGTTGTGAGCTCTGATTGCAACCTAAATCAAGCTTGCTCCAATCAGAAATGTATAGACCCCTGCCCCGGAGCTTGTGGGCGCAATACACATTGTATTGTGGTTAACCACAATCCAATTTGCACATGCATGGCTGCGTATTCGGGAGATCCGTTTACATACTGTGAATTTATACGTAAGTATCAACCAAATTTAGTAGGTACCCAATTTAATTTTTAGTAAGTAATGGCCTCTCACAGGCGCCTGTGAGAGGCCATTGGCCAGCAGTGGGACAACCCAGGTTAAATAAAATAGAAATGCTATATTACCATCGAACGCACTTCATTAAAAGTTGTTAAAATCTTATCAGAATAATTTATTTGTAACTCATACAAAAACAAACATTTCATCATGGTCATGATTGTTCTAGCGGCCACGCCTCCAGTAAAAGTAAATCCATGTCTACCATCTCCATGTGGGCCGAACTCTCAATGCATTGAAAATGGTGGAAACGCAGATTGTAGATGTTTACAAGAATTCATTGGATCTCCACCAAACTGCAGACCTGAATGTACTAGTAACACAGATTGTTCCACAAGCATGGCCTGCATCAACAGAAAATGTCAAGATCCATGTCCTGGTTCTTGTGGACTAAATGCAGAATGCAGGGTAGTTAGCCATACACCAATATGTATTTGCCAAAGGGGTTACACCGGCGATCCATTCTTACAATGCAACATTGAAGTCGTTGTTGTGGAACAAGATCGACCTACTCCTTGTGTGCCGTCACCATGTGGCGCCAATGCAGAATGTAGAGAACAAAACAACGCAGGATCATGTATTTGTTTGGCCGGGTACTTCGGCAATCCTTACGAATCGTGCAAGCCTGAATGCTTAATTAACTCTGACTGTGCATCAAACTTGGCTTGCTACCAAAACAAATGTCACGATCCTTGTCCCGGTACATGCGGCATCAATGCTTATTGTAATGTTATAAATCATATTCCAAGTTGCACGTGCCATGAACAACATTTTGGTGATCCATACAGAATATGTACATTTAAAGATCAAAGTAAGTACCTACCTACCTAAACGCTATTTTTAATGTGTGTAGTTTGTGTTACGTTTAACTTTAAATTAATCTTTCACTTTGATTGCAGCAGAAATAACAGATCCTTGCAACCCATCGCCATGTGGACCAAATAGTCAATGTAAATCTCAGAGTAACTTAGCGATTTGCACATGTCTACCAAATTATCAGGGGTCGCCCCCAATGTGCCGACCAGAATGTATTACCAGCTCAGAGTGTCCTTTGGACAAGGTCTGTCAAAACTTCAAGTGCGGCTCCCCGTGCCCTGATGCATGTGGCATAAATGCAGATTGCCGAATTATCAAACACAATCCAATCTGTTCTTGCAAACAAGGATACACCGGTGATCCATTCTCAGTCTGTTCGGTGATTATCAAAAAACAACCTACGATACAAGAGCCTATCGACCCGTGTTATCCCTCACCATGTGGCCTTAATGCTCAATGTAGAAATATCAGAGGAATACCGTCTTGCTCGTGCCTAAATGGATTCTTTGGAAGTCCACCAAACTGTAAACCGGAGTGTGTATTGAGTACAGATTGTAGCAATGACAGAGCATGTATGAATATGAAATGTCAAAACCCATGCCTGGGTTCATGCGGATTGAATGCAATTTGCAATGTTATAAACCATGTGCCAGTCTGCTCATGTCCCAGTGGATACAATGGAGATCCGTTCGCAATTTGTAATATTAAACCAGTTGGTATGTATTTCAGTTGGATTAGGTATAATTCCTTTTTGAAAAAACATTTTTGAAGTAAAGTCATTCATTACATTATTATATTTATATATTTTTTTCAGAATCTCCACAAAACATAGATCCATGTTATCCGTCTCCATGTGGTGCAAACTCTAAATGTAATAATGGTATATGCACATGCTTGCCTGAATACCATGGCGATCCTTACTTTGGTTGTAGACCAGAATGTGTATTAAGCACTGATTGTCCACTTGACAAAGCTTGCCTGCGATCTAAATGCGTAAATCCATGCCGAGATATGTGTGGTTTGAACGCTGAGTGTAACGTTTATAACCACATTGCTATATGCAGTTGTCCAATTGGAATGACAGGGGATGCTTTCACTAATTGCCTCAAAAATGAAAGTGAGTATAGTTTATTTTGGATTTTATTAAATATTGTTGTGTTCGAAAATGATTGTTTTTGGTTGTCTTATTATTTATTTATTACTTTCAGAACCATTGGGTAGACCATGTGAGCCATCACCTTGTGGACCAAACAGCATTTGTAGAGAAGCAAATGGTCAAGCAGTTTGTGCTTGTGTGCAAGGATTAATTGGTAACCCACCAAACTGTCGACCTGAGTGCATCCAGAGTACAGATTGCCCTCCATCTCAAGCCTGTATTAATCGCAAATGTCAAGACCCATGCCCTGGATCATGCGGGACCAATGCATTATGTAACGTGGTCAAACACAACCCAATTTGTAGCTGTCCTTCAAGATACACCGGTTCACCATTCAGTCATTGTTACGGTAATTATCCTATTTGGCGATATTTTTATGAAAATACAACAGTAATAGAATAAATTATTTATGTTCTTGTATTTAAGTTGACTGAAGTCAAGTTATATGGAGATGACAATTGACGATTTATAAAACATTTTTGTTTCAGTGCAAGTTATGGAGGAACCTCTGTTAAATCCTTGCGTTCCTTCTCCTTGCGGTTTAAATAGCATCTGCAATCCGTCAGCAGATGGCAAATCCCATACATGTTCATGTCAACCAACGTTTGAGGGCATTCCGCCACAATGTCGTCGTGAATGTACTTCAAGCGATGAATGTCCCACTAACAGAGCTTGTATCAATTTTAAATGTAAGGACCCGTGTCCTGGATCTTGTGGAACGAACACTGTATGCACGGTACGCTTGCATAGCCCCATGTGTTCCTGCGAAAATGGCTATACAGGAGATGCATTCACTTCCTGTCATCGGGCACCATTGTATATAGAAGCTAAAGATCCCTGTGATCCAACACCATGCGGAGCAAATGCACGTTGCAAGGTTTCTAGATATGGTGCCGCAGCTTGTATATGTGAGATAGGCTACTTCGGGAACCCATACGAGTCTTGTAGGCCAGAGTGTGTAATAAACACTGACTGTCCGTACAATAGAGCTTGTCAGAGAAATAAATGTGAGGATCCCTGTCCAGGAGTATGCGGCTCAACAGCTACGTGTCAAGTCATAAATCACATACCGTCATGTAACTGTGCACCCGGTTATACTGGGAACCCTTACGAGTACTGCCATATTATTATTAACGAACCACGTAAGTAAAATTTACCAATACCATGATCAAATAAAATATTTAAGAGTATTTTAAAATGTTAAATAACAATTTATCAATTATTTCAGCATCTGTTCCAAGTAACCCATGTGTTCCAAACCCATGTGGCAGCAATACCATCTGCAATAACAATAATGGTTTGGCATCATGTTCTTGCATGCCTGATTTCTTTGGATCACCTCCCAACTGCCGTCCAGAATGCACCGTCAACTCAGAATGTGATTCAAGCAAGAGTTGCGTACGTCAGAAATGCGTCAATCCGTGTGTCGGTGCTTGTGGACTAAATGCAGAATGTAGAGTCGTAAACCATGCACCGATTTGTAGCTGTCGACAAGGTTTTGAGGGTGATCCATTCATAAGATGTTCGGTGATCGAAAGTAAGAAGTATTTGTTATTGTAACTAACTAACTTACTTTGTATATGTGTGCCTTGTATTGTCTAATAAACTATTTCATTTCATTGTCTTTATTCAGTGAAATTTTTGGAAAGTAAGAAACAACATTATTAACTAATAATATTCATCTAACCAAATAATTTTGCAGAAGCGCCTCCAACTCCAGAGACAAATCCTTGTATACCATCTCCGTGTGGACCAAATGCTTTGTGTCAATCCGTTAACAAATTGCCTATCTGTACTTGTATGGACAATTACTTCGGTTCGTCTCCAAGTTGCAGAGCAGAATGTACAGTCAACACTGACTGTAGCAGTAATATGGCTTGTATCAACCAGAGATGTCGTGACCCTTGTCCGGGATCCTGTGGTTTGCAAACAGAGTGCCAGGTGTTCCAACATGCCGCCATATGCAGTTGTAGAGAAGGTTATACTGGAAATCCTTTCCAGAGTTGTTACATCACAGAAAAAATTGGTATGAGTGAATTTTTATAAAGTCAGAACCCAGATCATATTGATAGCTAAATGTTATGTTTAAAATAAAAATGTTTCAGAAACGTTGCCCGTCGAATACGACCAATGTAATCCAAGTCCATGCGGCGCGAACGCAGATTGCAACGATGGTGTGTGCAAATGTAGGCCCGATTATTTCGGAAATCCATATCTCAGCTGCAGGCCTGAATGCACCATAAGTTCAGATTGCGCACCCCATTTGACATGTGTCAAGAACAAATGTGTAAATCCATGCAACAACATTTGCGGCCATGGAGCAATCTGTGAAGTCTACAATCACATTCCAATGTGCAGCTGTCCATCAAATATGACAGGAAATGCATTCTTTTCTTGCTCTCCTATATTAGGTAATACCTACTTATATAAACGATTTTAAATTATTCACACAGTTTGTGCGGCTAAACGTGAAATTCATCTACGAATCTTGACTTTTGTTCTGACACTGTATTTTTATTTCAGGCGTACCAGAAATAAAGCACCCGTGTGAACCATCTCCATGTGGCTCATACAGCACCTGTCGTACAATGAACGACCAAGCCGTGTGCTCCTGTTTGCTTGGCTTCATCGGCGTACCACCTTCGTGCAGACCGGAATGTCTGGTAGACACTGACTGTTCCACCCTGATGTCCTGCTCTAACCAAAAATGCATAGAACCCTGTATGGGATCCTGCGGTATTAGAGCGGAATGTAGAGTTCACAACCATAATCCTATATGCTACTGTCCAAATGGCTTTACTGGAGATCCTTTCACTCAATGTGTAGTTGTTCAAAGTAAGTTATAAATAAGAGATGAGATATTTATGTAAATTTTGTTGTTTACCAGAAGGAATAACAACCTAACCTTAATTAACAATGCTTGCAGGTGAACCACCAGTAGCAAAAGCACCATGCGAACCGTCACCGTGTGGACCAAACGCTGTTTGTCGAGTTTCTGGCGACTCGCCATCATGTTCTTGCCTACCCAATTACTACGGGTCCTCGCCGTATTGCCGGCCAGAATGTGTCACCAATAGCGAGTGTAGTTTCGACAAATCTTGTATAAATAACAAATGTGCCGATCCCTGCTTGGGTGCTTGCGGGCAAAATGCAGAGTGTAGGGTTCTTAGTCACTCACCTCAATGTAGGTGTCAACCTGGATATGAGGGCAACTCGTTCGATCAGTGTTTGCCAATAACAGGTATTTATTGTTTAATCTTGTTATTTGAGTTTGCAACCATTTTACATTCCTGTATGTGTTGTTAGTTATCAAAAAAGTATTTTTTTTTATATTAAATGTTTTTTTTAGTTCCTGTTCCTAAACCTGCCCCGCCAGCGAAACCTTGTGTACCAAATCCATGTGGTCCAAATGCACTCTGTCAAGAACGGTATGATATTGGCAGTTGCACCTGTATGAGCGGTTACTTTGGTAATCCATACGAAGGCTGTCGACCAGAATGTGTACTGAACTCTGACTGTCCAGAAAACAAGGCTTGCATCAACAATAAATGTGAAGACCCATGCCCAGGTGTTTGTGGGTCAAACGCTCAATGTCAAACCGTTAACCATATTCCCAAATGCAGTTGTGTGTTTGGATACATTGGAAATCCTTATGAGAACTGCATCTATAAAGAAGGTACTATGCTTATTTTTTCTCTATTCTCATCTATGGTATATCTTTATTCTCAACATAACAAAAACATAACCGAAATATTATTGCAGAAACTCCAGTTGAACCATGCAACCCTTCACCTTGTGGGCCATACAGCACATGCCAATCAATGAATAACAACGCTGTTTGCACTTGTTTGCAAGGATACATTGGTAACCCGCCAAACTGTCGACCAGAGTGTTTAACTAGTCCCGAGTGTCCTCTCGATAAAGCATGCGTCACACAAAAATGCGTCGATCCCTGTGTAGGAACATGTGGCGAAAACGCCAAATGTCGCGTTCACCATCACAGTCCATACTGTACCTGTATTCCTGGATATGAAGGAGATCCATTTATAAGATGTACTAGAGAAAAACAAAACACACCACCAATTATTAACCCATGCTTGCCTAATCCATGTGGACCTTATGCAACATGTAGAGATAATTACGGCAATCCACAATGCAGCTGCAACATAGGTTACGTTGGTGCCCCGCCGAATTGTGCACCAGAATGTACCATCAATCAAGACTGCCCTAATGATAAAGCATGTGTTCGAGAAAAGTGTGTAGATCCTTGTCTGGGATCTTGTGGAGCTAATGCCGAATGCCGAGCAATGAACCATGTGGCTATATGTACTTGTCGACGGGGCTTTAAGGGTAATTCCTTTGAAGGATGCTACATGTTTAATGGTAAATAGTTTTTTTTATATAATGGAGATATTATCAGCTCGAACCTTTGTAAATGATTGTTGTTGTATTGATTTATTTCATGACACTTAATTGTTTGATTTAGAACTAGAAACACAACTTCCAGCAGACCCATGTGCCTCATCTCCTTGTGGAATAAACGCAATATGCGACGCCGGTACTTGCACTTGTATTCCTGGATATCACGGAAACCCCACCATTGAATGCAGACCAGAGTGTACGAGGGATGATGATTGTGATAAACAAATGGCATGCGTCAGTTATAAATGTGTTAATCCTTGCAAAAATGCATGTGGTTTGAATGCTGTTTGTAACGTATACAACCACATAGCAATTTGTGAATGTCCAGCACTGCTGCAAGGAGATGCTTTTATTGCTTGCCGACCTGCATCAGGTAAATGAAATCTTCAAGACAAATGCTCGTCACAATCGTAATCTTTATAACTTTCTAGTAAAATCTAACGAAAACACAACATTTCAGCTCCAACTGTATCGGACCCTTGCACGCCAAATCCATGCGGACCGAATAGTATGTGTCGCGCAGATGGTACTGTGGCACACTGTTCCTGTCGACCATCAATGATGGCTGAACCACCAGCATGTAGAGCTGAATGCCGCGCTAACGACGATTGTCCACCACACCTGGCTTGTCGTAACGGCAAATGCCGCGACCCATGTCCTGGGGCCTGTGGTGCCCACGCTTACTGCCGTACCGCTATGCACTCCCCGATATGCACATGTCCGATCAACTATGTTGGTGATCCATTTATTCGTTGTTTGCCAGGTAAACACTTTTGAGTTTCTGTCCAACAACTCACGCCTGAAAGTTTACCTTGAAATTGTATATGCCTAACTTTATTTTTAATACCTGCAGCTCTCGAGTCCGAGCCAAGCGTTAAGGCACCGTGCGACAACTGCGGTCTTAATGCTGACTGCTTGGACGGCACATGTCGCTGCAGACAAGGATACTTCGGGGCGCCACCATTCTGCCGTCACGAGTGTCTGAGCTCCAGTGACTGCGACTGGCATCTTACTTGCGTTAACAGACACTGTGTAGATCCGTGCCCAGGGGCCTGCGGGCAGGGCGCACAGTGCTCTCCGATAGCTCACAAACCACACTGCGAGTGTCCCCCGTCATCTTTCGGAAACCCACTCGTAGAATGCCGACCTATGGATACGATTCGTAAGACAGGCTCACTCAAATGGAAGATTGCTAATTTAGTTCAAAACCAATGTTATCTATGTTAAACCTAGGCGAAAAAACTTAAACAAACCATTAGAAACTGCGATCTCGGCAAACCCACCATTTTGCTTTTAAGGCTTAGGCATGGGTCTTACTAGTAAAACTGGGTGAGCCGATCGCATAATCTAATGACGATTTCTCCAAAATTCATAGCGTTAGCTTTGATAAACGCTTATTGTTTCAGTAATATGCTGGCTTTACTTTTCTGAACATGCACTTAATATTAAACTGTAATATTGCAGCTAAAACACCAAATGATCCGTGCACACCATCACCTTGCGGACCTGGAGCGTTATGCCGCGCAAGAGGAACTGGCGCTTCGTGCGAGTGTGAGCCCGGCCTACGTGGCGATCCTTACTCGGGTTGCCGACCGGAATGTCTCGCAGATTCCGACTGTTCTCCATCTAGAGCCTGCATCCGCTCGCACTGTCGCGACCCGTGCCAAGGCACCTGTGGCGTCGGGGCTGAATGTGAAACAGTCAACCACATTCCTCTTTGTTCGTGTCCACCCGGAACTAGGGGAAATGCCTTCGAAAGATGCGATGTCATCAGATCACGTAAGTATTATGAATGGCATTCCACTAGTCGGTGCCATCATATTATATTTGTATAAGTGCAACAAATAGAAAGCATTTGATACACTTGTGTGTTCTTTAGTGTGTAATGCCGGAAATATACAGGTACAACGGAACAGTTAGCTGGCATACTAGTAACGGCACGTACAGTAACTAGCACAGAGTGAATACATTTGCAAGTTAAACTTGCTTGCAATTTGCATGCCTGTATTTCCAACACGTATACACAAGACTGTAGCTGGCACACTTAAATTCTAGTTCACGTGTCAGTTTCACGCTTTCTTGTGATGGAAAACATTCTAAATAAATAAAATTGTATCGTATTGCTTCTAGCTAAAGAATGTGTGGCTAAAGAGAAAAAAAAGATGAGAATAAGAAGACAGATTTGGGTGAAATATTGTCCTTGTTCTTTTTCTCCATTAGGAAAGGTTTTGTGCCATTTTAGCTTGTGTAAAAGATAGTAAATTTTATATTTAAAGAGGCACCCTCTATAAATATTAAATTTCCATTTATTTATTGTAAATATTTTTGTGCAGCTCCTCCATGCAGTCCATCTCCGTGCGGCCCAGGCGCTTTATGCTCAGTTTCCAACGGAAATGCAGTTTGTTCGTGTCCCAGCGGCACCAGCGGTGATGCGGCTACCATAGGTTGCCGCCCTGAATGTGTTATCAGTTCTGAATGCTCGCGAGACCGCGCCTGCGTCAGGAATAAGTGTGTGGATCCATGCATCGATGCATGCGGTACAAATGCTTTATGCAGAGTATTTGATCATGCGCCAATTTGTTCATGTCCACAAGACACCACCGGAAATCCATTCCACGATTGTGTTCACAGAGGTTAGTGCTGCTAGATTTATTAGCTCAAAAATTTGTTGGAAGTAAACTGATGCTTATTTTGCAATATTTTCTTCTTTCAGAAGTAAGACCTACAACCAAAGACGATCCATGTGATCCAAATCCTTGCGGGTCTCATGGCACGTGTAGAGATGGATTATGCACTTATCCAGAATGTATCGTAAATGACGATTGTCCAGGAGATAGATCTTGTATAAACAGGAAATGTGCCGATCCGTGTGTTAACGCGTGTGGCCTCAACGCAATTTGTACTGGTGTTAGGCATTCAGCTGTTTGCTCGTGCCCACCCGGATACACTGGATCGCCATTTGTCCGCTGTGAGCGCATTATCGTTACAACTATTACACCAGCTCCTGAATGCTTAAGAGACGAGCAATGCGCTGACAGTTCAGCTTGCGTAGACACGCGTTGCGTGCCTGTTTGCGGTCCTGCCAATTGCGGGCTGAACGCACGCTGTGTGGCAAGACAGCACAGAGCTCGATGCACATGCTTGCCTGGATATGAGGGAGATGCTTACCGGGGATGTTATTCTGGTAACTTTTTAAATATTTTTATTTTATTCTAGTAACGTATGTCACAAATGATGTACATATTAGTACAGTATTGTGATTGTGAGATAAGTTATTCGTAATAGTAATACATTTGATTTTTTTTGTTTAAGTTCAATGCCACAGTAACAACGACTGTCCTGACGATGAAAGTTGTGAAAGTGGTTCATGCACGAAAGTGTGTCTTCGAATGCGTTGCGGGGTAGAAGCGCGCTGCATAGCTCGCGGACACACAGCGTCTTGCGAATGTAACCCCGGAACCCGCGGCAATGCTTACACCGGATGTCGCAGAGACGAATGCACAGTTGATGATGAATGTTCCTCGTGGTTGGCCTGCAGAGGAGGCAACTGTGTGGACCCTTGCCCAGGATCATGTGCACCAGGAGCGTTGTGCACCGTGGTACGACATGTACCAGCTTGTGAATGCCCCCGAGGTACCCAAGGGAACCCCAAGATCGAATGCCGCCAAGGTAGGAGATTGCTTGCGACTTCCTTCCAGTCCCATTCGATTCGATGTTTACAGATGATTTATTTACTTATAATGCCAACATTTTTAGCATAATGAAATATTTGAATACAAGTTTTTTAGATGTTTGTCTTATAAATTGTACGTGTTTTAGTGCAATACCAAGTAGAATGTGAAAGCGACGCTGAATGTGGACCGGAACTAGCCTGTCTACAAGGCAGCTGCAGGAACCCATGCGAACCAACATCTTGTGGGACGAACGCACTGTGTCGCGTCGCAAATACTCTGCCATTCCGAACACTTATCTGCGAGTGCCCTAAACCTCTAGTAGGGGATGCGTCCGTTCAATGCATACCAAGTAAGGATCATCATAAAAGAATATGCTCACATAAGTAAATCCAATAATTTTGCAATAGAAATACTGTTATATTTTATAAAGGTAAATTATGTTTACTTTAATCATCGGAGAAAACTAAATCAATTATCTTAATTAATTTTATCTTCAAAAGTATCAATTATTTAGAAAGTCTGGAGATGGAACGAACTCACTGAGAAATACGGATTATGGTATGTTGAACGATCACTGGGTGATGTCCCTGTTGTGCCTGTTGGAAAATATACACTGATCTTCTCTGTTCACGTTATACCTAAATTTTATGTGCATACACCATCTTCTGTAAATTAAGTGCTTATACCTGGTGTAAATACTGTACATTTTTCTAACGTAAGAAACAAAATGACGATTGTGATTTGAATAAAAACCTTTTAGTAAAGTATTTGAATCTTTTGCAGGGGCCGAATGTCAAGCAGATAGTGAATGCGGTGACGAAGAGACGTGCACTAACAGAAAGTGCGTAAGCGCATGTGAAGGCGCGTGTGGCATCGGCGCTGAGTGTCGCGCCAGTGCACACCAAGCGCAATGCTCTTGTATACCACCACTGCAAGGCAATCCCACCGTTGCCTGCTCACCAGGTCAGTATTGCAACGACGACGTCAGCTGTGACGGTAAATTTAAAACATAGATCAATCAGTACTTACCTAAATGCCGTGTTTCAGTCGCGATTGGAGCGGAATGCACATCAGACTCAGCGTGCGGTGCAGCGGAAGCTTGCGTGTCGCGGCGCTGCGTCGCGGCGTGCGCGGCGGCCTGTGGAGCCGGCGCTTTGTGCGAGGCGCATGCGCACCGTGCCACTTGTCGCTGTCCTCCAGGCACAGCCGGAGACCCAGCCACGCACTGCTACACCAGTGAGTTCTATGCAATAATTTAATTGTTTTGAAAAACTAAAAATCTCAATTTTCTTTTTACCCATTTTTTTTTTGTTTTTTAGCCGAATGTGCCTCTGATGACAACTGTCCATTCGACAAGATATGTGTCAACGGATACTGTCAAGATCCTTGCGCCCTGGGAACACCATGCGGTCGTGACGCACTATGCGAAGCGGTCGCCCATATGGCCACTTGCCGCTGCCCGGCGGGTACGCAAGGTGACCCGCGCCGAGCGTGTATATCCGCCGTGTGCCACTACAACGAGGATTGCGATGACACGCAAATATGTAACCGACTGAATCGTGTCTGCCAACCGGTATGCTCCGAGAACGCATGCGCCCAGGGAGCATTGTGCACCGGGAGCGGCCACCGCGCGCTCTGCACGTGTCCGTCCGGCTACTCGGGCGACGCGTACGCCCGCGGCTGCTCCACCACACTAGACAGCTCCGAATGCAGTGCAGATGCCGATTGCCCCGCACCTTTGGCATGCGTTAACGCCCGATGTACTGACCTTTGCGCAGGCGCGCCCTGTGACTCAGGCCTCATTTGCAACACGGTGGACGTGCTTCCACTGCGAGCTGTAGCCTGCGTATGCCCGGAGGGCGGACGATCCGCGCCCGACTCCGGCTGCCGACCGCCACCCAGTGCAGAATGCTCCGTCGATTCAGAGTGTGCTCTTGCTCAAACCTGTCGTCGTGGAAGTTGCGTTGAAGCTTGCAAAGCGGACCCCTGTGGACAAAACGCTTTATGTGAATCTATCGATCACGCTTCGCATTGCAGTTGTCCAGAAGGCTATACAGGAAATGCGAGGATTGAGTGTAACTCTCGTAAGTAACTATTTATTTTACACAATTAGAATGTACTACTTTTTTATTATTTTGAAATATGACGTTTATGTTAAACATTATTTTAGTTCCTCGCCATACAACATGGGAATGTTTCAACGATGAAGAATGTGGTCCAGAACGCGCTTGTATGGATCGAGCCTGCGTGAACCCATGCTTAGACGCTTGCGGCGCCGGCGCACTGTGCCGCGTCATCGATCATAAGCCGCAATGCTCGTGCCCGAAAGGATATTCTGGTGTTGCCACCTTACACTGCGTACCACGTATGTTTTTGAAATCTCAAATGTATTTCAAGAAATTGGTCACAAATTGAAACTGTTACTTGACCAATGTTAATTTACGTGAATCATAAGAACTAAATCATTTTTTTATTTTATTTTAGCCTCTGGCGGATCAAAAACAGTTGGCTGCAAAGCAAATTCAGACTGTCCACTATCACAAGCATGCGTAAATGGCGCTTGTGCCGATCCTTGTGCATGCGGCTCGAATGCAGAATGCACTGTTGTTAGACACCACCCTGTATGCTTCTGTGAACGCGGATTTTCCGGAAGCCCTTACATAGGATGCACGAAAGGTAGTACTAGCATCCCTATTGTTTTGGCCAATGGTACTTTTTGTTATTTACATTTATTAACTTCGTAATTATATTTCAGTTGGATGTACTTCTGATTCCGAGTGTCCTGACAGCGACACTTGTTACAACGGAGTGTGTGTTAATCCATGCGTAGTCGACGCACCATGCGCCATCAGTGCTGAATGTTATGGACAAGGGCATCGGCCCAACTGCAGATGTCCAACTGGCACCTTTGGAAATCCATTCACAAAATGTCAGGCTGCAGAATGTGAAATCGACAACGATTGCAATGATGATAGCGTATGTAATAAAGGCATTTGTAGAAACGCGTGCTTTGTTGATGGATTAAGTCCATGTGCTAGCAACGCTGACTGTTTTGCTCGTAATCACGCTGCATCTTGTAGATGCCCATCAGCTCTTCCTCTTGGGGATCCATCAGTCCAATGCCAGAGAATAACAGTTACCGGAGAGCCAGAATGTAGAGTAGATAGCGACTGTCCGAGCCGACACGCTTGTCTCAGAGAAGAATGTCGTGAAGCTTGTAACGAACTCCAACCTTGCCGTGGAAACGCTCGCTGCTCAGTTTCAGACAGCGTACCTTTCAGAACATTGATATGCCGCTGCCCTGAAGGTTTCATACCCGAAGAAGGTGGAAATTGTAAGCCGGCACAGTTACCAGCTTTGAGTTGTTCATCAGATCAGGACTGTAACGAACAAGAATCATGCATCAACAGAATTTGTCGTAACCCTTGTAACTGTGGCGAAAATGCTGAATGCTTTGTTCGAGATCATAGACCGGTTTGTTCTTGTCGGGAAGGATATGATGGTAATCCATACCGTGCGTGCCGCATTGTTGGCTGCCGATCAAATTCGGAATGTGAATCTCATGAAGCTTGTATCAATGAAAATTGCATCAGTCCGTGCCTTTTGAATAGTACTTGTGGTCCTAACGCAGAATGCTATGTGGAGAGAAACCAACCATTATGTCGCTGTCGTCCTGGATTTGAGGGTAATGCTTTTACCAGCTGTAACGCAATAGAATGCAGAACGAATGGTGATTGTCCACAAGATAAACAATGCAGAGCTCATAGATGTATTGACCCATGCCTAAGCGGAAATATATGCGGACAAAGAGCTTCTTGCTTAGTGAGAAATCATATAGCAGTCTGTAAATGTGATCCAGGTTATATTGGAAGTCCTTATATTGAATGTAAGCCAGAGATCACAGCTGACTGCTACGTCGATGCAGACTGTCCGTCAAAACTGGCGTGTCTCTCAAGCGAATGTGTAAATCCATGCACAACATTAAGACCATGTGCAACCCCGGCAACCTGTGAAGTGTCACCGACTCTACCAGTACGAACAATGTTATGTACCTGTCCACCAGGATACGTAAGCAACGGCGGAGGTGTATGCCGACCAACCACAAACTCAGTTTCAGACTGTGAAACCGATAATAACTGCACGTCGAATCATGCCTGTGTAACATCTGTTTGTATGAACCCCTGTGAGTGTGGGCCCAATACCGATTGTCAAATCAAAGACCATAAACCGGTGTGTGCTTGCAGACCAGGATTTATAGGAGACGCGCGAATAGGGTGCTACGAAGTTTTATGCCGTTCAGACTCACAATGCTCGGACGATGAGACCTGTATAAACAATAGATGCATACCCGCATGCAACGCCGAACCCAATGTGTGCGGAGAATCTGCCGAATGCTACGGAGCGGATCATAGACCATCATGTCGTTGCAAGATTGGAACTGTAGGAAATCCGTCCATCGCCTGCACTCCTATTGGGTGTCGTGCGGTCTCTGACTGTCCAAATGATAAATCCTGTATCAACACAAAATGTGTAAGCCCGTGCACACCGACAACTTGTGATGAACCAGCCGATTGCCGTGTACACAATCACGAGGCCCACTGCATCTGTCCACCTGGATACCGAAGCACAGACATCGGCTGCGAAGAAATTACCGAACCTCAGTGCTCTCGGGACGTCGATTGTCCCTCTGGCACAGCATGCCTTAACGCGAAGTGCGTAAACCCCTGCCTTGCTCCATCACCATGTGGCACAAACGCAGAATGCAAGCTCGCAGATACGCTCCCAGTGAGAACTATGATCTGTGAATGCTTACCTGGATACAGAGGAAACGCTCTAATCGAATGCACACCAAACAAACGTAAGTGTCAACGAGTATTGATAAAAATTACCAGTACGGTTAACAACAGATCTTTAAATTTGACTCCAAAAATAATAAAATTTTGTTACAGAACCAGGAACCAAATGTGTAGACGGACAAGGACTTGACACCCTCGGTGAGTGCGCGCCATGTCGCGCTGAAGAAGGTCGCGTTGTGGACGCGCGAGGTCGTTGCGTATGCGACGCAGGGCGCGGGTTCACGGCGCGCGGCGACGAGTGCGCATCCGGCGGATGCCGCGCCGACAGCGACTGTGACGACAGCTCGCGCTGCCTCGCCGGGGTCTGCGTCAGCGCCTGCAAAGCTGATCCTTGCGGAACTTTTGCCACGTGTGAGGCTTCCGGTCACCGTTCACATTGCACATGTATAACTGGATACACAGGCAACCCAAGGATACATTGCAATGCTTATCGTACCGATTTCCCGATACCAGACATGCAGGTACGAACCGACAGGACGGAAAAGCTTCGTTGATGAAATCGTATCTACCTACCCTAGCCAAACTCGATTTAGAAAGTTTGTGCACAAACCATGCACGACACATATAACTAAAACTCAATTGCTTGGCGTCCAGTTTCAGATAATAATTGAAAGCAATATTTATTGAACGAATGATTTCAAATCGACAAGTAATGTAAATTGTGTATAAAAAGACGTGAGTGAATTTTAGGTTAAATATGGGCGGTTTGTTTACAAACATTCTACATCGAGTTTGACTAGTGTATTATTTATATCTCTTAAAATAATATTTATGACTTACTAACCTGTTAACTTTTACAGGTCCGATGCAAAGCCGACGGTGTTAGCGTGGGCCTGACCATCAAGAATTTCACTGGAGTATTGTATGTCAAGAGCTACAGTAAAGACGAGCGTTGTCGCTTGGCAGTAGATACATCTAGAGACAAAGAGAGTTTTGTGGACTTTACAGTTCATTTCGGCGATTGTGGCTTAGTGCATGTGAATGTAAGTCAATGTTCAAGTATTTACATTGCATAATTTTTTGCAAATACCAATAATTAAAATAGATTGGTACAGAAGACAAAGGTTTCGCTTAAACATGATTTTCTCCACAGGGACTAGCCAGCTTCGTACTCGTTATGCAGAACCATCCAAAACTAGTGACATCGAATGCCAAAGCTTTCCACATAAAATGTATCTATCAGACTGGTGAACAGAACGTCACTCTGGCGTTCAACGTATCCATGTTGACTACAGCGGGCACGATCGCCAACACCGGCCCGCCACCGACTTGTTCCATGCGAATCGTTTCTCGCTCGGGAGACGAGGTCAGCTCCGCAGCCATTGGAGAAAACCTTGTCTTACAAGTCGATGTTCAACCTTCCAGTAAGTCCAACTGCATACCTAAGTAGATTAAGAAATCCTGATTGACGCATCCCGGGGTTGTAATGTTTTAATCTATAGCGTAGTTGGAGTTCTCAATTTTAATATTTTTTTAGGTATATACGGCGGCTTTGCCCGCAGCTGTATCGCAAAAACGAGTGACTCTTCGACCAACGAAGAGACCGAATATCGCGTGACAGATGAAGACGGATGTGCAACAGACGCTGCTATATTCGGCGATTGGGAACGGAGTGAGGACGGTAGCGCACTGAGGGTGTCTTTCAACGCGTTCAAGTTCCCAAGCAGCGATAACATTAGATTCCAGTGCAACATACGTGTTTGCTTCGGAAAATGTCAACCAGTAAGCTCTTCATTCACTAAGGAAACTTAAAGTTATTAAGTTCTATAGGTACTCGGTTCTAAAATCCTAGATATTTTTGTAAACAAAGGGGTAAAAAACAATATTAAAATATTGGTGGTAAATATTTTACGACACTGGTATCATCGGAGCTAATCGCAGAAGCTCGAAACAGTTTTTGGTATTGATAGATAGATAGAATATTCTTTATTGCACAAAAGTTGTAGATAGGCGAACATAATGCTAGATAGCATTCTCTACCTGCTAACCTTTGGGTAGTGTTGACAACAATTTAGTAGGTAGTGCTAGATAACAAAAATTATTAATTACAAGAAACAAAGGAAAATACAATTAATAAATCGTGACATTAACATAAATAAACATAAAAAATTATAATAATAATAGGCACTCACATTAACAGCTTTCATTAATCATTTCATTCGTTGAACCGTGTTCGATGCGCGTGGGCAATTATGCCTTGTTTAAGTTTGTGTTTTTGTTTCTTGTGATAACTTAGCTGTTTCCATTTTCTCTATTTTTGTTATCAATATTTGTTAAGATTGCATTCACAAATGACATCTCTTTGTTGACATAAAATATATGGATTCTAGAACCGAGTATAGTGTATACAGGTGTAGATACCATCTTGATCACTTAACAGATCTTCCCGCTAATCACTTCATTAATTTGCAGGTGAATTGCCACGGTGCTGACGCTTTCGGAAAACGTAGAAAACGAGAAGCAATGTTCGATGGCTCCATCGAGGGCCAACTTCGGGAGGAGGTGACGGTCGAATCGAACCCGATAGTAACACTGCAGCGTCGTGACCCGTCGCAGGTGGCTCGACAGCGCGACGGCTGGTCGGACGGTGCGGGCGGCGCAGCGGCCAGCAGCGGCGAGGTGTGCGTGTCGGCCGCGGGCCTGGCGGTGGCGCTGGCGCTGACGGCTCTACTGGCGCTGGTGGCCGTAGCGGCCGCAGTCGCGTGCTGGCTGGTAGCGTGGCGCCGCGCGAGGCCGCCACCTGCGCCCCTACCGCACCCGCCCGACTTCCCCAACCCGCTGTTCCAGCGCTGAGCTACCTAGTCCTGCGCCCCGCTCCTCCGCCGGCGCCGGGCGGTGTCGGCTCTTTCTTCTCACTCACTTAGCTTTAATCTGTGCGTGCCGCCGGAGGACCGTCGGGCGAGGACGCCGCGAGCGCCGCGCCTTTTGACGCGCCCCTCGCTCGCGCTCGCAGCGTCCTGTATGTTATTATAGTACTTAATATTTTTTTATAACGTGGAATAGTCGCCTCCTTTAAAACTTTGTGATATTCATAATATAAATACTTTTTCGAAATCACCATAGTTTTATGTAAAATATTAATGTGTAAGCATAAATAAATAATTTAATAATACTGGTATTTTGAATTCACAGCTTAAAATTCCATTTTGAAAAATGTCGTTCTACAAAACTTAGCCTTATTTTACCAGACTACCAACGGAGGAAGGTTATGAGTATGAGGTAGGCACCCGAATAGGGTTTGGGCCTGGGAATTTGCGGTTCTGAATTTCCCGGGAGTTCTTGAAATGTTTGGCCGATTGAAGAACCGGGAAATCGTAAATCATTTCCCGGGAATTTCGGGACTTTGGGGAGAAATATTTTTACTTTTAGATCACTACATAAGTAAAATTACTAATTATTAATTTATTCCACTTCCTCTTATAGCATTTCGCATGTATCAGGTACCTATGGCGTAATAGGTATGTTAGAGCTGCATGTCTCTTGATGTTTTAAAATTAATATCATATTCTGAGGTCTATGTCTCCCCTCGTTTCTCAAAAAGCTTCGTTCTATCAAGTTGTGGCTGAAACCTGTTTCACACGCGATTGCTGCCATGTTACACAGTACCAGTCAAAGTCAAAGTCAAAAACTCTTTATTTCCATAAATACAATAAATGTACACTTAGAAAAGATCAAATTCTTAATAATTAAACACTGACACGGAAATAAAGTGATATTTTTGATTTCAGTCGCTTCGGTATGTAGACTAAAGTAAAAAAGCGACGAAGAAACCTTTAGCCTGTTAGTTTGTTGTTATTTTTCGAGTTGGAGAAAAAAGTATCTTGTTAGTATATCTTAAGTTTTTTACCAATTTGCTTCATTTCAAGGCGCTACACACGCTTGACCAAAAATGTTTTAATGCCCAAATGATATATTAATGATAAATGAGATATTTCAAAAGAAACTGCATCCATATCTCCTCTGGTTATGGGTGCCCCCTACTGTCCCAGTTAAAAAAACACTCTGTACATATAACGTATGAGACACTTAGCTTCGTGGCCGCCCGATTTAGCTTTCGACTCAATGAAGGGATCAAAGTTCAGAGTTGAGCTTTTCGGTGTCACTCTTACACCAAGAGTGACACCGAAAAGCTCCAGTTGATTTTCGAGGCATTGAATTTGACCCTATTTATTCCGCCAAACAATCCAAACACAGACAGCCGTCAAATTCAAATACAGGCTTTGCAGCATATCCTCTTAATGCCTGTATCTCATCCTGCCCGCTCTGGCTTCTGGACCAGGATGCTAACGTCTGTGTGTATATCATTATATAAAGATCATTCAAAAATTCAAAATGCAAAGTGCTTTATTTCCTTTAGACCTTACAGTACTCTTGGACACGTCACAATTCAAATTACATAAGTTAAACTAGAAAATAAAGTGATCACTTTGATTTTTGCTCACTTCAATATTTTTAAGGTAAAGCAAGGAAGCGAACAAGAAACCTTTACCTTGTTAGGTTGTTAGTCTTCGAGTTGGAGCAAAACTTGTCCCAAGCTTTTTTATCCTCTAGATAATCCGATATTTTGTAGTAAGCCTTTTTACAAAGGATACGTTTGACAATTTGTTTGAATTTATTTATTGATAATTTTTTCAACTCATTTGGTATTTTGTTGTAGAAGCGTATACATTGCTGAAAAGATACATTAATCTTGTGTAGCCTAGTTGTGGGCACAGCGAGTTTATTCTTATTTCTAGTATTTCAATTATGTGTGTCGCTATTTTTAGGGAAGCGATTGATATTCTTATGAGTGTACTCGTACAACAAGTTTTCATAAATATTAGGTCCTTACATATGAAATTGGCGTTTTTCGTACTGGCCACTTTAATCACAAATTTCTCCTCTTTGGTAAGGAATTCCAAATTCAAATTTATACAGCTATAGACTCATGTATTTGTGCTTCGATGATCGTCATTCATTTGTTTTTTTTCTTCTGTTTTTTTCTGTTTGCGTCACTCATTTTACAAAATGGAAAACTTAAAATATCGCATTATTTACGAGTACGAGTTCCGCCGTGGCACTAGTGCTGCGGAAACAACTCGAAGGGTGAATGATGTGTATGGCGGTCGTGTTGCAAAAGAAAACACAGTTCGTTTTTGGTTCCAACGTTTTCGTTCTGGAAATTTTGACCTGCAGAACAAGCCCCGTGGACGGCCTGAGACTCAAGTTGATAATGAAGAGTTGAAGGCTATTGTGGAAGCGGATCCATCGCAAACCACGTCCGAGTTAGCTGCAGGCTGCGATGTTAGTGATAAAACTGTTTTAATTCACTTGAAGCAAATTGGGAAGATTAAAAAGCTTGAAAGGTGGGTACCTCACGAATTGACTGAAGCAAACCGGCAAACGCGCGTCGACTGCTGCGTTACATTACTAAACCGGCACAATAATGAAGGTATTTTAAACCGAATCATTACCTGTGATGAAAAATGGGTTCTTTACGATAATCGGAAGCGCTCAGCGCAATGGTTGGATCCTGGCCAGCCAGCCAAATCCTGCCCCAAGCGAAAATTAACCCCAAAAAAGTTACTTGTAAGCGTTTGGTGGACTAGTGCCGGTATTGTTCATTACAGTTTTCTCAAATCTGGCCAGACTATTACGGCTGATGTCTATTGTCAGCAATTGCAAACCATGATGGAAAAGCTAGCGGCTAAACAACCTAGGCTGGTCAATCGCTCCACGCCACTGCTGCTTCACGACAACGCTAGACCACACACTGCGCAACAGACGGCTACTAAATTAGAAGAGCTTCAATTGGAAAGTCTAAGACATCCTCCGTACTCCCCGGACCTTGCTCCAACAGATTACCATTTTTTTCGAAATTTGGATAACTTCTTGCAAGGGAAAAAATTCAACTCCGATGGGGCAGTCCAAATCGCCTTCAAAGATTTTATTGATTCCCGTCCGACTGGTTTTTTTAGTAAAGGGATCAATGAACTACCTATAAGATGGCAAAAGTGCATAGAAAATAATGGTTCATACTTTGATTAATTAAATATATTATATTAAAAAATATTCGACTTTTTGTTCCTCCCATACAAAACGCCAATTTCATATGTAAGGACCTAATATATTGACATGACAGTACCATGTCCATACCATTATGTTTATTTCTTTGAATTTTTCACGTAGGCTTTCTCTGGGACCCATATTATAGATTGCACGAACAGCCCTCTTCTGCAGCACAAATATGGTGTTAATATCTGCAGCGTTCCCCCACAGCAGTATGCCATAAGACATAACACTATGGAAGTAGCTGAAATAAACTAGTCTAGAAGTATCAACGTCTGTAAGATGACGGATTTTTTTGACTGCATACGCTGCATAACTAAGTCTCTTCGATAGCTTCTCTATGTGTGGGCCCCATTGAAGTTTACTATCTAAGGTTATTCCTAAGAATATGGAATATGGTGTTAACAATTTCTAACGTTTCTCATTTGACGGTTACATCAGCCTTAACTTGTTTTACATTAGGTTGAATAAATCTAATACATTTCGTTTTGGTCTCATTAAGCAAAAGATTATTGACACTAACCCAATGATGATGAACTTTTGAGATTGCATTATTCACATCTTCGAAATTGTGTTCTGTCGTTTCATTTTAAAAATTAATGAAGTATCATCAGCAAACAATACGATCTCGTGATTATCCTTTACAAGATGAGGCAGGTCGTCAATATAAATTAAAAATAGGAAAGTGCCGAGGATAGATCCCTGCGGCACTGTACCCATTGTAACTACAGACCCCGAAGACCGTTTTTCATTAATGTCAACTCTTTGTATCCTATTACTCAAATAAGATGTAAGAAGATCCAAAGAGGTGTTCCTTATTCCATAGTGATGTAGTTTCCTGATTAATGTTTCATGGTGTACGCGTATCGAATGCTTTTGACAAGTCGCAAAAAATGTCTAATGCATCTTGATCTGGAGTAGCCGAAGTGGTCAGCAGGATCAAAATGCTGGGTCTTGAGGTAGCTCTCAACAAATCTGAAGCCTTGTGCTTCCACGCACCACGAAAAGCTCCTCCAGCCGGAACTATCATAGTGGTGGGTGGAGTCAACATCGCTGTCGAGTCAACATCGCTGTCGAGTTTTGAAATACGAACTAGTCGCATTCTATAACAAACATTTCATCATCAAGCGAAAAACAAAAATATAATTTCCATTGATTGAGTTTAAACAATATTTATGCGTCATTGCGTTTCATTAAATTATTTTCGGTTCCCGCTGCACCATAATTTATTCTCAAGTTTTTGTCAAAGTTTTAACTTTTCGTCGATTTGATTATCTGTAACTTTATTTCCAGATTTTTTTAACCGACTTCCTAAAACGAGGAATTTCTAGGTTGGGCAGTCTGTATGTACGGTTTTTTTTAAACTGTTTTATGTATGTTCGTCGGTTTCTCGACGACAATGAAGACGGTCTCGAGAAAATGTATGGGAAAAGATTTTTACGATTTCTGACTTTTTTAGTACTTCAGCCTCAGTTGGTCCGATATAAGTTTTTGAACACTATAAGGAACATGATCGATTAGCAAACGCAAATTTTCTTCCTAACTGTAAAAAAACAATTGTTGATGGGGGTGAAAATTTATCTAAAAAATATGGACAGTCTCCTAAGACCATTTTACTGTAGCTACACCGGTTATGGTACATCCCCTTACTGCCCCGTCCAAAAATCCACCTGTATATTGTATGGATGCACCTACATATGTACTCTTACCTGTGCATTTGAAACCTTAGAATAACGAACATAAGTTACCTAGATTTATAGGGTTAAAAAAAAACAACCTGTAACATATTATAAATGTGAAAGTTCGTGTGAATGTTTGTAACCACGTATCTCCGTACCGACTTAACCTATTCAGATTAAATTTGGTATGTAGATAGTTTAAGTACTAGAATAACAACACATAGGCTAATTTAGTTTTCAAAAAATAATTTCTAAGGGGGTTAAAAAGGGTGGTAACTGGTAAAGTTTCCATGGAAAATTAGTATTCCTTGGTTCGATTCACTCAAAGCTCGGTATAAATAAACAATAAAGTAAATAATGATACACGCATTTTTATTTTTACAAAACTACTTCTAGGGTAGTTTGCAGGAGTGCAATCAATTTCCACGCGGGCGAAGCCGCGGGGCGCAGCTGTTACGGTTCTCAATATATAAAGATAAATCATAATAATAAAATTTGTGAACGCTTGTTTAACACTTTTACCTACGTGTAGTCGGCTTTTAGTTTATAACTATACTAGTACTACTACTACTATACGAGCCCCCGGCATCGCGGCTTCTTTAGCGCTTTTTAAGTAGCCTATGTCCGTCCTTGGGATACCATTTACCTTGCTACCAAATTTCATTGAGATCCGTTCAGCCTAGGCGTGAAAAGGTAACAGACAGACAGAGTTACGTTGAGTTTTATAGTATGGATTTTTTCAAGTGACATTTTTACATACCATTTTGTAAATATTTATGGAATTGAGGTGCTAAATATGATCTGCTAAAGTTTACGTGTTTAATTCGCTATACATGCACAATGTTATAACGAAAACTCGTGACGTGTTAGTCGAGCCCCTAGCACGAAAATAGTGTTAGGTAGGCAAGGTAGGTGATCGGTGATGAGAGTTCCGTCTTCATTATTATAGCACAAGAAAGTTTTATTAAGATTGAAGTGATTAATATGTTGATTAACATGTTTTAACCTAATCAAAGCACCTCTATCCTATCCATCTAGCTGTGTTTAGGCACCAGAAAAAGTGCATTTCTCTAAATGTTCAAAACTGAGTATACTTAACAGAGCTTTAATAACCGAAAAACAGTCGGGTAAAAAGGTTAAGGTTATGACGTCATACTTTTTAATTCGATGTTCTTAGCTTTGGTATATGCAGCCTTTGGGTGATATCCTTTTACATAACGTGGCAATAAACGACCGATTTGCTAACTTCAGTATTTCATGTACTTTGCCCTTTAGCTAACGTTCGTTTCTTACCTGTTAGGCAAGTATCCGGAAGTAGGTTCCTCAAGATAGCAAATATTAAACTAACGTTAATTTGTTTTTAAAAATAAGTAAAACTGCTTCCTTTTATTTTTGGAAAGATCTGGCTATTGCCGGAAACAGAACCCATTAGAATAAAAAAAATACATGTGTAATATTATGAGACTAATCCATAGGGGATTAGTCTCATAATATTACACATGTATTTTTGCCAACAAAGTACATAATAAGGATTTTAATTTGAAAGTAGGGCCAACATAATAGGCCACACACATTTCACAGTTGTCAGTCTTAGCTTGATAGTGAGGTGACATGCTAACAATAATTTTATAAATCTATCGACTCGACGATACTGTGGCGGCTAGCCACGACTCCACGAGTAGTAAATTGGGCTGACACAGGAGTTTTGTGTGACGACGCGACGCCGCTGCCGCCAGTCGTTTCTACCTACTCACTAGGTACAGTAAAGACATGGTAGGTATAATCAGTTACCGGTATTTATTGGAATGTACCTATTCAATAAAATCAGTACTTTAGTTTTTGATTAAGATGATCTTAATCATTAGTGATCTTCCTCCACGCAATATAAAGTAGGGGTTAGGTAATATAATCTTCTTTAAATATATACAGATATATTTTATAGTATAAATACTATCGACTAAACGACACAATCGACTCGACGACACTATGGACTCGACGACACAATCGACTCAACGACACGACAATATTTTACCCGACTGCGCAAGGACGGTTATGTTTTTATATAGCACTGAACGATCCCACAACTCTCCGATTCCGAATGACACTACTGAACTCTAAACGCAAGCAAATAAAGCGTGCTAATAAGGTTCTAATTGACTGACGAGGGGACAGATTTATTAAACAACATTTTGCATAGATTTACATCGATTCGAGTGAGTCAAGCTGCCACTTACAAAATAGGCTGTGAAGTGTGTGAGACACCGACCGTTGATCAAAATTTAAATAAATATTTTTTATTTATTTAATTACTATGACGAAAGAACTGTTAAAATCGAGCTACATACACAAGGCGCCTTGGTGAGTAAAACTAATAGAAATAAGAAAAGACAATATAAATAAGATTCTATAAAGAGCTGGTGTCCGCGAAATGCACGAAAAGTATTAAAAAGTCAATAGGTACCTACTAGCTGACCGGACAGACGTTGTCCTGTCTTATTTATGAATATAGAATTCAAATTGGTATTATGGTCGATAAGTTTTCTTATTGTTTCTTATTTTCCGCGCTACTGTCTTATTTTTTTCTTTCTTAAGAACCTTTTCCTGATAATAACAAACACATCAAAAAAGAATTAGCGAAATCGGTCCAGCCGTTCACGCGTGGTGCCATGACCAAGGGAAATACGGATAATTTTTTATAGTTTTTATAGTTTTTTTAATATTATTGGTATTTTGTGTTCGATAATTTAAGATTTTTTCAACAATTTTTTTAAACCTAATTCAACCTATCCATTACAAAAAGTGTTTATAGTAAAAATATAAAATTAAGTTGGACTTCTTATAAAATGTAAGTATAATATTTTTATGCGATTTCTGACTTTTTTACTACTCAAATCTCAGATGGTTCGTGTTTGTAAAGTTTTTGAGCAGTAGGTATAAGATACAGGATCAATTGGCATCAAAAAATGCCCTTTGCATATTACACAAAAATATTTTTGACGACCATTTTCCAGTGACCATGAAAATGGTCTTAGGAGACTGCCCATAATTTTTAGATAATTTTATAGATTCATTCATTATTCCTGAAGCTAAACAAACGCAAGCGCAACTCTAGGTGTAGGTATGCTATGCCAACAGTCAACACCAGTCAAACGCGCTGTACTCCTCCCCCCTTACGTCACCCCGTATCTCCTTCATACCATAATGCCCCCACCACCTGAACTCGCATATTGTTTACCAATTGCTTTGCTGCGAGCGATTGACGAACCAGTCCAGGCAGGCAGTCGGTCGACCAAATAGCGACATCGTTCGCTAACGCGCACAGTTTTTACACAGTTCATTCATTCATTTCATTATTAATAGTCGCGCGTCGCCAGCGACGCACGCGACTGTCTGTCTCCGTGCGATGACCATGTGACGCGATAGTTATGAGTAAAACCGATATTTCGAAGGAAGCCGCCGCGCCCAGCGTGGCGATCCACGTGGACCAACATGAATATCAAGACAAAGAAAATTCAAAGCTTCTAAGAGTTAATGCACTTCAACCAGCTATAACACCATCCGGCCCTATGCGAAAAGTCAAGAGTTTCAGCGACACCCATAGGATACGAGATGTGTCAGCTGCATCCGGAGCGGCTTCTGCAAGAAGTCTACGTCCCTACGAGCAAGTGACTTCTTATCCCGAGGGGTCCGAATGTGGAACTACTAATTATGCTCCCTCGGTTAGATCTCTTGCTTCCATCGGAATGGGATGTACCGATGGTCGGAAAATGGTCATCAGAAGAGTACCAACATCACCTACTGAATTGTTTCACCTAGTACGTCCTCCTACGTGAGTACCTATCTCTATCGCAAACGAAGCATCCTCCGAGTAGTCATTATTTAATTGAACTAACTAGGTTCATCCACACCACTCCCATCCCTTTTTTCATCATCGTTCTTGCATACAGTATCTAAATAAGAGATGTCTCTTTGGTAGGCACTTAAGTAAAACACTATAATACTGGTTACTATTATTCTTTGAGCGAAGGAATTGGCAATTTGGCTTAATGGGTAATTTGGTTTTATACATTTCATAACGCTATAGTTGAAATTTACCAATGTCAGTTCACTCGAACCACTGGATACCTATCACCAAGTGAGAATTCAAAAATAATAACAGCAATCTACCTATATGGACTCTCATCAATGATTACCTTTTCATTATAATAAATTGGAAATATACATAAGCAATCTTTTAATAATATATGATTACCTATAGGAACACGTGAACATTATTGAAGTGAAGTACGAGTAGGTAACTACCGCTTGAATGTAATAGGTTGGTGTAAGTCCATTGCAAAAATATAATACCAATGTATGACTGCAAGGAACATTTACATAGAAGTAGGTAGTATATGAAAAGGTGTATAATAAACTCGAATTGGTGTGTTTTTACTGAACGGCCGATGTATGTTCAGATGTAGAGCACTAAAGGAAACATAACATTATTTGGTAAACCCTTGAACGTTTTCACTTCTACCGCTAGAGGGTTACCAGTTGATGCTGCTGCTGTCTGTACATACACTTTTCATACATCAAACTCGTACTCGATTATATCCAGCTAATGCAACAAAACTAATTACAATCGTTTTTATCAGAAAGTGTCCAGAGCTCCAAACAAAATGGCTAGAAAGTTATAAACTGCAAAACATTCAGTTTAAAAAAAATGTTTACCTACCTACTGGTATGTACCTAAATCTGTTAGATATCTAATCAATAACAACTTATAATGTGCAAGGTTTTATAATTTTAGCAAACATTTAATATTGCTATGTTATACGAACATGTATATTTGTAACTCACAGGCACTTGCAAAAGAAAAAGAAAGAGAACATAGGCTAGAAAACCGTTCGCTTGAGTCACAAAGTATTCCTTGTGTCAGCTAAAGTTGGCACTAAACTAACGAAAAACTTGTGGCATGCCATGACGAACAGACATGGCATTACCATAGCCCATACCAGAACCAGAAATCAATTCGTTATTGATTGACTAAGGAACCCTAAAAACACGTGGCCATAGCATTGGTGGACACTATCAGCGATAAAAGGTCTACGTAACAGGAGATCGTGTATCAATAAATCACTTTATCGCAAAAATAATAACAATAATAGATGACAGATCTGTGATTATCTTGAACGCACGTCCCAATGAGGGAAATCCTCCTGAATGCAAAATATAATTCCGGTGAGTACCTAAATATTATCAGTATTGGTTAGTGAGGATAAATCATTGAAATTTAAGTTTTCTCAACCTGTATCAGAGTTACTAAGTTTCCGAAAACTGATTTCTCAGCTTTGAGCCTTGTTACAAAGTGTTTTTATCAACGTAAGCCATAAAATTAACACTCAGATGCTTTTTTCTCGCACCATTAAGTACTTAGACGTATAGCGGCGTCATTATAATAGTAAAACATGAACAAGCCATTGTTTCGTCGATAAAAAATATAGGTTAAGGGTTTGGTTCAGCACATTTACCTCATTAAAATTTCACGCTACCAAACAAAACGGAGGCAAAATGTTTGTGATAGATACGTAAAAAAAAGCAGAATCTGCACCATCAAAAATCTTAATTTTATTTAGTAGGTAAAGAAAAGTAACTAACTCATGATCAAATGTGTTTAAAAGGCCCTTATCACCTATAAAATCAATCGATTAAGATCGGTGTTGGTTGCTAAACTTGCAAATGTGATCATCTACCTAATAGGTACTGAGACAGGGACCATTTTGTGACTCAAGCAAGTTGTTTTTGTGTTCTCTTTTTCTACTATTGTATGTATCTTAATTCTAAATTATTTATAGCAAAAATGACAACAAACGTACCTACATTAAATGTATCTACTATGCTCTGAGTTACTAAAGAAAATGTCTATTTAATTTTAAAAACACACATCTGAAAACGTGAAATTTTAAATGATACCTATTTTGTTCTTTAAATTGATGATTGATGAAATTAAAAGAAAAAACAGTTGGTATATTTAGGTTTAAACTATGTAGGTAGTAAATGCATAATTTTCGCCAAGGCATCGTGCTTTCCCGAAATCCTAGAATTTACATTTTGTCGGGTTGGTACTTGTTAAGTTTTTGACAGAAGATCAGCTGAGAAAATCCGAAATTCCTAAGATTATGAAAGGAGTTGGGTTGTAAGACCTTCAATGCTGAGCTGATAGATAACGCTGCAACACTACTACATATCTGCTCACATACATTATGTATACATACATACAACATCTGCTTTACGGGTACCACGACGACGTCGCAACCACGGACGCAACCGACATATTGTGTACCTAAGATTGATCGTGCGTTGAAACCCTGGAGTCCTTATCACCCGAGTACATAATAATGATTTTAAAATTTGCGTACACTTAAGGTTTGTCAGTTGAGGATTACTTTGAAAAGTCGGAATTACTTTACCTAAAGCTGGATGCATCATAATTTAAGTATTCAGGGGTATTTATCGCGTTTATATTCTTTTGATATTGACGACGTTTCAGCAGATTAAACGCTGCCGTGGTCCCGCGATAAATGGAGTTATCGTCGCCCGCCACAAAGAAAGGGCATTTTTTGAAGTTCTCAAAACAAAGGGAGGAATTATTTTTAAAAAAAGTTACCGCTATACTGTGGCGTTTCGTAGTTTTGAAAACTTTAAAGGTAGGTAGATTTAGTCGTTAAGTTAATATGCAGAATAATGCAAAGAGCATTCTGCATAAAGGAGTAGTCTGGCCGTTAAAGAAGAGAGCATCCATGCCAGGCAGAAAGTTAAAACAGTCAAACGACGGTCGTTGATCACGCAATTGGTGTTTCCTGTCCATTTGTGCGCGTGAGAATGATCCGTTCCATCATTGTGCTATGCAGTGCAGAGGATTTACAAGATTTTATGAAGATAGGTTTCTTATCATTGCAATCATTATTACTTATGTTTGTTTTACTTATTGTGTGGTACAACATTTTTCCACTTATATGCCAATGTTTTAGTACGGCACTAGACAGCTACATCAAGTTACAGAGGCTGGTAAATCCGTAATAAATAACGTGGTTGGGTTCGGTTCCTTACGTTTAAGCCTTTGAGCCATTTGACGTCACTTTAATCTGCCTTCATTCATCATTAATCCAAACAACGTTTTCAAGGTTTTGTCGGATGGTACGATATTAACAATAGTTAGGTCAGAGTTATCAAAAATGCTAGCAAAAACTTATTATCTAAAAATATGTACCAGTCTGTTTGTTTAGCTAATACACTATTCTTTGAACATGTCGTTTCTTTTCAAACTTGACAGGACTCTACCATAAATTTATTATCTTAGACATTTTAAATCTTATTTATGAACATTACATTATTTTTATTGCACCTACATACATACGTACCACAAATATTTGTATTTACTATCCTACCCCGCGACATTGAAGAAACCGTTGAAAGTAATAACCGACTTACTGATAAAGGTAACAACAGACACAGAAAGAGATTTGTTTTCGCAACATTAGTAGGTACCTATTGATAACCTACAATATTCATACACTGAAATGTTGCACCGACCAAGCGAATTTAGTACCAAATTCGGCGACACAGACTCCTTTATGGACTCCTTTCATTGCCAACGACGCACGCGTAGTTTTGCGAGTCCTCCTAGTTGGGGCTCGCAGCGAGAGGCTGGGTAGTGAATGCGTTAAATAGGATCCTTCCGGCCGCAACCGTAAGGCGCTTAATGAGCAGCCATAAATAATTGTATCAAGTGCTATTTGTTGCGCAGGCCACCAGATGAGGACACGGCGTCGCATGAGAGCGATTGCGAAGAGGAGGAGGAAGACACTACTGTCCACCTGAAGCCGAGGCGGCCTTTTTGGGCCAACAAGATTCAGTTCGTGCTGGCATGTGTCGGCTACTCTGTAGGCCTTGGCAACGTGTGGCGTTTTCCTTATCTCTGTTACAAAAGTGGAGGAGGTGAGTTAAAATAGGTTTTTAGGCAGATAAGTTTATTCTCTGTCTTGAAGAAATTATCAACCTCTGCAAAGCAGTGCAAGCACACAAAATAAGTATGTTCCTAAAAATATTGATCGGATCAAAAGTACCTATGCCGCAAATGTTAGACTGGTATGATAAAATACAATGAATCTAAAATACGACATCGTCCGCTCAGAAGGCGTGTGACGTAGAACCCTAATAAAATTATGACTTCGCCTCACGTAGATGAGCATCTAATCAGCTGTGACAAAACGATGTCGTGTTAGTCGTGACATTGTATGATTAGTGCGCTTTACAAACCAGATAATGGATTATTTAGGATTGTTGTTAGACGTAAACTCACAATTGCCTAAACACGAAATACGATCACTGTGGACATGACCATGAGGACATCAATTATGATTTATCGCTATATTTTGACGCTATTACGCCATTAATCCGATAACTAAAGATTATGGTAAGTAGAGGAACTTTTGAAAATTTTTATGTAACGTATATTATGATACCTTAGGTGCTAGGAAACGACCAACTCTCAAATTAAAACAAACTACTTTAATAAACGGCAAGCCGCCTAATAAACGCCCTCGTTTTTAATTAAAAACTTGGTTACATCTGCTGACGTTTCGGAGATAAATGGGAATTTGATTTCCACACAAACAATCTCTCACCGTAACCAAACGTATTATAGTCTCCGTTCCGTCGCGTCGTGGATATCAACGAATACCAAACATACAGGCAAGTTCCTATACTCGGCAGAGCCTGCTTGGTAAAGTCGAGCGAGATGGTCGTTAAGGTCATTATTTATTTTAACCCCCAAACTATTTTGTAAGCTCGAAGACGCAATATTTTTACTTTAATTAGGTATGCACATGTAAATCTATATGTAAAAACATTCTTGTTTGAGGGACAAGGGCAAAAGTAATCTTTTTGTTTTGAAACATAGCATGCAAGTAGACGATAAATGAACATATTGAATAACTAGACCGATTTTTAAAAGGTTACAGCGATACATACTAGACAATATTAAAATGTTTAAATCGACATTGTTTGTATGTTTTAAGCACACAAAAAATCGTGTTGATCGTTGTTTGTGTCTCCGTGGCTGGTTGGCACCGAGGCTCCAAAGGCACGACAATGCGGTGTGAATTACAACTGATGCCTATGGCAAACTAACACTTCAAACCAATCACAGCATGCAGACATGCTCAAGATATCAAATGATTTATTGCTACTTAAGGATATATTTAGAAATATAGGTAGATGTTTACTAAGTTGTTTATTATAATGACGTAGGTATCAGCTATCAAGCGTTGCTTATGTAAATAGAGCAGGTTTATATTTTATTCTAACATTAATTAACGTCTCAGAAATACGATCCTGCCATGAATTCCCGCATGAATGAGGATAGAGCTATTATTTATGCCACCCATACTCAAAGTGTGCTCCGCGGAGCCCTGGGGCTTCGCCAAGCCTCAGTAGACTTAGTAAATAAATTTAAGAAAAATAAGGTTGCATAGAAATATATTTATTTATATATATAAAAGAAAGTCGTGTTAGTTACACTGTTTATAACTCAAGAACGGCTGAACGGATCTCGGTGAAATTTGGCAGCGAGGTAGATGGTAACCCGGGGCCAGAAATAGGCTACCTTTTATTCCGGAAAAAAGCGTGCGAAGCCGCGGGAAGCCGCTAGTAAACATTAAACGACAGTCGCTAATCAAAGTACTTCTTTATAATTCGAACTGCGAAGCGCGCAGTGGTCCACGGAACATACACGGTGTCTCAGAACAATCCAACTTTATCGAACGATAATAATAAAAAAAAAATTTAATTAATAATATATAAATAATAATAATGCTGGACAATCCACACAGCATCGCCTAACCCCAATCTGAGCTTGTGTTATGGGTAAGTACTAGATGACTGATAAACATAATACAATACATTACATAGATATAATACATAATTAATTATTTATTGATACCAAAACGTACATAAAGAACGAAATTTTACTTTCTTAATATTACATTAGTTAGAGAAATGACGACCGTTTCTTTGATGACACTCTTCAAACCTTTTGCGGACATTATCGAAGACTTTTCGAAGAAGTTGCTGAGGAATCAATCTGATCTTCTCTTCAATGTTTCTTCTTAAATCTACCAAACTTTGTGCATTGTTTCCGTAGACAACACTTTTAAGATAACCTTAGAAGAAAAAAATCAAGTGGGGTTAAATCAGGGCTCCGTGGTGGCCACTCAAAGTTACCCTTTCGAGAAATCACTTTTTCTGGAAACAACTCTTGCAGTGCTGCTCGCGAGTTGTTAGTTGTATGCGCAGTTACTCCATCTTGCTGGAACCACGACTGACGATTGTAGCGCTCACTTTCTCTTATTCTCGGACCAAATAATATGCGTATCATCTCAATATAGCGCGCCGAATTCCCCGTAATCGCTCTGCCTCTATTGTTTCAAAAAAGTAAGGTCCATAATGGACTTTGCCGACATTGCGACCCAAACAGTGACTTTGGGGCTATGCAAAGGACGTTATTGTAACAATGTTGGATTGCTCTCAGCCCAAAATCGGCAATTTTAGCGATTCACTTAACCGTTCAAATGAAAATAGGCATCGTCTCCCGTGGTCAAAATGCTCTCCAGTGTAAGGCTGGCGGCAACTAAATAAAAATGTAAGAACAGATATTTCAAACGCTACCCCTCGCTCACCTCCAACCTGCTTTGATTGCGTTTCGTTCACTCTCAAAATAGTCGGACCGTTCTGAGACACCCTGTACTATCGAACCTACTACCCGCGGAACTGGCACGCTGTAACTTTGGCCCAGGGATTTACTAACAGACTGAGTAGACTTTAGCCAAGGACATCAGATTTCGGCAATCAAAGTTTTTTTGTTGTCTTAAAAACAAAGTATTTATTTTGCGCAATGCAAAAAAAAATTCGCGTCTCGCTTCGCTCGCTAATTACTGATATTACTCACCTCGGATTCTAATTCTATTTATATCTTCCAGCTCCTGTAAAAAAGCTTATATTTTAAAGCAAGAACATTTTAATGTGTTCATAAGATAAAAAAATCGCGGTTCGCTCCGGTCACAGTTATAACGGTTTTTGTGCTATTGATGAAAAAACAAAGCTATTTTGAGTGCTTCTGACTGCTGCAATCAGTTTTTATTTAACAACCCCTGATACACTCATGTTAAAATGTTCATAGTGTCACTTTGCCAAACGCAATAAAAAAGAAAAAAATTGCGGATCACTTTGTTCGTCGATAATTTTAGTCTTACTTTAATTCTGCAAGATTGTTAGATTGTAAAATTATATAGACTGACTAACGGCAAAATTATTCCAGCCTACACTTAACTAGGAAATGTATAAATTCGTAATAAGGTATCCCTAATGAATGAGGTACACCAGGGCTCCACCAAATATTTGGATTCACAAAAAGGGCTCCAACGCTCAAAAAGTTTGAGTACCACTGATTGATGCCATTGAGCAGATTATTTTTAGGTTTTAATAATAGTTCATTCGGACAATTTTTAATTATTATTAACTAAGAACACATGAAAAATAGCACAGAAGTAGTAACATTTGAATCTATGATCACCAATTTTGCTATAAATGCGTTTATAACAAGTTCATTTAGGTATGCTAAGAATGAGCAATGGATGGGTTAAATACGCAATTTCTGTAGGTCAACTACTGGATAAATGATACAATTGACCATTAACGTTTCCAGAATCATCTTGCCGAAATTTTGATAGCAGACATTAACAATTTGTTTCAATAAATGTTTGCAACTGCTAACTTTTATAAAAATCGCTGCATCTGTACTGTAATAAAACCATTAAATAATAAATAATGTAAGACATAAAGAAATAAACGATTCTATTTTATTATTATTTATTCATTAAGCTTCCTATTTACAGCTACAAAAACAGAAATGAATTTTCGAAATGGTTTTTCTTTTGTTTCAGGTGCTTTTCTCATTCCTTATTTCATAATCCTCCTCGTATGCGGTGTGCCAATGCTCTTTATGGAGCTCGCTATAGGACAATATACGGCCCACGGGCCAATCGGTGCTCTATCCCAGATATGTCCGCTATTTAAAGGTAAGATAATAAGCACGCCGAATTAAAATCGTGATAAGAAAATTATAGTCAATCTTCAATACTATCATGAAAAAAAATAATTTGCAGGTGCGGGTCTGGCGAGCGTGGTGATCTCATTCCTAATGTCCACCTATTACGCTGTGATAATTGCGTGGGCAATATACTATTTCTTCACATCATTCAAGACCGAGGTTCCGTGGGCCAGCTGCTCGAATAGATGGAACACAGCGCAATGCTGGGTACCATACCATAACCACACAAAACCTAACGGATCACAAACACCCACCGAACAATTTTTCGAGTAAAGTTTGCTTTTAAATAATTTCGAGAAGTATTGTAGCTGGGGTCTTCAAGGTCTCATGTGTATTGTGGCTAAGATGGTCAGGGTTATTGTACGGAGAATGCTCGACGCGGAACAGACGTCGAATAAACTAGCTCTGTATACGATAAAATATTTTACCACGTTAATCTTTAACAGATTCAGCAGGAATTAAGGAATTCAAAATATTATTTGGTTGGGTTGATGAGCAAAATCAATTCATTCATATGCACTTTTCAAGCAAGTATTATACATGCGCGAAGAAAAATATATTAATATTAGCGGCATTTGAACCTTAAGACATTCACATACCAACACGGGTACCAAGAGTACGTTTTTTCTTTACATAAAGGCAACTACCTAATTACCTACAGTTAAATGCTTGTACGTCGTTCAGTGCCTGCAACCTACACCTGGCACTGAGAGCACCCCGGCCCCGTGTCCTCCTCCTCAATATGAACCTCTCAATTATGTAATAAAAATATGTTTGTATGTGTGCTTTATTTGTGCTAAAATTTAGTAACTGCTATATCGACCAAGGTCTGAAATAAAAATATTTATTTATTTTTAAATAAAATTGTGTTTTGTTGCAGGAAAAAGGTTTTAAGCATGAGTGATGGTATCGAGTTCCCTGGAGGATTGCGGTGGGAGTTAGCAGCATGCTTGGTCTGCGCTTGGGTTCTCGTATACTTCGCCCTGTGGAAAAGCATAAAATCCTCCGCAAAAGTCCGCTACATCACCACTACACTGCCTTTTCTACTAATAATAGTGTTCCTCGGTCGGTCGCTGACACTCGAAGGAGCTGATAAAGGCTTACGATTTTTCTTCAAACCCGACTGGGAATTACTGAAACAATCCAAGCCTTGGGTCAACGCAGCATCACAAATTTTTAATTCGATCGGCATTGCCTTTGGTTCGATGATAATGTTCGCCTCCTACAACCGATTTGACAACAACTTCCTCCACGACACGCTGGCCGTGTCCCTGGTGAATGCTGTTACTAGTTTAATCGTTGGAATATTCACATTTGCTACAATAGGAAATATAGCATTTGAGCAAAATACTCCAGTTAAGAACGTTATCGCTGATAGTAAGTACCTACTTGAACACCATATAAACGTAACTACTTCAGACTTGCATGAAAATGTCTGTACCTACTCTGATATTTATGAAGTCCACACACTAAAGTCGGCGCGGCGGGCCGCCGACAGCTTGACAATTCACTGTCGGCTGCTTACAATATTCATACACTGAAATGTCGTACCAACCCCCCAGGCTGTGTCGCCGTCTTTGGTGTGTGACTCCATTAAGTATCTACAGTAAGTGACTTGTAAAATATTTTTTATTAATAAATTGTCGTATTTTTTTACCGAAAAATCTAAATAAACAGTATTAATGCTTGTTTTGTTTACAGGTCCAGGGTTATTATTCGTCGTTTATCCTCAAGCTATAGCAAAAATGCCCGCTCCTCAGTTATGGGCGGTACTATTCTTCTTTATGTTCTTGTGTCTCGGTCTGAACAGCCAGGTATTTAAAGTGACCAAGAATACAATTAATCAACCGATTGTACGCTGAGATAATCATATTATTGTCTTAATTGCAGTTCGCCATAGTTGAAGTTGTGGTTACATCTATCCAAGACGGGTTTCCCGACATGATACGCAGGAGGCTTGTATACCACGAACTGTTGGTATTGTGCGTTTGCGCAGTTTCACTGGTGTTCGGGTTGCCACACATCATTCAGAGTGGCATATACGTATTCCAACTGATGGATTATTACGCCGCATCTCTGAGCATAACGTATCTTGCCTTCTTTGAAGTGGTTGCCATAGCTTGGTTCTATGGAGTGGGTCGTTTGTCAAGAAATATTAAACAGATGACAGGTCAGTAACGTCTCTCTATCCTGACACATTGCGATGCGAATGAGCTGCATAACATCGCCATTTTTTAGGACTAACGTGCTAGTAAAAACTTTACTTTTAATTAGGCAATTTAAGTAAGTAGGTAGGTATTTTTAACACGTTATTAAACTGTCAGCCATTTTGCTTTGATTATGCAAGAGTTATCGCAGGTAAAGATAACCTTGAATCTGTACTACATTGCACTCATGTGACACTGATCATTATTTTTATTTTACAAATAGATTACATATCCGATATGCTCTGTTTAACGTGCATTGTTCCAAAAACTTTTCGAAACAATTACTATACTAAGCAGTCATCTAACGACAAAAATAATGTGTCACACACAGTTGTTATCAGCTACAATCAACACACCCAGAAAATGTGTTTTTATCTTTAATGGTTTTTATTGTAGTCATTCCAAGAGACTAAATACGTGCAAAAAAACTGAATTGCTAACTGGCTAAAAAACGTGCTTATATTTTTTTATATGTTTTTTTCAGGTCGTTACCCGTCTCTGTACTTCCGATTCTGTTGGCTGATTGCGTCACCCGCGCTTCTGTTCGCGCTATGGGTGGTGTCTCTGGTGGACTACATGCCTCCCAGCTACAGGGACTATGACTACCCTTTGTGGGCGCAAGTGCTAGGCTGGACTATAGCATCCTTATCTTTACTTTGTATACCTGTGTATGCCATAGTTGTAATCATACAATCGCCTGGAGAAAATTGGAGAGAGGTAACATATTCAGTAATTTTGACATTTCTTTTTAGGGTTCCGTACCCGAAGGGTGAAAATGGAACCCTATTACTAAGCCTCCGCTGTCCGTCCGTCTGTCCGTCTGTCGCAGGGCTCTAAAACAAGGTCTAAGGTAGGCACATAAAACTTTCTATGAATAAGTAACACTTCAACTGTATTAACAACAAATACTAAAAACAAAATAAAGTTTTTTTTTAAATTTAAAGGGGTCTCCGAACAAGTGAAAATTTGATGTTCTTTGAAAAAGTTGCCTGATTTTTACGGTACGGAGCCCTTCGTGTGCGAGTCGACTCGCACTTGGCGGTTTATTTCTTTAAAGCCAGGGTACTAGTACCGATGTTTGCTAGCCAAATTTGATATACTTAATTCTACGAACGTTCAAAGTAGTAGAAGATGAGCCTAAATAATTTTTTGCAACCACGAACCAATAAGGAGCGGGAAGTCTGTTTGGACTTCTACGTTGATATCTGGCGATAAACCCAGATTTCATTTATCAATTTGTGATAAATTTGCACGAATTACAGTCAAACATTTGATAATTCTAGTGATGCATTGGCCTAGGTACGTAGGTAGGTACTCGAAAACGGTATAGCCGATTACACACCGGAGGTGCTGGATGTATAGCGCATCTTTAATGTCTATCAAACTTAGTATGAACTCTATTCACCGAAGTTGTCTCACTCTTAAGTTCTAGGCAGTAGTTAAGCCCAACTTAATCACTTCCGGCTTATTACGTAGTACCAACCTCGGACTTGTCTAATCAGTACCTAGTTTAATAACATAAATAGGTTGTTTTATGTATTACTCAGTAATTTCCCAAAAGATGTTTTGTTTTTTTTCTAGGTAATGTGATTGTCACCTAATGATAAGATATTGGGTTGCGTATGTTTAAAAATGTTATTAATTGTTTCAGAAATTATATTTCTCCATTCAGCCGACTTCGTTATGCGAGTGCGGAATCAACGGTTGTGATATATGCTGCTCAGAGTCTGACCACTCCGAGGACAAAACAACAATAACCTAGTCGCGAGGAAACCCTACGAACTAAATATAAGTTAAAATAGTCTTAGACTTGATTAAATTACCTCCATTTAGGTATCACAGAGCTCATGATAAGATTGAAGAATAAACAATTCAGTAAGATAATACGGCGGCGGTCTATCACAATTATCATGAATATAAAGTACATAGTACCTACTAGAGCGCACTTGACCCAAAACGAACAACACACTTATTAAAATAGAAGATTTCAAGAGTTTTCTAATATTTCTATAGGTAAATCATTGGGCACATAATTGGTACAATATTTCCGTGAAATAGGGAAATTTCATGCCATTTTTAACGGACTTCGAAAAAAGGAAAAGGTTATTTTTTATGTTTGTTCGATTTACCGTGTCAATTATAGATTGATTTTGAAATTATTTCGCTATTGTATAGAGAATGATTCTGAGATAGTCGCATAAAAATTATATTCCTGATGGATTAGTATTTATCCCGCAAAACTTAAAAACAGTGTAAAATTAAGGGATTCAATGTCGTTTTTAAGTTATTTCAAATCAATCAAATTATAATATCTAGGTTTCCATGTATAAGTACAAAATGTATGTATGTATGGTCTTATCTCTGCTCATACATTATTTTAAGTTGTTGCTGAATAGTTAATCATGCTACTAGGGCACTGTTTATTTGTAGAGTTTAGTCATAATTGACAAAGGGGAATTTAAATGATGAGATTTAAACAGTATTAGGGTACTTGAAAAAAAAACCGCTTTTCCAGGCTGGTGTTATTTTTGGCTCAGAAAAGACAGCCAATGTGATTAATTAACATTCCTTGACAACATATTTTTTTGTATTTGGTTATAAATTAAATTAACAATTAACTTTAATTTTAAGAAATTTAAATCCAAAGTACTTTTTGAAAGTACATTAGTTTTAACTATACATGATTTACATAATTTATTTTCCATATATTATTTATTGATGTAAGGCTTGAATATTTATTCTAAATTACTTTAAAAATATGGATTTCCTTAATTGTGTTAATAACATTGAAGTAAATACATCAAATGTTTACAAATATTTTAGTCCAGCAGACTGTAAATAAAAATGTAATGTTGAAATGTAAATAGATAAATAATAATTAGGAATTGAATGTTGTATCCAGTAAAAAAATATGAGAAAATAAAAATTTAATAAGCAATCATATGGCTATATTATTTCACCTTTGACCTATTACGACTGACTTCAAACTCTGTGGCGCAGCGGGCGAAGGTGAAAGTGTGTATGATTAGCAGATATTTGATCCAGGGTAAGGTTTACTTAATATCAGATCTCAAAAGATCTTGGTATTCTTGTATAAAATACAAAATACTTTATTATTTTTTTGTATTTTATAGAATTCCTAGATTAAGATCTGTTGCCCTACCATACCCTACCCAACAGGGTCATTATTTTATTGCTAAGTAATACAGAATACTCATAACCAAGTTTTCTAGGAGCATGTAGCCTGGAGGTAGTTACTGGCCCAGTACTACAGTCCCCTAGCTAAGGGATTTTTGTATAGGCTACAATAGAAAAAATTTAAAGAATAAATTTTAAATATTTCACACATTCGATGATTACAGCTACAGTAATTAAAAGTACATTAAATAATGATTATTTATATATATAATATTTAATATAAAAAGTTTTAAAAGTACTTATGTTTGAAGAATCAAAAACTACAATATGCTTCTAAAATATATTGAGGTTGAATGCACTTACAAGTAGATTAGAAATTATCAGCATAGTTATATTTTCTTTTTCTTAGGGCTGGCACATGTATCTTCATCGGGATCACTTTCATCATCATCTTCTTCTAGAATGCAGTCACCTTAAATTATAAATATAAGATTTTAGAAAGAGCATCATTGTGTAGTATGTGTATTCTGGTTTTGGTTGTGATATGCTAGAACATTTACACCATCAAGGATAAGCATCAAAGTAGGTAAGTACCTACTATGTGCCTATGTAATTTTTACTTCATGTGTAGAAAAATAAAGTTCTCAAATAAAATAGCTATAATAGGTATATTTACCAGAACCTCCATGATCATCTATCATTTTTGTCAAAGTTGCATTAGCAATTTCTTGAAAGTTTTCCAAGGTTTTCACAAAATTTTTGCTGTCGACTTTTCTGGTAACTGATTGTAATATTGTATCATTTTGAGATACCACTAATTTTATTTCAGGTATCATTTTCTAAAAGTTATATTTGTTATTATTTGTGGAAGACAAAACCAACCGAAGAGTTCTTGAGAAAACCATGAGATCCCCGGCAAAAAATAAAAACCCAAAACAAACAGAATACAAAAAATCAGCTGTTGACTCTGACAAATCTGACAATGGCAGTTTCAGATAGTATGACAAGGCCTGATAAATGTGTTGATAAATATCAAACGGGCCTAAGTCCACTTTTGACATTTCGTAATATTTTTAATCTGTCAGAATCTGAATACAGAAATAAATATGTCTGTTTTGATCAATCAAACCTAAGTCCAGTATTTCTCATAGAAAAAGGGTTCCAAACCTTCCCTCTTTTTTCAAAATCGCCCAAGTCGCACTGTCAGTGTATAACAAACTCGCCAAGATCCAATTCGACCAATCACGAACGCTTACGAGCGTGTCATGGCTGCCAGTCCTGTTTTAGCTCATGGCGTTCGCTAATGTGTTTGTGAATAATTAATTAATTATGGAGGAAATGATAGTTGTAGTACAACCAGAATTAGCAAAGAAGAAAGGAAATTTAAGGACGAATCAAAAAAAGAAAGAAAAAACGCAAAACCTGTGAGTATGACTGCAATATTACACTTTGAACGTGAAAGGCATTCGGTCAGAATTTAATCATTGTTTACATAGACAGGGCTGTACCAAGGAATACATTTCTGGGAAAATACCCTATGGCAATACGGCATGCATAGGTACTCTGCAAATGTGTTTTGACATTTTTTTTTATTTTGTTGTCGTTTTACTTATGTAGGCCATACTAGTTTTAAGCCAGTTTCCACGTGATTATTGTAGTAGAATAACAATGTTAATAAAATTATTATAAACAGAAAACAATGTTGACATTTACTCTGAGCTAGTTGGGGGCCCATAGTATATTATTCTGTTTATTGTATTTTCCTCTCTTGTTTACCTTGACTTAGTCATAGTAGGTACCAACGTATTTATGTTTGTATTTTCTTTAATAAATCAACTACTACCTTCAAGTAGGTACCCTCAATAATCTTGTGGCAGCTAAAATATGTAAGGTATTATTTTCAGGTACTCTGCGCATACATTACCGGAAAAGCCGCAATGTCAACATAACAAAAAAAAAGCATTTAAATGTCAGACATTAACATCAAACGACGTGTTTTACTTTCACAAAAGTTTCTACAGCAAACCAAACAAGCTTACCAAGATAATTTCATTTTGCGACATGTTCTTTTGAACCCCGTTAAAAGAAAACGCCCAAAAACTAATACTCGAAGCGAACGCGCTTACTCGAAACAGTACATTGTAACGAAGCATAAGAAGAAAGAAAAAGTTTTTGTTTGCCTTGCCGCTTTTTGTGCTATTTTGAAAATCAAACAGGGCCGTATAAAAGGTGTAATGAGTAGATACTTAGCCACGGGTCAAGGCCCGTCCGAAAACCGTGGTGGAAACCGGAAATATCATGCTTTCCGTTCCAAAAGAGAAGCGGTACAAAAATTTGTGATGAACTTCAAACCTCTAGACAGCCATTATTGCCGGGGAACTATAAAACGCAGAATCTATCTCGATCCAAGTTTGAGTATAGCCAAAATGTACAGAATGTATGAAGACCAGGTGGTGCCAGGCTACGCAGTTACAAAAAGTTTTTTCAGGAAGGTATTTAATACCTCCTTCAACATAGGATTCGGCTCTCCACGCCAAGATGTTTGCTCGGACTGCTTACAGCTGTTAGAAAAGCTGAAATCTGAGCAAAATGAAATGGAAAAACAAAGATTGCGTACTCAATATAGGGTACATAAATTGAGAGCTAAGTGCTTTTACGACAAATTAAAGGAAGATGACCCAGAAATGGTTATTCTGTCTTTTGATTGTCAAAAAAACTTACCGTTGCCGAAGGTAGCTGATCAATCAGCTTACTATTCACGACAATTATATATATATAACTTTACTATTGTTGAAGGAAATTCTCACGTTAGCCTCACCAAAGATAATGTTTACTCGTATGTATGGACAGAAGACCAAGCTTCTAAAGGTGCTAATGAAATCTCATCCTGCCTATACCATTGCCTCAACCAAATAAACCTCAATGGCAAAAAAAGAATACGGCTCGTCGCAGATGGTTGTGGCGGGCAAAATAAAAATTCAATACTCATTGGAATGGTTGCTAAGTGGCTACATGATTGTCAACAAGATATCCCCGAAGTAGAGATTGTTTTTCCTGTCACTGGGCACAGCTACATTCCACCTGATCGCGTATTTGCCTTAACAGAGAAAAAAATAAGACGCTTAGAAACGATTACTAATCCTGTGACCTACATAGACATCATGGCGTCTAATGCTACCATCCATCGCTTAGTAACTGAAGTGCCGATTTTTGACTGGAAAACTGCGACCAAAGACGTTTTAAAAAATACACAAACATTACACTTCCAAATAAGTAAAACAAAGCGGATTGTCTTGACCAAAACACGCCAGAAAATTCTAGTAAGAGGTGAAATTTCATACAGAAATGATATCTGCAACGCAATGACCATAACTAAGCGTGGAAAATCTATTTCTGCAATTTCGCCAGACAGGATACAGGCAAGATTCAATGTAAAAGTTGAAAAATTAACTGATGTAAAAAAATTACTGGCAAAACATTTTGGCGACGCATGGAGAGAACTTCCTGATTTGGAGTATTATAAAAATGTGTTAGCACACGAGGAAATCCATTTGCCTGAGCAAGACGATGACGTGGGAATGAATGATGACCCTGGATACCTACTCCACGATAGTTTGGAATTTGTGTAACTGCGTTTTATCTAAACAAGGCTGCTATTTCAGCCGAGACAATTAAAATGTAAACAAAATTATATGCCTTTTTATTTAATTAGATAAGTACAATAGTATGTAGGTAGATACGTATTTTAAAATAACATTACTGATGTCAGTTAGACCAGGTAAAAGTGACCTTACGGACCTGAGTCCGTACCCTTTTTACTTAGTTACATCAAACCAACCTAAGTCACTTTGTGTTTTATCATAACTGCCTAAGTCCCGTGACACGTTACTTCAAACAAGCCTAAATCCGTAAGGTATTTATCATACGCACCTAAGTCCAGAATTAAAACCGGTTTTAACATCAAGGTGAGGGTTGTTTCTACTTTTTTTTATCGTAGTGTTGCCCGTAGACGTGTTCTGAATAGCTTGGCAGTATGTGTATCATTCTAACCTCTTCAAATAAGCTAAGACGATAAAATTTATTTATTTTATTTATTTATTTATTTAATTATTAACTAGCACGATTACATTACAACCAATTACACTAGTTAATTACAATACCTATATATTAGAACAACAGAAACATAAAAATTTATACATAAAATTACACAATAAGCAAAAATAATAATGATTGATCATTTATAAATATAAAGACTCCAGACAAATAAAATTCTATAAAAACTCAAAATATTACTCTATCATTCATCACTCTCGCAACCTAAAATATTAATTTGCCATAAGTTGCCTATGTGTGACTTAGGCCCGTTTGATATTTATCAACACAAATAGTCCACAATCTCCTTCGGACGCACTTCATGTTGGATACATGAGAATCCTTTTGACCACATGACCACCTCTAGTGGTTAGCCACATTTTAAAAATTACATTTTATTATAGTGGGGCAATGCAACCAGCGTCTTATGGACGCTTCCGACTGGTATTGATATGGATCAGTTGAGCTACCTGTATATTGTTTGCAACAGTCTGCAGTTAGCTTAATTGTTTCAATTGTAAATACTAGTTCTTATTTGTTTTTATTATTGAATTGTAATTTTCTTTGTCAATAATAAATAAAGTTATATCAATTTAAAAGTACATTTTCAACTTCAACTCCTTTTATATATTTTAAAATCCACATGTTTTGCTAAATTGTTAGAAATGTAATTGAGGAAGAGCGAAGCCTCCTAGTACAAGAATTCTTTACTTAAAAGGAGGTTTCAAAATATTGTATAGATATGTATGTACATTGTGAACGAAATAAAAACATTTTGTTTTTTTTTGTATGTTTTTGTCGTTCTGTATTTATTTTTTTTAAGTGCTATGGTCTCGTTTTCTATCTACCAAAGGTCTGATTGATAAAAAGATCTTGCTAATCAGATAAAAAGTTACTACAGTCAGCCGCAGCCGGCAACCAGTCTTATGTTTGGTATGAATGTTTTTCTTTTTTAAATACTAATAACTTTATAATATATATAATAATGCGCAATCCATAAAGCTTTTGATGCTGTCATGACATGAGACGGACATTGGCGAAATTGCGACAACCCAGTCGCAGAAGCCATCTGACAAGAAGAAGAAGAAGAACCAGTCTTATTCATGTCATCGTGCGTGAGCGAATGATCGGCATGGGTGGGAGGGATCGATCAGCTGATTATGAAAATAAAAATGCTTTTATTCTGCAATGTTTCTAATATAAATTTGTAAATAACTAATAAAATATGCTTTAGTAATATGCGCGAATACGGAAGATTTGGTCCACTTATAGGAGCTATTGATGAAGGCACTTCCAATGTCAAGTTCTTGGTAAGATACTCATTTCATAAGCCGTACTAAGTATTATGGATTTATTCACTTCGAAATTTATAACAAAAATACGGTATCTCTATCCATTTTTTTTTATCCATTTAGGTTTTTGCTGCTAACACATCAGAAGTGTTAACTTACCACCAACTATCCATAAGGCGATTTAGTCCGCAGGAAGGTTGGGTTGAACAGGATGCCTTAGAGATACTGAATGCTGTCTTGGAATGTATTGAGGTACTGTAGGCACTGCATAGATACATGAAAAACTATATTAATAATACACATACATACATAATCATAATCATTTATTCAGTTGTTGTCATAATAACTATAAGGTGCATCTTTTCTACCTGTCTCCATAATGGTTTATTTACCTTGAAACAAATCTTCACCTTGGTAACTCTGACTGAAACTTGGGAAAGAACTTCATATGAAACTTTAAATATTTCACTGCTTTACAGGTGACTATTGATAATTTAAAGAAGCTAGATATAAATCCTGAGGATGTTGTTGGAATAGGTATTACAAACCAAAGAGAAACTACAATAGTTTGGAACTCAATTACTGGTCAACCACTTTATAGTGCTATAGGTAAGTTGTCTTGATGATTTATAATACATTTTGTGGTATAAAAGGAAAATAAACTCGATAAATATTGTACCCATTCAATATGCATCCATTCATTTTCACAAATGATTTCAGTATGGCTAGATGTAAGAACTGCAAAAACTGTAGATGAACTCATCAGGACAAAAGGAGCACAATGTGTGAATGCTGTATCACAAACCAGTGGTCTTCCGTTATCAACTTACTTCTCATCCATAAAGCTCAAATGGCTGTTGAAGAATGTGACCGCTGTAAGGGAAGCTGTAGCGGCTGGGGAGTGTATGGCTGGTACTGTTGATTCCTGGCTAATATGGGTAAGTGGATTTGAATTCCTTAGTAAAATCAATAATAAATAATACTGGACAATTAACACAATATCATCTAGCCCCAAGATAAGCAGAGCTTGTGTTAAGGGTACTAGATAACTGACTAATACATTCATAATATAGTATATAATTACATAATTAGTACATAACTATTAAGTATGTAAATATAGATATTTTTTATTATACATAGAAACACCCAGAACATTTTTTATTTATTAGAACACCAGGAACAAATATAGAATGGAAATAAATACTCTAAATGTTTATTACATAAGCATCTTTTTTGTTACAGAACCTTACCGGTGGAAGCCATGGAGGTATCCATATAACAGATGTTTCAAATGCATCAAGGACCCAACTCATGTCATTGAGAAGCTTACAATGGGATAAAGGGCTTTTAAAATTTTTTGATATACCAGCAGTAATATTACCAGAGATAAAGAGCTCATCAGAAATATATGGTTACATAGCTACTGGAGCTTTACTAGGAGTACCGATAGCTGGAGTAAGTTGGAACAGATAAACCATTGATTGTACCTTTTTCTCTGGCTTTATTCTTACAGCAGCACTAAACATTTCTAACAATTTGATGTTTCACAGTGTTTGGGAGATCAACAAGCAGCATTAGTAGGTCAAGGATGTATGCAATTTGGACAAGTTAAGTGTACTTTTGGCACTGGATGCTTCCTTTTATACAACACAGGTGATTTATATTCATGGAATAACCTACCATACCATTGTACTATAATATCATTAGTATTATACCTGTTTATGTTTCCATTATGCAATATTTCCATTGTTATAGGCGACTCTATTGTACATTCACAAAACGGATTATTGACAACAGTGGCATATAAATTAGGACCTGACGCTCCTCCTGTTTACGCTTTAGAAGGATCAGTGGCTGTAGCAGGTAATCCATTTTAGTAAATATTAATCTTTAGGTTTATATTGGTAAACGAAATTGATTTAGAAATATTCTAGAAAAAGCACATAAGAAATGTAAATATTTTATTTAGGGGACACATTACAGTGGCTGCGAGAGGGGCTCGAGATAATAAATGACGTAAAAGAAACGGAGTCCATAGCAAATGAAGCAACCGAAGGAGAGGAGGGCAACATTTGTTTCGTACCGGCGTTTAACGGACTGTATTCGCCTCATTGGAGAAAGGACGCGAGAGGGTTTGTACTTTTTTTACGACGGTTTGACGGAAGAAGCCGACAACGCACCGTAGCTATTTAGTGTGTGGGGGGGGCACAACCAAATACTGATTTGCTTATGAATTAAGAAATTAAGTGAGGGAATATATAGTGCCTCTGTATTTGCGCACATGGCTAGTGCCGTGGCGGCTGCGGTGTCAGATTCGACCCCTCCTACTCAGCCCGTGAATGTCGTAAGAGCCGACTAAGGGAATGTCAGAGGAAGGGCAGCAGCTTCCTACTGTGTATTAATTACATAACATCTTCACCGCGATCACCAATACACCTCCCAAGCATGGTGATTATGACAAAACCCCCCTTGTTTGGGGAGGCATGTTCAACAGCTGACGTATGTTACATATGTGTGCAAGAGGAGACATGGCTCGTCTCCACTGCGATTGGCCTTCGTGACTGAAATTTGGCTAGGAGGACATATTATTAATATCTACTGAGTCCCAATGTTACCTACACTCCGTGCGTCACAGGCACTCATGGATCGTCTGTATAATCTGTACGATTTATATCTGTGTTGTATCGATATTGGTACCTATACTATTTTCTTTCTCTTTTTTGTGATTTTTATTATGTAGGTATTTATTGTATCGACTTAAATGCTGTAATTATTTACAGCATTTAAGTTACAATTTAAGGCTGTAAATTGCTGTAATTAATAATACATCTACGATTATCCATATTAATATTATAAATTCGAAAGTAACTATGTCTGTCTGTTTGTTACCTACCTTTTCACGGCTAAACGGCTGAACGAAACTCAGTGAAGGCAGGGAGGTAAATGGTATCCCGGGGACGGACAAAGGCGGCATACTTAAAACGCGCGCTTGACGCCACGGGCCGTAGCTAGTTTACAATAAACTATTAAACTGTAGATAGTACTTCTTTGCAGAATAATGTGTGGCCTGAGCGGTAGAACAAAGCGACAGCATGTTGTACGCGCCGCGCTGGAAGCGGTTTGCCACCAGACGCAGAGCGTGGCCGCAGCAATGGCGGCCGACTGTGCGCCTCTATGCCGCTTGCTTGCCGACGGAGGGATGACGCAGAACTCACTGCTTATGCAGATGCAGGCTGATCTACTCGGCATTCCTCTGGTAGGTATAGTTTCTTTATACATAGCTAGAGTATATTAAAGATTATTTATCGGGTATTTATCGCAGTCGTCCCGTGACCACGATCGCTGCAACGCGATGGAAACGTAGGGGAAAATAAAACAAAAGGTACCTACGCGATAAATAATCTTTAATATGTTAACAGATCGCGAAGGTTTAAAAAGTTTTGTAGCTAGAGTACAAGATTACAAATGCGTCGCTTGCAGGTATAGTATTATGTATCACAAGTTATCATGGCGCGTTTCTGTTCGCGGATTCGCGGCTGAATAAAATAAGGCTTAGTTAGCTACTCTGGGATAAAGTAGACTTCTGTTAGTGAAAGAATTTTCAAAGTTACCACCATCTTACCTACTCCCTCCCTACCTACTCACAATAACAAATTACCTCTAAAAAAACCTTTGCAGGTTCTCGAGTAGAAGCATGTTTTATGAAGTTCCGCCTACGACGCAGGAGGTTGCGGGTTTGATTCCCGCCTACGCACAAATGTTTGTACGATCTGTAGATATTTGTTGTCTGTCTACTTTGGGGCTAGATGATGCTGTGTGAATAGTCCAGCATTATTTATTTTTTGTATTGTTTTCTTGTACTTAGATCCGGCCCCTAATGATGGAGAGCACCGCGCTGGGAGCGGCGATAGTGGCGGGCCGCGCGCTCCGCGTTTGGCCGACGACCATGTCTACTCCTCCGGCCGATACCTTCCTACCATCCATTACTAGTGAAGGTGCGTCATCTCAATAGGAACCTAAGGGTCAAGGCACACTGAAAGCGAATAAAGGCAATTTTTTTAATAGCCGCGCATCTTTTTATTTTCGTGATAGAAATTGGCTGTGCATACTGAAGATAAAGCTCAATTTGCTAACCAAAACGTTCAAAATTCCCCTTGACTCGCTTTTATTTAATGCGTCTTGACCATGAAGGTCAATATGTATTGAATCTCGAGACTCCTGAGCTTAACTACAGTAAAAGATGCAATCATGCGTTAATTACATCACGTAACTAAATTTACACGCTGTATCATCTTGTTTTTTTTTTTCTTTAGCTGTAGGATTTTCCCAAAATAATGTTTTTGTCCCTACACCTATATATTATTCGCTTTAAGCGATAAGGCCGCCAGTTCCATTGCTGTTCCCTACATTATATTTAATGAGTACTATCTGTTTTATAAGGTGATAAATAAAGCATTGTATAACTTATATATCTTATCTATTATTTCCAGAAAGAGAAATGCGCAGAGTTCGATGGGAAGAGGCACTTGAGAAATGCATGAATTGGGCCACTGATGACAATGAAGAGAAGCAGAGCCTAATGTCAGGTAAAATACTTACCTAATTATTGTTCCCAGCCATATCACCGCTTTACACGCCGCCCCGTCGCCAGTGGCGCAACGGACGAAGGTCCGCCTGTAATGCAGGACGTTTGTTCCGGGTCTGGGTGTATGTAAATAAATAGGTATATAACGCAACTTTAACCACTAAGAAAGATCAGCATTAACCATTTATCTTCTCGATTTCAGATGAAATAGATCGAACAACAGCAGTTTTACCATCAGGCCTGTTTTTTCTAGGAACGGCGCTTCTAGTGATAATAGCTGATAAATTTAAAGTCCTATAAATATTGTTTGCTAGTTCGATTGTTCCTACGCGCTACGTTCCGAGAATTGAGATTAACTGTCATGTGTGATACCTACTTAAAAAATGTACAAGCTCCAAATTAATGTTTGCAAAAGACTAAAATTTTTGTTTTTACTGAAAAAACTATAAACACTTAACGCATTCGCTGCCCAAGGGTGCGACTCAAGGTCATATGCGTCATGGGCACTCACATGTCACATAAGCAGGCTACGCACATGGCCACTTTGTCATTATTTTCATCTCACGGAACAAAGCTTGTTTTTATTATGAACAAACAACCTGTTCTACCAAAGCTAGATCAATAAAGTATTATTTTATAGTTATATAAATGTTGTTGTTGTAGTACAGTAGAATATATGTAGATATGTGGCAAATAAACAGATTCTATTTTTTCCACCTATGAAATGAAACTAGGTACTTCTTCCAGTGAAAGTTATATTTGATAAGAGCCTTACATTAAATACAAATGCTTAGTCACAATAATAATGTATTTTGCTAAGTATAAGTAGGGACAGAATTAACCCTTTATGACTGCAATAGGCCTTAACTTGACAGACTTCTTGCTTATGCCCGCAGCATGGCAAGTATTAACAACATCTGTCACATTTTTGTAAGATTCTGGAGCTTCTTCCATCACTAGTTTAGGGGAAGCTACTCTGATGGCAATGCCCATGTTCTCCATTTTTGTTAAAACTTCTTTGTAATCAATGTTGCGCCTTGACTTAGCGCGAGATAACGCCCTCCCCTGAAAATATTATTGAATTTTAAATGTACTTTTATTAAAGAAAAAACAAATACTTTGGACAAAATATTATACATACAGCTCCATGGCAAGTAGAGCCAAATGTTTCAGTCATCCCTTGATGGGTACCAGTGAGGACATAACTACAGGTGCCCATTGAGCCTCCAATTAAAACTGGTTGACCAGTCAACTGGTAGTCAACAGGTATCAAAGGATGATGTGGTGGGAATGCCCTTGTAGATCCCTGAAACAAAACCATTATTATAAACTAGTGGCAAGTAAATTTAAAGCTTTGTTAGACTACTAGATAATACTCTACCTTTCTGTGTACAAGCAAAGTTTTCAATTTTCCATCTACAACATGTTCTTCAACCTTGGCAATATTATGAGATACATCATAGATAACATGCATATCTAAGTCATCAGGTGCCATTTTGAACTGCTTGGCAAAAGCTTGGCGTGTTAAAAAAGTCATTGAACTTCTGTTCACCCAAGCAAAGTTGGCTGCTGCAGCCATTGCCTTCAAGTAATCTTGTCCTTCAGTAGAATGAATCCTAGCACAAGCCAGCTGGCGGTCATTAGTTTCTATTTGATCTCGCTTCATTGCTTTTTCCATTTGTACTAGAGCATCTGTGGCTACCTGGTGGCCAAACCCCCTGCTTCCTGAATGAATCATTACACATACTTGGCCCAATCTTTCTATACCCATTTTACCAGCTGCATATTTGTCATAAATCTCATCAACTACTTGAATTTCTGCATAGTGATTGCCAGCCCCAAGAGTACCCAGTTGGGGTAGGCCCCTTTTTTTTGCCCTGAGGCTGACCTTTGATGGGTCAGCATTCAACATACGGCCATACTCCTCACAATGTTCTTTATCTTCTGCCCAGATATAGCCTTCCCTGAGAGACCAATCCATTCCCATCTCTAGAGCTTCTTCAAGATCACGGGCATTCATAGGAATTATACCTTTAGATCCCACCCCTACAGGAATATGATCAAAGAGACTCTGTGCAAGTTGTTCCTGAAAACATTATCATTATTTTATTGTTATGGGCACAAACCAAATATGAATAATATTATTTATTAATTATTTACCTTTATGGGTTGCACATCCTTTTCACTGAGGTTTGTTCTCAAAAGTCGAACTCCACAATTGATATCAAACCCTACTCCACCAGGAGATACAATGGATTTTGGGTCTGACATATCAAAAGCAGCCATGTTTCCTGAAATATGATACAGTGAATCACTTATTTTTGTTATTGATGGTGCAATACATCTGCAAAATTCTCTAGAAAAATAACAGATACTGTTGAAAAGCAGCCTCAATAATATAGTGGCTGTATCCCTTACCTATAGCAAATCCATATCCAGAATGAACATCTGGTAGACCAATAGAGCGGCCTACAATTCCAGGCAGGGCAGCAACGTTGGCAATCTGTTTCACACCAGGGAGGAAACCACCCGTCATACCAGGTCTGCAAGAGTTCTTCAATTCTTCCAACATAAGCTTTTCAAGTGTGCTATTGACATAGAAAACCCCTTCGACATTCATGTTAGGCTGGAAACCTTTCTTGATCTTCCAGCAGTATGGACTCATTTTCTCAAGATATTTAAGTTCTTCATTATACTGCCTGACAACCATTATTTATCTTTTAACGATACTTCTTTTGTAACTGATATAAAAAGGGTAAAAGCAAGGTAATCGAAATTAAAAACCGGCCGTCGTCATCCGTCTAATTGAATGAAAGCTTTTTTGGAGAAAGAAAATCAAGCAAGCTATTTTACCCCCTACGCTACGTCCTTACCGTAGCGTAGGGGGTAAAATAGCCAGCCCAGCTGCCAGCTCGTTTCTTTGGATCGACATTACGATCGGCGAAAACGATGTGAACTTGGCCCCTTTGTATCACATCTCATCAAAAAGAAACAACAAGCTGTAGGCGTATACACTGATTTTTACTTGACGTACACACTGACTTTGACTTGATTTTTATGTTTGTCGATGTAAGTTATCTTGCGATTATTGTATTTCGTCGTAGGCCATGCCGCCGCGCCGCAGCATGGCCAACAATTCGGTCGTCGTCAATCGGTCGGTTTCTTCGTCAGTCCGGTCGGCCGGCGACATATTATTTAGTTTATGACCGGCGATTATTGTATGGTAAGAAGTTCGTTCGTACGTGGACATTAGAAATCACCACAGATGGGGTAATCTGTAGAAATCGCTCGCGCACGGCTCACGGTGAAATATGCGTTGACAAATGTCAATTTTACCTAAGTGCGGTTCCGTTCCGTATTTTGTTTCGTAATCAACCTATAAATTAAAAGGATACGATTTTACTAACTCTTTACAATGGCAGCCTTGATAAAACTGCGACAAATGCCTTTGATTCAACGGTGTGCTTGGAACCATCTCAACAAAGCTATTAGAGGTATATCTACTTCTAAAAAGAACAGCGATGTTGCTGCCGCAGCTGAAAGCGAGTCTGTGGATACAGATAAGAACTGGGTGAGCTACGGTTTTGACTACAAAAACAAAACAGACGACACCAACGCTCATCATGCATCATTTTTCTTCTCGATTACACTTTGTCTTATTTTCGGTGGCTTTTCCTGGGCCTACGCTCCTGACATCCACATGAGAGACTGGGCTCAACGTGAAGCCTTTCTCGAACTGCATCGTCGCGAGAAAGCCAACCTACCTGTAATCAGTCCTAACTATGTAGATCCCAAAACCATAAATTTGCCTTCAGAGGATGAACTAGCGGATGCCGAGATTATAATCTAATTAGTGATAAGTGTAAAAGTTTGTAGTTATTTATTTGCTTTGAAAGTTTTTTACTCTTTATCCATTTATTATCAGAGTTGAATTATAATAAATCACTAAAAACAACATATTGAGAACACATTTTACTTTTATGTAAAGAGTTATTGTAAATATTTAGAACAAAACTCCTGAAGTTAAGTGAAGTAAGTAAATAAATATGTAAAATATTGGAAACAAGATTTTTATTTGATAAGTCATACAATTTCCTCTACTATAAAATAAATTTGGTGATGTTAAATCTCATCTATCAGAAGGAACTACTGTCCTTTGATTTTTAAAAGTCGCCCTCCAGTCACGGCGGCATACACACTATTAGAATGAGCTACAAGTGCATTGATGCAGCTGCCTACATTGATATTGCCGGCCTCCTTAAGCTGGTCATTTGCTATCTGCCACCTCCTGATGTGACCATCCCATCCACCGGTCCAAACAAAATCTTCCTTGGCGGCTAGACTGGTGACTATCATGTCGCTTACCTGCAAATAATCAAAGATACTTAAAGTTCCACATTTTTTTTTATAGCTATCTAGAAATATAGTCATACCTTAACTTCATGCATAAGTTTGAACTCTTTATCCACTGTTGCATAGTGAAGTCTTAAGTTGTTTCCGCTCCTGTCTGTCACAAGTAGCCAGTTGCCAAAAAGCCTTATAGGCGATTTTCCTTCCAATGTATGACGAGTGACAAAGCTGGTCTTGGACTCATCTGAAAATCATTGGATGTTCTGGCTATAACACTATGAAATCTACTCTTTACCATCAGCAGCGAAAAATGCCCATGCAAAAGCTGCCTATGATGCAAACAACCTCTGTGGCGCAAGTTCGTCTGCGATGCAGGATGTTGCAGGTTTGATTCCCGCTTTAAGACAAATGTTTGAACGAACTACAGACATTGCGATTATCTGGGTGTTCTATGGGATTTTTATGAATATTATTAAATATCTATAATGTATTTAATTTAACATTTACCTAGTACCCATAACACAAGCTCCTTAGGGTAACATGATGCTGTGTGAATTGTCTAGCATTTTTTTTATGAAGCATGAGGGCGCAGGTTCGGTTACCACTATGGAATAAACTGCAGATATAACTCGCCTGGCCTAATCTCAGTGACGGTAACATAGAGATCTCGAACAGTAAACATAAATGGTGGGCTGTACTGGATGTCTTTTATCTCTTCTAGGACGTTGTACATAGCCTTTGGACTGCTGTTCTCGTACAAAATAACCTGAAAATTATAAAGAAGTTTATTTTCTGCATGCAAACATGTACTTGCCTATCCTTTTGAGCTAATCAAGGAATTTTTTGATAAATGTATACCTACCTAGTTTTAAAGGTACCTATTTAAAAATGTCTAATAAAGATAAGCTGTTGAAACTGTAGTATTACTTAACATAATATTTTTTTTGTACAACAGTTAACAATAAACATATTTCTGATTCTGATATCAATCCATAACTACTAATATTATCAATTCGAAAGTACCTAACTCTGTCTGTCTGTTACCTTCACGCCTAAACGGCTGGACGGATCTTAATGAATTTTGACAGGGAGGTAGGCGGTTTCCCTGGGACGGACCTACGCTACTTTTTAACCCAGAAAAAAGCGTGCGAAGCCGCGCGCAGCAGCTAGTTGTACATAAGACTAGCCTCAGCCCGCGTTTTAGCTCGCCTTTTCCTCGATAAAAAGTGTGCTTGTCCTTCCCCAGCATGAAATATCTAGGTACGAGTAGGTACCTACCACATATCTTTCCGATCAGTCGTGAAATGGTGATAGGTACCTACCTATGTATATAACAGATATACCATTTTACGACTAATTGGGAAAGTAATTCTGAATGTCTCACACAATAATACAAACAGATTTACCTACTGGTAAAATATTAATTTATACTTTAGAATAGATAGAATTAAACTTAGCCAATCGTTTGTCTCGTAAACCTCAGACCAAATAAATCGTAGACTCTCAAAGTTAATTTATAAATACCTACTTACCTACCTACTTAATTATTGTTGGCACTGTTCTATACCAGTGTACCATTTCACTATGCCAAGTACCTACCTACGTAGAGGATAGGAATGTGATAGGAACCTAACCGATTTCTAGTAAAAGTACTTACATTGCCTCCTTCATCACCCGTTATTAAGACACTTGTTCCTGACGTGGTTAGAGCTGCAATATCCATATCACTGCTGGCTGTCAGTTGGGTGATCTTCTTCCCTTCAGCTGTCCAAACCTTGACACCGCCGTCGTTGGAGGTGGAGAACACTTTGCCTGCGCCTGCCGTGAGTGCAAACGGCTGAACTGCGTGTGCTTGCCAGGAAGCTGCAGGAGTCAAGTTAGCGTCATACGACTGAAAGCAAGCATTTGTCGTTAAAAATTCTATTGTAGGTCTACTATTGTTAGGTATTACAATATATTTGACTACTTGTGATAATTAAAGAGTAAGTAATTTTCATCTAGGAAAATAAATTGGTTGTTGTTGGGATTTTTTCTCCCATTGAGTCACAGTGTTACTGAGTAGTAACAGTGTGATTTGCAACTTTTTTTTTATAGAAGTACTCCCAACGTGTCACACCTGTGTAACAGTGTGACTCGATGGGAGAAAAACTCCCAACGAGTCACACTGTAACCGGATTTGGTGTGACTCGTTGGGAGTTCACCAATAATACCTAGCTAGTAGGTACCTACCTAGTCTAGGCAATTAAGTAATATACCTATACAGTTACCTCCTAAGCGTCTAGGTATCAACTTTTCAAGCTTAAATAATTAACACATCACCTACCTTAATCGAGCCATCTTCTGCACCCACAAATAACTTGCCATCCCAACATAAAACGCAAGCTTCGGATTCAAGTTTCAGTTCATTTTCTATCTGCAATGACATTTTTTTAAGTTGCGAATCCCTTTTTGATGAATCGCCTGCTGTTGGCAGACTATCAATAAAGACTAAGAAGCGAGAGCAAGAAAGCAAAAGATTCGGTACGTTATAAATAGACTGATTCGCCCACTGAACTTTGAGAGTAAACACATGGAAATATATTTTCTAGATCGGTCTGCAGAAGTCCGAGCTGTCCACAAATAGTAGTAATTAAAGAGAAGCACCTATATGCACCTATACTCTGTTGCCGCGTCTTTTTGTACGCAATTTAAATTACTTGTCGATTTAAGATCATTCCTTCAATAAATATTGCTTACAATTACAATTATATTAAACTCGATGCCAAGCAAGTGAGTTTTAGTTAAGTGTCGTGGTTTGTTTACAAAATACATGTACATATATTCTACATCGAGTTTGGCTGGTTAGGTCTAAAATCGAGACGTGTAGGTACTACTAAGAGTTGGTTGGTAGGTAGTTAAGTTATAAAATATCTAGGTACATACATAAGTAATGTAAGTAAAATATGAATTAGGTACCTACACGACTCAGATTCGAATTGACGACCTTACAAACCGTAGGCGTAATAATATTTCAATCCCATTTTGCGTGCAAAAGGTTTTAACGCGCTCAATTCTATATTTAGGTACATACGTAGCGCGTAGTAAGAAATCTTAAAGCGTGTCTTTCCGTTAAAAAGTCTTGTAGGTACTAATCAATTATTTCGACGCTAGCCTGCTTGAATACCAACATTTTGAAATTGTAAGATTTATTTGGCTTTGGACCAACTGTCAATTAGTAGTCAGATCGTGAAATCGACCCGAAATTAGAGGTCCGTGATCGAAACAAAGGATTGATGCCCTTTCAGGTACGAACATTGCACAAGAGACGGTTGCGCTGCTGATGTGATGACACAATAAACTCATGACAATCCTGGCTGGCGGAAGAGTCCATTCATACTACTCTACCGAGAAAGTGAAAATGCTAAATTACTGTTAGTGCCGTGAGACAGTTTTTACTATTGTAGAGATTGTTGGTTACATCACTCACTAAACAGGCACGCATAATGAAATCTATGAGTACTTAAGTACTGGTACTTTATGTAGGTGATGGGAAAATGGTAGGTTATTTAAACCGAGCCATTTAATAAAATCTTACGTAGGAAGAAATTACTTCAGCACCGGCTAACTGGGTAAGGTAACCCAGATTAAAATATTAAATGTGTTTAGTAGGTAAATTTTAGTGCTTATATCTGCTCTACTATGCCTTTATTAACAAAGAAAATTACAATCTAATACCTAATAGAAACAAATTAGAACTAGTTTACAATTGAAACAATTAAGCTAACTGCAGACTGTTGCAAACACTACAGGTAGCTCAACTGATCCATATCAATAACAGTCGGAAGCGTCCCCAAGAAGCTGGCTGTATAACCCCGCTTTGTATGGCAATGTTGATGCGCTGCGCCAGATACCCACCAGCTCTCGGGTCACACGTCGCTTCGACAAGACGAACAGATAACTTTTTAAAAATCCGGAGAGCCTCGGTACCCCGCGGTTGGTCTCGACCCCAGCAAATGTGTAGGCTCTGTCGAGACCCTATGTGCGCCTTTAGATCTGCTCTAGTTACAATAATTATTAATTAAATTTGGATAGTTTGCTGTCTAAATGATCTTCAAGTATTTTAATTACCTAACTTGAAAATTGGCCACGTAAGTACGATCTTCTCGCGGATACTTCACTTTGGGCTAGGGGTATCGTCCGAATCTAAAACCCAAGAGAGTTTAGATTCGGACGAGGTGTAGGTGTAACCCCTACACAAAAGTGAAGTGGACAACTCGCCCGCGGACGAGTTTTTTCGTGGACGAGATATACTCTAATAATAACCCATTTATCAGTAGGTACCTAGGTGTACTTGTTTTTAGGGTTTTGACGATCGGTTTCGAAACCCTTATTGTCTCGCTTTTTCTGTCCTTTTTTCCGTCATTAATATCTCAGCAACTACAGCAGCAAAAAACTTGAAATTTAAAGTAATCATACATTTAATGCGCCTGTACAGATTAAAATAAATGAACCACCCAGACCAAGTCGACTCGCACACGAAGGGTTCCGTACCGTAAAAATCAGGCAACTTTTTCAAAGAACAGCAAATTTCACTTGTTCGGAGACTCCTTTAAATGTTCAACTTTATTTTATTTTTAGTATTTGTTATTATTACAGTTGAACTGTTACTTAACTATAGAAAGTTTCATGTGCGTACCTATTGTAGTTCAAGAGATACAGCCTTAACAAATTAAGGGCAAAAATTGTTTGTTGTATGGCAGCCCTCTTAAATTTTGATATTTATTTTATTTTTATTTGGTATTATACTATTACTAATAATATTATTTGTTGTTATAGCGGCAAGAGAAATACACATTCTCTGAAAATTTAAGCTGTATACCTCTTAGGGTTCATGAGATAGAGCCCTGTGCCAGACGGACGGACAGACGGACGGACAGCGGAGGCTTAGTAATAGGGTTCAGTTTTCACCCTTCGATTCGGGTACGGAACCCTAAAAAAAAGATAATGAAAATTTTCAGGGTACCTATAAATTGCGATGTCGAAATTTTAAAAGAGACCTACAAGGTCAAGTGGGGTATTAAATGAAAGGTATCAGTTTGAACATTTCAAAACAGTTTTTGAAATTTCTGTACTTTTTGAAATATTTTGAAAAAAGTCGAATAATTACCCATTCCCCCTCTCCGGAGTTTGCAGAGCGATACATCTAAAATGTATCTGGCATATTTTGTAGTTATGGATCTATATTCTACTCTACAAGAACAATACAGAGAATTCGGTAAGTAGAACACTAAAAAAAAAAAAAAAAAGGAAGGAACTTTTTCAGAAGGGTGGGCTACCTCAGCGAGTGAAATATCAAATAAAAGGTATAAAATAATAATAATAATACTGGACAATCCACACAACATCGGTTTGTACATTTCAAAACAGTTTTAGAAATTTCTGTATGTTTCATACTTTTTGACATATTTTGAAAAAAGTCGAAAAATTTACTATTACCCTCTATACTTCGAAGTTTGCAAACCGATACATCTGAAATGTAACCTTTAATTTTTAGGTATTCATTAAATAGCAAAGTCTCTAACCAATACCCATACTACATATTGGCATACTTGCCAAACGTTCGAAACCCTCGGCGCGCGAGTCACACTCGCACTTGACGGATCTTGTTTTAAATATTATAATTATGTAACGTAGATACCTAACAGTGGTGGTCATCCTATTGTATAACTGAAGGCATACCTGAACTTACTTGCTATTTTAAATAAATAATTTACATGTTTTCGCTTTTAGCGTGACACTAATCAGGATCTTCTGTACATCGTCTAGTTAACGCCTTTCGTAATACTTAGTATGTACCTACTTAGAAACGTAAGGAGTAGGTAGAGAAAACTGAATTTCCACTTTATTTTCTGAAACTTACCTTTGTATAAGTTTAAGCAGGTACCTTGATGGAAACATGTTTAAATTTAAGTTATAGAAGTGGCTTGTTAATAACGTTCACTACAATTTGATGGAAATTTTTGACGTTAGATAATTATAGTACTATGTCCGAATAGGATAAAATTGTTGATACTTACTATAATTTAAGACCTTCATATAACTATGATTAACACAATTTTACAATTAAATTTATTTTCCAATTTTCACAATTCTGATCAACCTCATGTTGTCAGGCCGAGTTAACAGCGAGATCACAAAACTCCTATAAAGTGCGAACCTTTGCGCCCTAAATAAGAAAGGATAGCGATAAAAGACCCATAGCCCATAACCTTGTGGCTAAAGTCTGCTGTCGGAAAGAAGGCGACTATTTCGGACCAATTCAGCTAGGCTTTGGTTCACGAGGCGGATGTGAGGCCGCAGCACATTCCCTTCGTACATTTTTAGACCAAAATTAAAGGGAGGTAATTCTGAAGGTAGACGTCAAAAACGCCTTCAATTCCGTAGACAGGACAAAATTCCAGAAATTTACCCTTTTCTCTGGCAATGTCACGGTTCACTGTCAAAATTAATTTACACGCGTCCAAGCTCAATGTTTGGTAATTGGATGACGGAACATTAGGTGGAGAGGTAAACACAGTTTTCGATGATCTAAAAATCATAACGGATGAATTTTGAAAAAAAGGTTGGAATTAAATTTTTAAAGTGCGAGCTGTTTATTTCGGACTTTTGTGTAGACAAAAACAATATCATTAGAAAATTCAATAGTTTGGCCCCCAACATTACAGTTGTAGATAAATGTTCACATTGCCTCCTTGTTTCACCAATCTTGATGAGTCTTTTCAGTCCTCTGTAGATTACAAAATACAAAATTTCAACAAAACTTCGGACAGACTGCTCAAAATTAATAGCCATAAGTATGCCATACTTATGGCTATTAATTTTGAGCAGTTTTACAATAATTCGGTTTTGTCTTTTTGTACTTAAATTTACGTAGGTATTCTTTTTGTCACCGCTAACGTACCAGCTATTCTTGAACCGACCCGACGGCATGTGGGTGGGTATCTGGCGCAGCGCATCAGCATTGCCATACAGCGGGGCAATGCAACCAGCGTCTTGGGGACGCTTCCGACTGGTATTGATATGGATCAGTTGAGCTACCTGTAGATTGCTTGCAACAGTCTGCAGTTAGTTTAATTGTTTCAATTGTAATTGTAAATACTCATAATAATAATCATTCTAATTTGCTTCTATTATGTGATTGTTATTTTTTTTAAAGGCTTTTGCCCATTAAAAAGAATCGAGTTTACAAGTCTTGTAACTCTATAACTTTAACCTTACTTACAGCAGAGACATCATAGATTTTTTTTTATTATTTTTTCAGTTTAGGCAACGCATATTTTTTTTGGAGTTTAAATACTAAAGCTCCGTTTATGTAAATACTAGTTCTAATTTGTTTTTATTATTGAATTGTAATTTTCTTTGTTAATATTTAATAACATTAATAACACACGTTTTACTATGGGGCCATAATTATATAGATGTGTTGTAAAAAAAACCAGTGTCAATAATTTATTTACCATAATAATATATAAGCATTACATTCATTAACGAAAACTTATTGTTTTTCAACAACGCTCTCCTGGATGACAGCCCCGATGTTAACTTCTTCGCTGACGGCTTGAGAATGTTATAGGGTTCACCCAAAGGGTGAAAACGGAACCCTATTACTAAGCTTTTCAGTTTTTTTTTTTTTTGAAGTTTTATTCTGTTTTGACTATAATTACCTTTTCTATCCAAACTCAATGTTATATATGTATATTATTATATTATTATTGCGTATCTCCTGAATCACAATTGGTAGGTCACAGATAACAGAAACTAAGAGGTAGACATTATTAAACTTTCTAGAAATAAATAACAATTCAATTGTAATAACAACAAATAGGTACTAAAAATAATAAAGTTCAAAATTGGTCTCCGAACAAGTGAAAATTTCTTGTTGAAATGTTCTTTGAAAAAGTTGCCTGATTTTTACGGTACGGAACCCGTCGTGTGCGAGTCGACTCGCATTTGGCGGTTTATTGTATTTTGTGAACATTATTATTAATGTAATTGCTTTTCCTTTGTGTTAATTAATTCATTGAAATTCTTTATTTGTATTGACAAGTAAGATGCTTTTTCTTTTTTTGGTTTTTAATAACCTTGATAATCAAATATATAAACGCACTGCAATTCAACCACCACACCCCTTTCACGTCTAGGTAGGGACGTACGTTAATGTTGTGCGGGTAGCTAGGCCGACGACGATGTCGGCATTGAATGCTCAACGTCGCCGATTAGATACATACAATACAACACGACAATAACCGTGATTTGAAAATGCTTTGTAATAAACAGGCCATTTGTATACAGTACCTACTTACTACAAAGCATTTTCATTTTGGTGGCTGCGCTGCTGCCCGTAGCTTATTTGGGGTCAGAGGGACGCGGAAGGGTTTGCGGGCGACGAGCACTCACACTCTTCCTACGTGTTCCGTTCGAAGGTACAGTCGTTTCGACTAGAGTGTCATTTCTTAATGTTGTCATCATATTATTTGATTGTGTTGTTTTTGTTTTTTTTTCGTGATTTTTACTTGTTTTCGTTATTGTTGTTATATCTTCGATAATCAATAATCATGCAATCTTTGTTGGCATTAGTATTATATTAGTAATATAGCTTGTGCCCGCGGCTCTGCACGTTTTTTGCCGGATAAAAAGCCGAATAATTATTCCAGGTCTTCAACTAGGTGCAATTCAGCTCGATCGGTTCAGTAGTATTGGAGTGAAGAGGTAACAAACATCTAAACATCTTGACAAACTAAATAAATAAATAATGCTGGACAATACTAGCCTTGGGGCTAGATTGTCCAGCAGTACCCAAAACACAAGCTCTGCTTAGCCCAAGCTAAGCAGAGCTTGTGTTTTGGGTACTAGATAACTGATATACATAGGTACACACATCAACAGAATCTAGGGATATTTTATATTTCATCAAGTACCTAGGTATCTAAAAATCTATGCATAATTTTCAGATAATATAATAAATGGAAGAATGATAGGTTATTTTAAGGTCCTTATTATAAACTAAAACATTTGGCGATTTATATGTTTAAAAAAAAACAAAAATTTTGAATCTCCCTAGAAAATTAGTATGTTATAAAACCTCATTTCTTCTAATTAAATTTGAAAACATCTAATTATTAATAATTGTTCGTACTTAAAAATTAAATTGTCAATGTCTTGCTGCGGTATGAGGCGTGTCTTGCTACGTACACTTGCAAAGAAGCAAGTGTTCGTAAAGATGTTGTTCCGTCGTCAAATTTGGCGGGAAATCTCTCAAAGCTTTTCGTTGTAACATGTCCCAGGCCAGGCATGCTCGATACGATTTAAGTCGGGCGACTGTGCAGGCCAATCGAAAACTTGAATATCGTGATCTCGGAGAGCGGCGGACACCAGCCGCGCCGTATGGGAAGGAGCATTATCGTGCATGAGTACAAATTCCTGACCCATTTGGATACTGTATGGTATGGACAATAACAGGCTCTACTACCTACTCGTTGTATTTTGTGCAGTCATGCCGCCTAGGATCCAAACGAGCTGGGTTCATCCGCCAAGACGAATTTCTGTCCACAACATGATTGTCCCGCCTTGGTATGAGTGAACCTCCTGTGGGTGCCGTAGACGGCTAACTCTCCCTGGAGTTCTCCAAACGCGTGTTGTTCGTGAATCCGGATGAAACCTAAACTAAAGTCGTAAATAATTCAGGATTAAGGAACCCTAGATGCTGTTGATGTGTACAATATATATATTTTATTTATTATTCGTAGAAAATACCTAGAACAAATATTTGCAGATCGTACAAACATTTGTCCCAAGGCGGGAATCGAACCCGCAACCTCCTGCGTCGCAGGCGGACCTTCGCCCGCCGCCCCAAACTCGCCTTTAACCATTTTTTATAATATTTGTTTGATTAGATTAATATTATTCTATCTATTTAAAACCTCTACCTGGGTAGGTATGTAGGTCCTATAACAAATTTTATCTGTTACAGTAATGATTATGCACTCACTCAATTGTACCATGCGCAGTTTCGCATTCGAGTCTAGTTCACAGAATTCATAAAGATTTGCGCGGCCTACAGCCGTTACTAAAAACTTTAAAATGTATTAACCTCTGCCTACAATACAAGCAAGGGAAGTATAAAAACGAAACGCAACCAATTAAATATAAAACATTTTTAATAGTATACAAAAATAAAAAGTATATTTACAACATTCACATCAATTTGATGCATAATAAAAATTAAAACTTGCACGATGCAGTACAGTTAGTTTGGCGTATTGCTGGCCGACATTGCTGCGTCTATCCTTGCATACATTTTTCATTTCACGTTACGTAACCACCTAAATAACTGTGTATTTAGGCTCACGCGTGTTCAGTGACAATTATTAAGGTAGCACCACACTATGTGTATATGATGTGTCTTGACGCGTCAGAAGCGAATCGGTTTCATACATTTATTATATTTAGAAACACATTATGTGTTGTGTGTGTCGCTATATTAAAGTCTTTTGACTGTGAATACTAAATAAGCGAAAGCTTTCAGCTTCTGACGCGTCACTACACATCACACGACAATTGGTGGTGTTCTAGAATGTGTCTTTTTCTGCTCAATCATCACAAAATACGTGTTAACATAACAATGTATTAAAGCAATGCAACCAGTAAGCTGTAGTATTTGGAGGACTTAAGGAGCACCGTATTCAGACGAGGGCGCTGAAGCAGGAGGACCGTACTTGGTCTGAGGCGCCGCAGCCGGGTAACCTTCCTGCTTCTGGAAATAAATAGATTGCATTAGTTTCAAAGTACCTACTTCCAGCGTCTTGGGGACGCTTCCGACTGGTATTGCCTAGGATCAATTGAGCTACCTGTAGATTGTTTGTAACAGTCTGCAGTTAGTTTAATTGTTTCGATTGTAAATACTTAGTTCTAATTTGCTTCTATTATTTATATGTTATTTTTTTAAAGAATTTTTAACTTAAAAAAGAAACGAGTTTACAAGTCTTGTAACTCGATAACTTCAACCTTACATAAAGCAGAGACATCGCAGGATTTTTTGAAATTTATTATTATTACCTTATTTTTCAGTTTAGGCACCGCGAATTTTTTTTTAGAATACAAAATAATACTAAGTTCCGTTTAGCCCTAGGGGTGAATAAAATACCTAATGACAATGCGTATTGAAAATCAATAAATATTATGTTCTCGGAGTTGCGTAACTATGTAGAGCTTGAATGTAGTAACAAGGAGGTCAAAAAATATCCACTTGCATTTGATAGGTACCTTTAAGTACTGAAATAACATCTTGAAAGTTATACCAGTCACTTAATTCGTGAATGTGACCTAGATGTGTCAAATCAAAATAGACAAGTGGCCGGTTACGTGCGTTAGGTTTTTACACGCATAAGTACCTATGTCTCATAGTACAGTCAGCAACGAATGCCTTTTAACAGTTGCAGTTTTTCAACGCTTTCTTAATCCGAATCGACAGCGAATGTTACTATGTAGTTTGGTTCGGTCCTATTTATGTTTTGTTTGATTTATGATGCATGGCGGCACTGTAAAACGTTTGCTGTAAATGTTAGCTACAACAGTTTAGCATACAATATTAAAAAATCCCTATTTGTTCCGCAATTAGGTATTGTGTTTGAAAATTAAACATTTTAAGCGACTTTCGTTGCTGACTGAGATTACAAGGTGCTCGCAGAGATGCGGAACGCGCGCGACTAGAACCGCACTCACCCTGAAGAAGTCCCTGTTACGGGATGAAACGTTGGTGCTCTTCAAACACAAACTAGGTTCGTAGTTAACCCGCTTACATTCATAATGAGTTCCTTCGTCAAACTACGAATTTTTATAGTAAAATTATATAAGTATAGGACCGACCATGTAAAAAAAATCGCTGGCGGTCAAGCTGCGCACTACATTCCAGAGTTCTTTTTAAGTGACGCGACCTATACCTACCTATTACATTAATAAGTCGCGTCGCGTAGATAAAGATTGCGATTGAAAATGACCGCCTGTCTCATGCTTTCCGCTTAGATAATACGTTATCATATTTGATACAAGCGGGATAGCACGAGAGAGATGGTTATTTCGATCCCAATATTTATCTACGCGACTTATAATTAGAGTTTGTGGCATCAACGTTTAATTGGGTAATCTCTGTCTTATCCACCAAATATAATCGAATTTGCATGAACCACTATTAAGTTTCTTGACATAATTCGAGTTAATTTTAGTAGGTATACCATCAACAAATTAGAATGCTTAGACCCCCTATTTTATTTTTTAAATAAACTGATCTTGAAGAAAACGTAAGTGTTTTCACGCCGATTCTAAATAGCTTGTTTTTGACAAATTTAAATAATCAATAAATAAATAATGCTGAACTTTTTATGGATTAATATTGCGTACTTCACAAAACATACCAACCAGTAGTAAATTCTAGATTTTCTACGTCTTGTCTCGAGATTATATTGCCCCAGGGTAGAAATAGAAATAGGTACCTACGTTTAGGTAAGTATATTGCGTGAGATAATGATGATGACAGGTGCATAGAGCTAAGCACGTTGGGTCATGCAAATAACTCTATAGAATGCTTCCTGACTGTAACGCTCAGGGAAGCGATTACGCGCACTTTCACAAGCCTGCGCGAGCGCATCCTCCGAAGCTGATGCGCACTATACAATAGTCTTTGTTTGAATTAACAATTAAATATACCACTTTATTATGATAGCTACGAGTAACAAATTGGACATCAAATTTTCTGGGAATGCATATGAATGTCTTCATTGGTCTTCGTTTAGAAGCTTACCTATACAACCATAAGGTTGTATTATTTCCATCGAGTTAGAATTCTACCTCGATGATTATTTCCCAAGATATTATCTCGATAAGTAAAACAGAGCGCGGCACTTTTGTATCATTAACACCACTTGTAGTAATTTCAAGACTATTTCCAAGGCCAACATTGTTTACTCAATTTAACTTATTGGACGGTATCTGGCTATGAAAGTGTTTGACTAACCTGTGTCTTGTATCTGATGAAGTAAACCTCCGGCTTGGCAGGCTGCGTGGGCGCGGGCGTCGGGATCACGATGTCGGGCTGCTCCTCGGGCTTCTTGACCAGCACGTAGACGAGGGTCTTCTCCTCGTTCTGAGGCTGCAACGGGATGATGGGCGCGGTGGGCGTGGGCGGGGTGGGTGCCTTGATGAACACTATCTTGTAGTGCTTCTGCGGAGGGGGCACGTAGATCTGCTTGCGGGGCGCGGGGTACTCGTTGTCCGGGGGCGGCACGTGCACGTACACATGCTTGTGGATGGTGGGCTGCTGCGGCGGGCCGTACTGCGGCGCGGGCGCTCCGTACGACGTCGACGGAGGCCCGTACGAGGACGGGGGCTCGGGCCGCGCCGCCGCACACGCCACCACCGCGGCTATCAACAACGACCTCAGCACCTGCGCACACAAAAATGATCACATAGTAAGATGAGGGGCGCCTGGACAGAACATCCTCCGGAATGTTCCCGACACTTGAGCACTTGATCCATGTCCACTGATTGAATGGAGGATGTCACCAGATCACTAGGTCGAACTGTTCACTGTCACGGGCACCTACCGTTTTGTCACACATCATGAGCACGTCACACACGAGTTTAGATAGAACAGTGTCCAGTAACCGGGCGCCACCTGTGTTTATAAGAGATGTACGCTCCATATCCGGGGGAGGGGGTACTTTCAATGGCTCTCATGGCTTGCGCAATGCAGTGCGATGGGGCTCACGCACCGCCCTCCTACCAGCGGCGGCGGCGGCGGCGCTGCCGCTTCGCCCGACTTCGCTTTAGGGCAGCTGACGGCTGTCACTCTCTTACCACAAAAATGTAGCATGTTATTATGAAGCGGAACCTGACAGATGAGGTAATAACGATGGACGTTTATGAAAGCGAGGTGTTAATTTAAACTTTTCATGAACTGTGGTTCCTAGACAAATCTATGAAGTCAATGATTAACCTGACTAAAACCTATATTTATGGATTGGATTTTGAATAGGTACCATTTTTTTTAACTTTGCTTGTCACAGCGAGAAACAAAGCTTAAATTTCTCAGAAATAATCCAGCATTTACAAGGTTACCAAATAATACCTATTTGTAGGCCTACCTACTGTTTTTGCGTACTCTTAATTTAACTGTTATGAAAAATAATAAGTCACATAAAACAATCAATGCAGTTAATGAAACATATAATAGGTAGGTATGTACGTAGTTTACCGTACATTCACAATTCGCTACGGCATTAGTACCGAAATGGCAATTTCAACGCTCGAGAAAACTGTGGTCATTGTTTTAGTTTCAACTTCAAACGCGCCACTGATAATCATAATATTAATATTGTACTTATAATTATGTGACGACTAAATACTTAGTAAACTTCGCCTTATAGTTCCTCTTAGAATTCCCCGTAAACCGATCTACCCTCGGCCCACCACACCGCTCAAAAGTCCTCGGCAAAAACTCACCTATTCCGTGGATCAGCAAAGAATTTAATAATCATTGCGCCCAGATTGATATTTTCTCAATAAAACTACCGATTTTCCGCAAGTTCTTATCTGAGAACTTGTCAAATAGTTCTAAATATGTCACTTAACATATGTACCTACCAAATATGTGTTATTTATTTATGTACTTACTTAAAATAAGCTGTTAATTTTAGAGTCTTAATTTTATTTTTTAAGAGGCAGTTTCACCTACATATTTCCAGTTGTTAAACTTTAAAGTGATTCACAATTTAAGTCATAATTTCTGTATTTATTTTCTCTATTACTTAACTAGATAACATTCAGATATTTAGTGCTATTGACATTATCTTCTCACCAGGCTTAAGTGCCAGGCTTAAGTGTGTAATTTCATAAGATGAATGATTGTAACACCCAATGGTAAACCAAATAAACAAAATAAAAAATAAATAAAACATCTGTATGTAGAGTCTCGGACGAATAAAATTACCACTTTTCTTAATCGAAGACTGAATAGCATAAAGAAAAATATCTAGTCTTTAAAGGAGACGTGATGCCATAAAAAATGTACCTATTAGATTGACATTGTTTAAGCGTAACCAATATTTGACGTAAATTTGCTAGTGATGTAGTCATGTATTTGAATTTTATAGCATCAAAATACTTTTAAATTAAATTTAATTATATTTTTCCGACAGATGACATGCATTTTTTATCAACCCCACCCATCAAAGGGACTATGAGGTGATTGTAGATAAAATATACCAAAAACATTATTTTAACCAAAGGTTGCCTGGAAGAGATCGCTTCTAAGCGATAAGGCCGCCCATTGTACTTGTGTCTTTTGTATTGTATTTTTGTTGGTGCACAATAAAGTATTTTTGTATTGTATTGTATTTTTTTAAGTAAATACCTAAGTAAAAGGTACTTAGGTATTTACTTAAAAAAATAATGTTTTTGGTATATTTTACCTACAATTACCTCAGAGTATGTATATGTCTAGTATAATTGTCTAGTGACACTTCAGATAATCATCATTATAATTTGATTTTAGTTTGAAGCTCAATTTTTCGTAAGAATTTACTATTAAATCGATCACGTGAGTAAAGCTGCGTAAATTCAGCTAGTTTAAAAAGTATTTTAAAGAGGCATCTTCTCTATTATCGCTATTTTGTGCATTGATTATGCAAAATTTCATTTATTGGCTTACAAAATAACATATTATCGACATCGATGAAAAATGTTTATCAAACTCAACTTATAGGTCTTATAGCGTATCCATTAGACTCCCTGATCGAAGCTGAGTAGAGACAAGTTATGAAGTCTCAATTGACAGTTGTCAATCTTAGCTTGGTAGTGAGGTGACATGTTTGTTTACCTACCTTCAATAAAAATATCGATAAAATTTTGAATCAATATGATTTTCAAACTTCTACGATTCGAAATGTAACAAAGGAAAAATAAAACCAGTAAAGTGCGAGTGGACATAGACTTCTCTTAATGAGTGCCATAGCGCCCTGTCTTTAGCCTGCCGCAACCACCTTCTGACGGCAGTCTTAAGCTTTGGTCTCTTGGTCGCAAGGCACAAAGCTGCGGTATGCGGCACAGCTAAGCGTCACGACTCTCTTTGCGCAAACGTCTAAACGTTAATAAATTGTTCTAAATTTTTTGCAGTGTTTTAACAATAGTAAGTATAAATAGTTACCACGATCCCTGCAACGCGATGGAAACGTAGAGGAAAATAAAACAAAAGGTACGCGATAAATACCCGACAATTAATAATCTTTAATATAGTTATTAGTATAAATAGTGGCAAGCGAAGCGAGTAAGAGCTGCATCAAGCAAGAGTAAGAGTAGGCATAAAAAAAAGATAGCGAGTGAAGTGACCCCCGAAATTATTAAAAACCTTGCGGTGGTAGAAACAGAGCGAGCGAAGCGAGCGAGAGAGATTAACAAAAGAATTAGGAATACAAAAAAGATGTAATAGTGAGCGGAGTGAGCCTCCGAAATTTTTGTTTCTATTTGGGTCACAAAATGGTTCAGAAGAGTATGAGAAAATAAATAACAGCGAGAGGAGCGAGCCCAATAATATCAGCGAGTGGAATGACCACAGCCTTTTTTAAAATGGGTGAGGCATGCAAAAATGGTGAGGTAGCAAAACAAAACAGCTAAATAATTAGCTAAGAATAATTTATAAGTTGATCGAATAACAACAAAATATGAGGGTAAAAAATCAACGGCGACCGAAGAGAGCCGTGAAATTTTTTTGATCTGGCTGTGCGTGTTAGTAGTTTGCTATTAGATTTTTTGCAGTTGCAGACTCACCTGAAACGGAAGTCAAGTTCCGAGCAAGCTTAACGAAACCGCAGAATGTTATTATCGGCAAGCAGAGCGTGCCGCGAAAATTTGGTGGTTTCGTTAGATTTTTGGAGTATATTGCAAACGGACCGAGGGATGATCCCATGCCCAAAAACAGACAATAAAGTTGCCAGCAAGCTGAGCTAGCCGAGACATTTGAGATTTTATTTTTTATTTTTGTGTAATTTTTTATCAAATTTGGCAAAGTGACCTAAAGCAGGGGTCGAGCTCTGGACCATAGACAAAATCCAGATCAAAATACGAAAATTTTGTTGTCTACTTAAGATTTCTTTGCGCTGGATGACAAAGTGACCGCGCAGATTATTTGTTACACTTTTGTGTTTTTTATTGGGGTGGTTGGATTTATACAAGCTAACTATAGTGGACTAGCCAGACCAATCAAGTTCAGTTCAAGTCATATGTAACGTTGCCTCTGCGCTGAACAGAACATAAAGGCTAAAACACCAGTTGGCAATATCGGCGAGCGGAGCGAGTCGCGATTTTTTTTGTTGCAGTTGGTAATCATGATCGAAGTGGCAGAAATAAACAGGAAAAAATAATCATCAACCTGCGGGTTAAAAAAATGTATGTACCTAAACTGAAAAATGTATGTGACTTTGGAAGGGGGGGGGGGGGTCACCCTGAAACCGCGATTTTACCTTAGTTGGCGTCAATACATTCCATGTTTCTGTATTATAGGTAGGTATACAATTTGTGTAACAGTCTTTTTCCAAATTCCGTGTGCATCGGCAACGCATTCTCTAGGTTGCGTCACAGGTAATAGAGGTCCACCACACATCCACCACGTTGTCAGGAACATCCCAATTTATTTAATTTTGTTCAATCTTTGAGTAAAAGTTGATAAGCATAATACTTCGTGAATAAAAACTCCTTGTTGACATAAACTGTCGATATTTTGGGTAACATCCTTACTGTTTATAAAGAAATTGTGTAGAAGTGACCTTGTAATAACGTTCGGTTTATTATAATCATCTTCAAGTCAATGGCCTTCCACTACTGAACATAGAACTCCCCAAAAATCACCACAATGACCTCTCCTGCGCTCCTGCATTCAGCGGTTTTCAGCGTTTCAATTTCTATAAAAACAGAATTGTTTATTAGTTTTGCACAGGTTTATTATTTAAAGTAAATCGTTAAAATTACTTATTTTTCATTATAACATTAAGTAACTGGAAAAAGTTGTCTTATTGTCCCGTTCTAACTTTAGTATAAAAAATTATTTCATGTGGCCGCCGCCGTAACAAGGTCACTGCTTCATTTTTGTGTTTCATTTCAAATATGACCTGTAATCCTGTCCCGACAATATTCCATAAAACCGTGGGTAGATATACCCACTCAATGATAGGTGCTTTTAACTGTCAGCTAATGTAACGTCTAGGATTATAACACTAGATGCTTGACCTTGTGCATATGAGTAGGTTAGATTACATTTCTAACAATTGAATAGGTAAGTACATAGAAGTCATTAAATACAGTTCACGATAAGTACCTTCTCGCACTTATTTAAGTACCTACATCTCTATGAATATAGCTGCATTGTGTGAAACGGGTCTTTGCTGTAATAACACCGATTGTGCCACGCCGTGCTCGGCAATCGGAAGTTTTCACCAGCCATTAGCCTAAGGACAGTATCATATAAGCTGCATACCTTCTAAAATTACTTTACTGGTGCTAACAGTGTAGTGTATTTAATACCAAGATGGGAATAATTAACCCATCACTGACCCCACTCGAGCCTCAAATGTGGAAATACTAGGAAGGCATGTGCAGCGTCTATCTAGAACCGGTTGATTTGTTCTAAAATACATACAATTACCGACAATTTGTATGGACTCGGATGAAATCTTCACTGTCTAAATAATTCGAAGCAATCGAGGTACGTAACAAAAACATACGTAATTAAGTGCAGTAGGTTAGAAATGTCATTAATGTTAACGCAGTGTTGGTTAGTTCCTTGTACCCGGCGGCGCCAGGACCCGGCAGTTCATTATTCACATTAATGAGAGAATTCCAACAACTAGTTTTTAAATTATATTGCAGTAACATGGCTCTTTTCGCTTACTCGTAAACAAACTTCGATCTAACGTTCCATGAGTCTGCTGATATGGGCATAAGCTTTGTTATTCCAGATTCGTCGTTCTCCTGAAGTTATGCGGTCGCAAAGACAAAAGCTTCTCGATTGACGCTTTGGGTGACGAGCGCCCAAGTGTTAGTCACAATCACGATAATTGATTAGAGTACGTAGATGTCCATCGGGTCTCTAGCCCTCAGTACGCCTTCGTCGGGATTGATAAACAGTCTTAGTCTTAATATTAATAGCCCTATGAATTGGAGTCGAAAGTAAATAAATAGTGACGGAAAATTGACAAAGTAGAAATGGCTGACAAGACACGGATAAGAAGAAACATGTGCAGAAAAGGAAATTTTAAAGTGAGTCTTGGTAAATTTGGTAAGGTTTGTACTAAAATGTGTAAACATGCTACCTATATAAATAAACCACAAACAACATGTAGGTATTCAGTATCGGACCGCATAAGAAATTGTATGAATTTGTTTCTAAATACCTAATACTTATCTCCAGAAGACAGGAGAGCAGTTTCGCCAGTGTCGGTACGACAAGGAGGACGACATACATCAATATTTTATTATTTAACATCCGTTCTTGTTTCCCATTTCCTATGTTGAAACTAATTATACATTTCCGGAGCCTAGGGAATACTCAGTAAGGTCAAAAGGTTCTGCCTATTAAAAGCTGTTTCTCTACAGTGCATCGAAAGCAAGACTCGTGCCGGTTCATTAGGGACTTGGTATAAGTACTTAGGAATGACCATGATGACATAGTGCAATAAAATAGAAGTAGAAACAGGTAAGCAATTTTTGAATCACATCATAGGTTCATAACCTACGACCAGCCATTACCTACTTGAACTTTCGTAAGATTCAAGGATGAAAGTATAACTATTGCGTTTTAAATACCTACCTATTACTAGAAAATGCGTATTTTTTTTAACCAATATAATTATCTTCACGATGTAACCTTTGACATTGTTGCTTGCCTCGAGCAGATCAAGTAATTTGTGTAATCAATCAACTAATCAATCAAGGCGAATAAAATTAAAAGTAAAAGCTTAAAATTGGATAGAATTTAGAATGCTCATTGAAACGAATATTTCAATAAATGAAGTATCACGATACAAACAATACAACTTATTGGAACCATTTAATACAGTCTTACTTAACAATCAACTCTTCTCTTTCAGTCTCTTTTTGTCACAACGTTAATGTTTATGTGGTCTTTTTGGGTTTTTATGTGTTTCCTGTTGGTAGTGCTTAGTAAATAAATCCATACCTATCATATCCATATTCAAAAATGGTAAAGGAACACTAATTTTGTCCTGTTGTCATTGAATTGCCTTTTTCCCCTCTATAAACGATAAATAATAGTTATGTATGTATTTATATAATAAAATAGTAGGTATGTAAGATTTATAATATGTACCTAATATGTAGTTTGATATGTATAGTATATATTTGCTAATATTCTAAGTAGTAAATAACTATATTATTATTATGCACACAGATATTACCCCATGTACAATCCAACAATCCTATCAATTCAAGGTTGTCTGGGCGAGATCGCTCTTGAGCGATAAGACTGCCAATTGTCGCTTATTCCATAATTATTCTTTTGTAAATTATTTCTAAGTTAACTTTGCAATAAAGCATTATCTATCTATCTATCAATCCATATTATACATTCGAAAGTAACTCTGTCTGTCAATCTATCTGTCTGTTACCTTTTCACGCCTAAACGGCTGATCGGATCTTAATGAACTTTGGCAAGGAGGTAGACAGTGTCCCAGGGACGGACATAGGCTACTGTTAATCACAATAAAGTCGTGCGAAGCCGCGGGCAGAAGCTAGTAAAATATAAACCTAGCTAATTATTTCATTGCTAAATGTTAGGCCTATATTCCCAGTATATTATGCAGAGCCAAAATGTAGAATGAGCAAATCTAACATTAGAGCCAGATTCGAGCAACACCAAAGTATCTCGGTTTGTTTATGGGTATAGCATGACACCCTAGACTAATTCATAGGCGAAAACAATCTTAATTGGTCGGAATGTTGTGTGTGACACGCAGTCCCTAGTCCAGCTGAGCCATCGCAATCCGGAGTCATCTGGATTGGTGGAGCTCAAACGAACCAGAACCAGATCTTTCCGCCTCAAGCTGCCCCTCGTTATCGCTGCGCATGCTGCCTTCAACAAACACCATGGCGATTTCAACTAATCGAATCGTATTCATACATTAAATGTATGATTGGAAGTTTACAATGAAACAGTTTAAAAAATATCATATGCGATACACTGAGTTACTAAAATATTGAAATAAGCAGGTTGCAATCTACTAGCTGCTGCCCTCCGGCTTCGCACGCTTTTTTCCAGGATAAAAAGTAGCCTGTCCGTCCCCGGAATACCATCTACCTGCCCGCCAAATTTCACTGAGATCCATTCGGCCGTTTAGGCGAGAAAAGGTAACAGACAGAAAGACCGAGTTACTTTCGAATTTATAAAATTTGTATGGAAGATCTATAAAAACAGCTGAGTATAGAATAGGTACCTAACTATGAATCTCTATTATTTTGATGAAATCTAGGTCATACTGCCGAATGCCTGATTTGTTATTCGACTTATGGTCTCTAGAAAATCCTAACGACAGAGTACCTACATTGCAAACCTACTCACGGAACTGTTGCCTTTTAACCACTTGAAACGGCAATTAAATAGTGTTTTTCTAATTTATAAAAGAACACAACATCCGAATTAACGAATCATTAGCTGCGATCAGCCCACACTTCAATTGAACAATTAACATCTATTCCTTAGTCCACCTTAGTCGTAACGTAACGTAACGTCATCTACAGGATTATAGGAATGTTTTACATGAGTTGTATTAACGACGTGGTGTTGCAATTTCTTTCAGATAATACTAGTTAGTTTATTAGCGGGTTGGGCCATGTGCTTACTGCCAACCACAACAGCAACACCTTCCCTGCCGACGACAGCGAGTGAAAACATAACAAACTCATCTAGAAATTACCCTTCTTCAAATGAGCTTTTCCATTGGGAGGACTACAGTGTTTTGGCAAGCATGCTCATAATTTCCTGTGGAATTGGAGTGTTCTATGGATATTTCGGGGAAAAACCTACTAGTGGTGATGACTTTCTACTTGGAGGGTCGTCTATGGGCACTTTTCCGACCGCTTTAAGTTTAGCTGCGAGGTAGGTCCGGCTGTGGTATTTATTATCGTAATAAAGTTTCCTTGATAGGAATCTATTAGCTTTAATATTTTATGTTTTCAGTTTCGTCACCGCTATAGAGCTGTTGGGAAACCCGGCGGAGATGTACATGGCAGGCGCGCAGTTTTGGATGATTTGTGTCACCTTTGTGCTAATAGTGCCTATTTCGAGCCAGCTTTACCTGCCTGTGTTTATGAGGCTGCGACTGACGAGTTGTTACGAATATTTGGTAATTTATCATCGTACTGATTCTATACCAAGTGTACCTTCATCAGTACTTTTATGAAAATCGTGTTTATAAGATTTTGTTTTTTAGGAAATCCGTTTCTGTAAAGCTGTTCGCGTTTACGCAAGTTCATTGTACATGCTACAAATGATACTGTATACAGCTGTGGCAGTTTATGCGCCGTCGCTCGCGCTCTCTGATGGTAAGTAAACCATACGAGTTACGACATTCCCCAATTTAAGGAACCAGTTCACATTCCGGACTCTGACGGTAAAGGGAGAAGCGCTAAGCCTACAACATTTCATTATAGATATACAAGAGTAAGAGTTAACAAGTGTGAAATATGTAATAATACTTCATTTGAAATAAAACGAGCATAGTCCAATTAAAAGTAATCTGAAGACCATTTCAATGGCATGGTGGTTGAGGATCTTTATTCACCTCATTTCGACAACGGCCACTATGATTGACGGTCTAAAATTACGTTATTATTAGGAGACACGGTAAAGCTGTAATGCTATTAGTACACTTTATTAGCGTAACAGTTGCGGAAACCACATATTCATTGCAATCAAGATTCTTTCGAAACGTACGGTGAATCTTCTTGGTTTACAAGATTTTCTAATTAGATATGCGGTCATTTTAAAATCCAACATGAATTTCCGTAGTTCAGTTTTTCTGTATGTTGTGAGAGCTATTCGGCGATTGTATTCTAATTTTATTTGCATCTTCAATGTCAATAGAAATTTTGCAATGTTAAAGCGTGACATGGTTTTCTAATTATAATGGTATGCTATTATGTAGCCTTAACTTCAATCTTTATGGATTATACGTTACGTTCAATGTACAAGAAGCCTTTGGTACTTTGATATAGAAATTTCAAGATAGTCTAAAAAGGAACTGATATGAATTAAACTACTAGCAAAACACCACGATATGATGATGGTTTACAGAATATATTTGTACACTGCGAAGCACATGGGAGCCAGTTATTTATATTACACAACAGCAATATTTCATCTTACATTCGTTTAACAGTTTATCATTATGTTATTCAACAAATTGTAGGTCTGCTGAACCTAACGATCAGAATCAATTCAATAATGACTCCACCGTGCGGAGATCGGTAAAATTCGTGGGTATGGTAGATTTCTAACAAGGGATTTGATCCATTGATAGATTCCTGCGTTAGGTAAATGCAATTTCGGGGTTCTATAATTTTTTAAAGATTTATAAAAAATATCCGCTCCAGAATTAGTACAATGACGCTGTGCTGTTAAATCATCTAAAACCTTCTAAAATAATAACCTTAGCCATTCAGATAAGAATTAAATTAAAATAAAAACGTTACGTACAAGGTCAGTTACCAAGACAGCCCTTGCATATCAACAAAATTTGCGTAATATGCACTTAGATAATCAATGGATAAATTATTCGATGCAGAATTTTATTGATTTTATGTTTCATAACAAAATGTACTCAGGTATTCAACGTTGCTTCGGATTGCTAAAGGTGGCATCAGTTTACGGGCCCAACTTGTCACGATGATGGTCGTTACTGGTTTTGTTATGCTAATAATTGGCCATAAACATTGGTGCAGATGCACACAAAAGTGCAGTGGTGCAATGAAACGTTATTCTGATGATTTGATGTCATTAGAACTCTACAAGGGTTACCTTAACCCACTAATATAGTGTCATTATGCTCGGAGCTATAGAGTTAAAAAGAAAATATACAAGATTTAGATTTCTGTGGTTGGTACCACTGCATCATAAGGCTGATATTTCACAATAGAATATGAACGTCACGATCGCGCCGCCCCGCCGCCGCGCCGCTTAGCTGGTCTTCAGATTGAAGTGCTTAGATAAGCGTAAGATGCAAGCAAGGCATGGAACATTTCGTTAAGTAATCTTTAATCTAAACATTTTAAAATCTCTTTAAATAATAATAACATACGATTGTTACATAGAAGCTGCTGTCCGACATTGTATAGCATGCCATTTAATTGATGTTTATTTACAGTAACGGGATTAAATACCTATCTGGCAGTAACACTGGTGTACGTTGTCTGCATATTCTACGCGTCACAGGTCAGTAGCTATACCACTAGAGGGCAAAAAAATTAAGTGAAGAGAAAATCAATAACCTTTTATTAATTATTTGATAATAATTTAAAGTTAAAAATTTTTCATGTCTAATAGAGTGCTTATAGTGCTTATTTTGTAACCTAAATAAATAAAGTTATTGACTTCCGACTTCTGCGGGGCGAGTCTATTTTGACGTTAGTAACGAGACGTGATCGTTACGTCTCCTTTTTCCATACAATTTGGTACAGCGCGCCTCTATCGTGCAGACAGGGAACTACGCAAATCCCATATATAAAGGAGACTTCACGATCACATCTCGTTACTAACGTCAAAAAGACTCACCCCTTTGACCACTATGGTAATGGGTTACCTATGGACTTTTAATTTTAAGTTTTGAGTTTTTTATTAGGATATTCTGGGTTCTGTTCGTTCAGGGTGGCATGAAGGCGGTCATAATGACAGATTCGTTCCAATCTGTCGTGCTGCTTGGATCTTTGGCCGTAGTCCTAGGAATGGGGGTTGCTAATGTTGGCGGAATGGACCTCGTCTGGGACTACGCGAGACGAACAGATCGATTGCACTTTTTCGAGTGAGTATTGAATTTTTTCGATAACGGCAAAGACATGTTTCAAACCGGTCATGAATTAAAATGCTCTACTAGACTCTAGACATGGATGCGTGGGCATAACCCTAGGTAATTAATGTACAAGCAAACCTCTCTCACTTTTACCCCAAATAGATTTAACATACTTTTCAGTTATATAATTTGTTATTGACACACCCTGCGATTAACTAACGTTTGGTTGGATGCACGCCCAGTTTTGCTGTAATAATTCGGTGTGGCCAATTACATTTACAGTGAAAACCATACGCTACATACATCTTTTTTAGTCAGAGCTGATTCAGAACTTTTGCTTGTGGTTTCTAATGCAAACAATCTATTGTTAGCTAAGATTTTAAAATGCTGATAAGAACTTTATAGCTTGCAATTATTTTCATATCGTCATTATGTCGTCAATATAGATTCATCTTTATTTTATATCTCTACTAGCTACAGCCCGCGGCTTCGCACGCTTTTTTCCGGCATAAAAGGTAGCCTATGTCCTGCCCCGGGATACCATCTACATCGATGCCAAATTTCACCGAGATCTGTTCAGCCGTTCTTGAGTTATAAATAGTGTAACTAACACGCCTTTCTTTTATATATATAGATACACGTATTAAAATGATTAATTAGGTATTTATAATTTATTATTCTTTTGTCCAAAATTATTTTAAATATTTTTATTATTTTAGCATGAATCCCGACCCTACTGTACGCCACTCATTTTGGTCAGTGGTCGTGGGCGGTACCATGTACTGGACGAGTATGTTCTGCGCGAACCAGGCTTCAGTCCAGAAGTACCTGTCCGTGGAACGCATCGGTCAAGTGCGAGTGGCGCTATGGGTATCTGCCATCGGTCTCATCGCGGTTTACTCCGTCAATTTCATCACCGGGGCCGTGCTAGCGTTGCATTACGGCGATTGTGATCCCATTCAGGTAATCACGTATGTAGTCTACGTGTATAGAGCATTAGAATGAATACCTACGTGACGTAGGTGTTTATTTTAATGTTGGCATGTTATTTCATCGCTGTAGTAGCATGTCGTTCACTTTTGTAAATGGTTTGTTGATCGAATTTTAAGTAAGACTAATATACATTTGCTTTAACAAATGTGCCTAACTAACTGGATAATCCATGAGTACTTACCTACCTACTTATAAGCTGCGGTTACAGAAAAAAAACTTAGTACCTAATAGCCTAGCCTGCGTTACGCAAAGCAATAACTGACTAAATAAATATAAAATTACATAACATACCACAGAACGGAGAGATCACAGGATCGGACAGACTTCTGCCGCTGTACGTCGTGCAAGAGCTGGGCTACGCACGAGGTGTCCCTGGTTTTTTCGTCGCCGGCATATTTGCAGCCAGCCTGGGGTGAGAAAAAAGTTTGATTATATACTTACATATTCAGTTTTCTGTTATCCAGTTGATTGTTCTTGAATGTCCATACCGTGCTTTCAAACTGAAAAATTGTGAGGCAGAGCTTCAATAAAATCAAGAAGAATGTTATATACTGAGTAATATTAGGTTTAAAGAACTTTATTTCTCATAAAAACATTACAGTTCACTTCAAATGAGATAAATTTAAACAGTAAATGTGTATAAATATACGTTTAGGTAGGTAAATAATTCCTGGGCTCTAAGGCTTATGGATATTATAAATGGCAAGATGCGAAATGACTTCGAGCTTCGGTATAAGCAACTGACTGGACTGGACGCCTTGGAACAGGACTCCGTATGAACGTTGGACCAAACTAGAAAAGTCCAGTTTCAATTTGAGAAGTTTTCAGAGAATTAAAGTTTTAATGGGTATTGCCTACTGCTATCTGCTGAAACTGATGTACCTACCAAATCGAATGTGTTTTAGAGAACACTAGGTAATTTGTTCCCGTACCTACCTACTTCGCTCATGATCTAAACAATATACTACAAAAGTAGGTATGTTACCAAATGATTATATACCTTCTAAAGTTGTTTTCTTGATTATTTGAACTCAGGACAGTGGCTTCTGCACTCAATTCACTAGCGGCCATAGCTTGTGAAGATTTAGCAGGCAGTCTCCTCGGAATAACTTTGCCAGAAAACAAAGGAGCACTGGTGAGTGCATTTAAACTTTAATAATAAATTATTATTCTAACTTAGAATAGTTTCTGTATCAATACTAGATATTATAAAATCTACTCTACTTAAATAAATTGTTTTGAAAGAGCGAGATTCCCTAACACAGGTATTTTCTTTACCTAAAAGGGAATCTTAAACACTGTTATACATTAAGTTGAAGAAATAATTATTTTTGTATTTTTGGTGAGAACATTAATTATTAATAATAATAACGTTTATTGAAAAATATTTGAGACTTAAAATTATTACATCGTTGATCCCCAAACTAGGATACACCTGTATCTTGGGGACCACCTTCCATGGGTTCTTTACATAAAATATATCAAGCAACGTTATACTATGTCTAAAAAAAATCAATAATTAGAAAATAAACTTTATGTGATGGGTCTCCTGAGGACACCAGTCTCGTAAGAGTCTGGGCAACAGGAGACACCATTCGTGTGTGTGTGTGTGTGTGTGTAGTGTGTAGTGTGTGTGAGGGTGTGTTTGTGAGTTGTGCTCGTGAGAACACCGAACTCTTATGAGTCTGGCTGGGTAACAGGAGTTTTACAGATGTGTGTTATGTTTAGTTATGTTGTGTATATATATATATATATAACAGTGTAGGTAATATATATTTTATAATACGTACTGCGTGTATAATTAAATTAAAAATAGTGATAAAATAAAATCATCTCACAAAAAGAGATGATTTTATTTTAGAGAAACTACTAAACTGAAAATTTTTTAAATCTTCATTTTAGTAGTTTCTCTACGCGATAGGTCCCGGAATACGGAAATCCGTAGAAGGACCAAAGTAACCGACATAGCTCTCAGAGTTAGCAGGCTGAAGTGGCGATGGGCAGGCCTTATAGCTCGCAGAACCGATAACCGTTGGGGAATATAGGTTCTCGAGTAGCGACCGCGATGCAATGCGAAACGGTGTGTGGGAAGACCCTTTCACTCGATGGACCGACGACATTGTAGCGGTCGCAGGGAGTCGATGGATGGAGGCGGCTCAGGACCGCTATTTCTGGCGTCTCGTTTGGGGGAGGCCTATGTTCAGCAGTGGACGTAAACGGGCTGATGATGATGATGAAGTCCCAGAGAGACGTTGCCAGCCAGGTCATCTCTAATATGCATTTTTGTGCTGAAATCCCCTAAACAGTAGCGTGGGTTGGTACCCAGGGCGGTTTTTTTCCAAGCAGAGGGGTGCTTGAACAAATACTGAAATAAAAATACTGAACGGCCTTGAGGGAAAATCTCGACCCTCAATTCCCAATACTGTAAGTATATGTAAGTAACGGCGAGCGGATAGATAAAAGGACACAGCGGATCCAGAGGAAATGACGAAGCTGATGCTCTGGCGAGGAGAGGTTCAGAGTGGCAACCGGCAGGGCCCGAACCAATAATTCCCCTACCATTCAGTCAAGTCCGCTCATGGATCCGTCAACGTACAGTCAAACAATACTACTTGGCATTGTATCGAAAATCGATTGTATCGAAAATCATTTATCTCCAGATCGGTGTGATCGATTTAAACACAATTTTCTGCAGAAGTTATGGGGTTCATTGGTAATGGTTCTTAGCTAAGTTGTATGGTGCTCACCAGGGGGTGCTGCAATCAACGTTTTACGGAAAACCAATGATCCCATGAATGTCAGGAACGGTTTGATCGATTTAGACACAAGTTTCTGTAAAAGGTATGAGGTTCATTGCCGATGGATCTTAGCTAAGTTGTATGGTGTTTACTCGCCAGGGGCGCTGTAAGTAACGTTTTATTAGATACTGTATGTTTACTGTGTTTTTGTACCGTAGTAACGTTTTATTAGATACTGTATGTTTACGGTGTGCCCAAATATACATATAATATGGTGGCCAAATGTGTGCGCATACACAAGGGCACTCTCAATTCCGTCACTCTCATAATCCGATGGGACGGCAGACTGAATCGACCTGGGAGAGGTCAGGCGCAAAACCAACGGCTTAAGGATTTCAATTCAATTTCAATTTATTTATTTTACGCTGACATGACATCACTTACGTTACTTACGACGTCACATGAGGCAGTAAGTAAAGTAAGAAATCTATGTTTAAAATAATAACAAAATAAAAATTTTGCAAAATAATCGAAAAATAAATAAATAATTTTTGTAAACCCCTGACTAAGAGGAATGGATAAAACAGCAATGATCATAAATATGTAAGTAATCAAATAAAGCTAAAAATTTTTTTTCACCTACCTATTATTACAAAGACAAAAAAATCCTTCGGGGGCTGCCTGAAATTAATTGAATGTACCTATTAAATTAACAGTTCTAACGACGATGGCCGAGTATTAAACAATAATGAATATAACATTGGTGCATCTCTACGCGGCACCTACAATAGCTGGACATTATGTACCTACTCCTTAGGTAGGTACTTAGGAATAAACATTAACTATTGCCTGCCCTAAAACTGGCTAAATGTAGCAAACAGTTTTATGGCAATGTACATAACTAATTGTAATAACGTTACATTCGTTGATGTAAAATGGATGACACATAATATTATCATAATATTAAGTCTTTGGTAGAATGATGATTTTTTTTTTATGGTGACCATACTACACTAGGAGCAATACTTTACACATAGAAACGTTTGTACTCTTCTAGGAGTACAAATTAACGTACTAGTATACCTGGGTACCTACCTAGTCATTTCTTTAATGTTAACAGAGAATGGCAATGGCAGCCCCCGACGGACTTTTTTGTCATTGTAATAATAGGTAGGTAAAAAAAATTGTTAGCTATATCTGTATATATAAAAGAAAGTCGTGTTAGTTACATTATTTATAACTCAAGAACGGCTGAACGGATATCGGTGAAATTTGGCAGCGAGTAGATGGTATCCCGGGGCCGGACATAGGTTACCTTTTATTCCGGAAAAAAGCGTGCGAAGCCGTTTGCTGCAGCTAGTTTGATTATATATAAATTATCATTGCTGTTTTATCCATTCCTCTTTGTCGGGGGTTTTACTAAAATTATTTACTTCTTTTTCGATTACAAAGTATCGTCGTGGGTTTTGCATAATGTTTATTTTGTTGTTATGTAGTTATGACACATGTAGCATACCGTTGGAATGGTAATGAACTAAAAAAGTTTTCAGTGAATTGGAAGATCAGGGACACACTTGGTTTTCAGGGTTTCGAAGATCGGAGATCGGTTTCGAAACCCTTTTTCTGTCCTGTTTTCCGCCTTTAATATCTCAGCAACTACAGCAGCAAATAACTTGAAATTAAATAATAATACATTTCGTGCGCTTGTACAGATTAAAAGAAACAAAAAAAAGGAAAAATGAAAATGAGCATTATCAGTACAAATTGTGATGTCGAAATTTTAAAAGCGACTTACATGTCAAGTGGAGGATCAAATGAATGGTAATTCAAAACAGTTTTTGAAATTTCTGTAGGTTTCATACTTTTTCAAATATTTTGAAAAAAGGCGAAAAATTTGCTTTTATTTTATTTTATTTTTTTCTATGTGTACCTGCCTTCTTATTTTATTTTATTTATTTATTTATAAAAAATACAGCAGTTAGCTTACAGTCTAACACCAAAACACTAACTACTAGACATAAAAAAGAACAGAATACAATTACAAACAATATACAAAATCGAATAATAATAATAAATAAAAACAAGATTACAAAGTGTAGGTGTACCTAAATACTGTTTTTATTCATCTGTTATTTTATCCTGTGTTGTGTGTGTGTGTGTGTGTGTGAACCTTACAAACTTTTTATTTATCTATCTATCTATCTCTAACCGGTACATAAAGTACATATTGGTATAGGTACTTGAAAAACGTTCGAAACCCTCGGCGCGCGAGTCACACTCGCACTTGACGGATCTTGTATTTAAATTGAATCCAAAGTTGAATTCTCAGTTTATAATTTTCACTTTTCAACACTTTGCATGCCCATAGTGGCTTTATCTGCCTAGATCTCACGTTAATATTGATTCTTATAGTACGGGCTAACATGCCAGATATAATAAAAAAATAAAACCATATTATTTCGTACATAAGAAGCTACAGTAACATAGTTAAAATTTCGGAAAAAAATAAATAAATGTATAAAAAAATCTTAAAATAGGCGAGTGGCTTTTCAGGGTTAAAAAAGCCGCCAATCTATTGCACATGGTTCCACCTACCCCCAATTACCATAATGGCACACGGTCTGCCGGACACCCTGTATATAACGGCGAACGGAGCGAGTCGCCGAAATTTTTTTTGTTACTTTTCACCCAGAAAGAATATGAAAAAATAAATAACAGCAAGCGGAGCGCGCCCTGAAAATTTTGGAGAGTTTGTGGCGGCTGAGACAATTGATAAGAAACTAGGTAGTAAAAAAATTATATCGGCAAGAGGAATAAGCCGCTTTTTTGAAATTGTTGAGGCATGTTTTACAAGACAAGGAGCTAAGAACAACTTTAAGCTTTTTTGGCGATTAACAACAAAATAGGAAGACAACAGACTATAGAATCAAATCAACGGCGAGCGAAGCGATCCGCGAAAACTTTTATAACTGGCTGTGCGTGTGAGCTGTCTCTGTCACCCCCTCGGAGCTGCGTACCCGGGCCGGACCGCCCCCGCCCCCCTAAAATAAATATGTACCTACTAAAGAGAAAGTTTACGTTACAGATAGCGCGTTGGGTGTGCGTCGCTTGCGGGATGATATCATTCGGCCTGGTGTTCGCGGTGGAACACCTCGGTCCAGTGCTGCAGCTGGCTCTGTCCTTCAACGGCATGGCTGGAGGCGTCTCTCTGGGACTCTTCACATTGGGAATGCTGTTCCCTTGGGCTAACGCGAAGGTAGGTCATCATTACCACGCTTGAACATTAACTTTTCTGCCTTCCTCCTCAGCACTCTTACGTCCTCTGCTAAACGTGGCTCCCCCAAACAAAGGGTAGCACAAACCTGCATTATAAGATGTCACATAGAGTCCACATCAGTAACTTTAGCATTTATGAAGACTTGATAGAGTACACTCGAACTGCAATAGCTCAAAATTACTCATTCGCCTGTATTTATACACTATTATGCGTGACGGAGTATTATATATCTATATTTGGAAAAAAGGGGGAAAGAAAAACGACTCAAACTGTGTAGGTCATTTCTGATAAAGTAATTTACTAAGAACAAGGCGATTTTATCCATAAACTCAACTCATGAATTTAATGTTGGAATTCGTTATTTTTAGTAACAAAACAGCAAATAGTTGAATTATGTTAAGCCTTGTCTCACTGCTGGGCAAACGCTCTTTCTTTCAGTTTTCTCTGCTCTGTGAGCCTGACAATATTTAAATCGTAGAAGTAAGATAGATTTAAATACTGGGAACTTTCGTCCGCAGCTTCGCATTTCCCTCGTAAATCATCTACTCACTTGCTAATTTTAATTAGGAAACGTTCAGCCGTTTAGGTGTGAAAAACCTAAACGGCTAAAAGCCCTAACGGTTTGTTTCAGATTTAGTACCTAATAATATAGGAATAGTATGGATATGGACCTATGGTTTAATATGAATGTTGTTTTATCTTCCAGGGCGCCGTGTCAGGTGGAGTGGTGGGTCTACTGGTGGTAGTGATAGCGGGCGGAGGGGCGCAGTTGGCGCAGGTGCCTCTGAACCGCCTGCCGTCTTCCACTATAGGCTGCGTCGGTGAAAACCAGACGTTGGATGTATCTACTGTGTAAGTATATACCTACACTACATCCCACAGCCAGGCATCACGTGAGCGAAGCCACGAGCATAATCTCTGTCACTGTTTGCAGGGAAACCCAAGATGAAGCTGTGTTCTGGCTGTTCCGTATATCATACCTGTGGTACTCAGCCATAGGATGCGTGGCAACTCTCATCGTCGGTCTAGCAGTGTCCTTTGCGACTGGCGCTACGGACCCCGCGATTGTGCCCGTCGATCTCATCTCGCCACCCGTTCTGAAACTACTTAACTCACTGCCCAGCAGATTTAAGGTAAGCATAATCCAAACAGACAAACAAACTCTGTGCATGTGTGTGTTTTCAAGCAGTAAATCGTCAATTTTATAACAAAAGCTCTAAACGTAAACCCCATGTTATTATGCTATTGCTAATCAGTGTTTTATGTTTTAAAACACTGATAAAACGCTGATGATTAAACACTGTGTGTAGTTGCTTGAAGATAAGAAAGGTTTCAACTAATAAGTCTATAATAAACTCTCGACAAAAAGTAGTAAGTACAAAGGTAAGTTTGGCTTACCTTTGTACTCCGCACAAGGCTTCTTGAGACTTGATATCGGTTAGTCAATTATCAATATTTTGTCAGAAACCTCTGCGGGTATCCACGAGAGTAGGCTCGGAGCGGCGACGCAGCTCCAGCGTGCGACCTCCGAGCTTAACCGATGACAAAGACACTCGGCGGCGTCGTCGCCTATCAGAACTGGCTGGAGGCGTCTTCTACAGCGACGGGTCTGCCCTAACCAGAGGTCATTTCAACCCGGCCCTCGGTCTGGACCCGGAAAAACTACCCCCAGATGAATATACCCCGGAAACCTGCATTAAACTTGAGCCTACGTCATTCAATCACAATAATTCGCGTTAGGAAATAACTTTAAACGTAACTAGAGTCGCGCGCGATTTACGGTGCGAAAGAACACCTTGCCAAATAGACTAAAAATCATATAAATGCATGATATGTAGATTAAGTTATTAGACATAGGTTTATAATAGCTAGGGACTAATCTATTTAAAGCAGGTTTATTTACAAAAAAAACGTAATATATGATACAAATATTTTATTGATTTTTTACTATCTAAGAAATGTATTAAACCCAAAATGTTTACATTACGTGGTAGATTACAGAGAAGAATTACTCGTTAAGTATTTTTATCAGTATTGAAAGTAGAACAGTTAACACCTGTACCACAGATTTTATAATACTATTCCCTGTACCTTCTTACAGGACATTCAGATTTCTACATAAAAAGCCTTTCAATGTCAATTTAAATATTTCTTTATCATTGCTAGGTGACTAATCGCTGCGTAAAACCAAAACGAATTGATTTTTCAAGTTTTAAGATTTATGAATACCTATGGCTAATTATTATTTTTTCAGAGTTCGTTTTTGTACCTTAGCGCATGTGTATGTAATATGGCAATAACCAAAGTTTTCGGTAATAATTATTATAATTTGTTAATTCTATGTTAAATAATGATAATGACATTTTGCATTCAATTTTAATTTTATAAGGATCATACTTGACAAATTAGCTAGTTTTAACTATTTATGTGTATGTGAATAAATATTATTTAGATATAATACTAACATAATATTAATACTATAATATAATAAAAAGCCTATGAATTTGGTACTTATATTTTCATTTATTATTTTACACTTATGCTATTAACACAATAAGGCAGATAATGAAAACAATTATTATTCCTTGTGTAAATAATTAAAATATAATGATACATCTGTAATAACTTGATATTCTAAAACAGGCATAGCATAAGTGATTAAATTGAACTACCTATACTGTCTTTTATTTATACAATAGCTTGTGTTGGAACTTAAAATCGTAAAATTTTTGCAACATAATCAGTTTAACAATAAAAATGCGTACATATTAAAATTACATAAATATTGATAACGCTATTTTCAAGACAGCAGATCGGGCTGTTGTAATGATTGTTGGTGAATAGGATCGTGGACCGTTGAAACAGGTAATGTGGCACTCACGGTTATCGGTGGCATTCCGGGGAGCGAGATGGGAGTGACCACAGACTGTCCAGAGTTGATCGGCGGCGGCTGTATCGAAGGTTGCGTAAAGCTGCTCATGTCAAATGTGGGTACTAAAGGCGTATTATGAGTGTAAGTAGTTGGATTGCTCTGTGAGTAAACACTGGGTGGAGGCACTAGTGGCTGTGAGTAGCTAGGCATCGTTGGTATGTAGGGTTGAGGCTGGTTCATTGGAATGCCAGGCAAGTTAGGCAGTGGCGCCGGTGGCTGCATATTACTTACTGATGGTATACTTCCCAAATTAGTCAGAGTTGCATCTGCAAAATCTAAAAAAAATCCAAATTAGAAGAAGCACATTCTATTATGATTTTTTATATTTTTCTTTATTATAACAATTTCTATTTTACTGCTTACAGCAATATGCTACGTAACATGTGTACTAAGCTGAAAGGGGGTGATTTTGGACCCCGAGGGGATCAACTTGTGTACAATCAAGTACATTATTTTATCAACGCGGCGGTTCTCACAAGTCTCTCGCATCACCGATGTGGCGCGGCGGGCGAAGGTCCGCCTGCGACGCAGAAGGTTGCGGGTTCGATTCCCGCCTTGGGACAAATGTTTGTACGATCTGCAAATATTTGTTCCGGGTGTTCTGGGTATTTTCTATATATAATAAAAAAAATATCTATCTATGTTATGTATTGTATTAAGTTTATCAGTCATCTAGTACCCATAACACAAGCTCTGCTTACTTTGGGGCTAGATGATGCTGTGTGGATTGTCCAGCATTATTTATTTATTTATTTATTATTTATTTATGTACCTATCATAAGTATCAGTTAAATAAATCAGTTCACGTTACGACACGGACTAGGGTAGTTCTTATTTGCTCCTATCCTTATTATCAATTTATCATCTTATCTTTTATCACGTGTAGAGACCTTCACCCTACAACTTGTGAATAACATTAGGTATTTTTATATTTAGAATGTTTTTCTTCCTTTTCGTATTCATATACACGCACTCTTGAATTATTTTACGTTTAAAAAATATTCCACAAATGTTTTTTAGTTGTTTTTTCAGCAAAACCAGTGTTTTGTCATAAAATTATAAAAAATAATCTGTAAATTCTTTGAAACATTAATGTTTTTTTTTTAAGATACTCTTTATTGACAAAGAAAATTACAAATCAATGGCAATTCTGATGCGCTGCGCCAGATATCCGCCAGCTCTCGGGTCACGCGGTCCGTGGGGTACCGAGGCTCTCCGGGTTTTTAAAAAGTTATCTGAGCGTCTGGTCCACATTAATGTAAGAATACACGTAAAAAACCACAGATACAAAAAAAAAATAAAAAAACGAAATTCATAAAATTATAGAAGAAAAGTTGATCCAGTCGTGGTCCAGAATGACTCCTTTTCAGCTTAGTACACATGTTTCATGGCACCCTGTATTAAGAAATTTGTATAAAAATACTAACTGCTAGAATAAGTGGCCATATTTGAAACCATAGACTGGGCCTGAGGAATAGGTTGCTGTTGAGCTGCAACTTGCGGCGTTGCCTCCTGCGGCACATTGCTGCCCCCAATAAAGTTGCCAGCGCTGACCAAAGGTATGCCTGACAAAATTCCAGGGGGAGTGGGGTTTTGTGCTTGTTGTGTCTCTAGCTGTGCGGCTGGGGGCACCATCAGGGGTGTCTTGTCATCAGGAATATTTAAGCTTTGGGTGACAGCAGCTTGTACATTTGATTGCACGCTTGGTGTAGGAATCTAAAAGCAGACATCAAATGATAATTCAGCTTAGTTTAAGTTATTTTCCATTAAAACAGAACACAACACAAAGTCATACTTACATAATATTTCTGAGCAGGCTGAGTTGCACAATCAATTCTTATTGGAATCCTGTGCAAGTAGCCATATCCAATACCACATCCAAGGCTGCCTTCTCCACCCCAGTTCTGGTTTGGTGTTATATGAATCTCTCTACATGTATCATCATTTGCATTGTAGATATAGAGCTTCAGAGCCCTGCCTTCGTGGGCTTCAATGAGTGTAAACAAATCTTCACTCTCATGCATGATAGAATCAGCCCCAATGATGTAATCAGAGAATGGTCTCAATCCTGCAATCTCAGCAGGTGAAGTTGGATGTACCTCCTGTAAGAAACAGTAATTTTCAGTTCAGTTCATAAATATATTTTATATTAAAAATCAAATAGTATTTAGAAAACTCAAAGTTACCAATACTTACCAATACATGCCATACATTCTCATTAGCTCCTTCAAATGAACAAAATCTAATGCTGACACCCAGCAGGCCCTGTCCTCCCCAGGAGTCACTAGGGGTTAGCATTACTTCTCTGACCGATTGAGTCTTACTGCTGTACACGAGCATTTTTATCGAACGATTGATATTATTCTTGAGCAGCTCTTTGAGAGTGTCATTGTCTTGGTCTAATCTTACATTTTCTATAGCAACTATAAAGTCAAAAAATGATTCGAGGTTAGCCAATTGCCCTGGGGAGCCGTCCTGTACCTGTAAATTAGTTTTACAAAAGCATTTAGTAAATTATTTTTGCCTGAACGCGGTTCACAGGATATGCCGCAACACCAACCCGTAAAACATGATATCCCTCAGTTCCACCTCCCGGCACTCCAGCGCTCTGGGAGGAACCCATTGTATTAATGCACTTATTAGTTGTTATCTCGAAGTATCTCCTTGGTTTAGCAAATATCTAATTTGAAAATTTTGCAAATCTCCCCAAAATCCCCAATTCCAACATCAACAATTTTTTGACATTGACGTTTAAATGACGTGGCTTGAAAATGACCACAGATAACCAAGATTTCGAACCTCGCTTTAAGGTTTCGTACACACTAATCAATCAATAAAGTCGGATGAGATATGTAGGCAGACTCCTGGTCAAGCATTCGCGGTAGAGCACTAGAGTGGTTGACCAGCTACTTACATAATAGGCAATAATGCACAGAGATAACAAAGGTCACTCGAGACACCAAGGGCAGCTTTGTGAAGCAAGTCTTTAGATCTGCTAACATTTTAAACAACAGTGGTGTCCCTCAGGGTAGCATCTTGGGACCTCTGTTATTTCTGTTGTTTATCAACGATCTGCTTATTTGTATATCACATAAACGTGTTCTTTTCGCCGACGACACAACTCATAATATTAACATCGAAAGTAAAGCTCTGGCTCAGCAAACTTTGAATAGTGCTCTCTCTGACATCATAAAATTAACTGATAACAATCATTTAATAATTAATATTACCAAGACCAACATAATGCAATTTAATTCTTATAATACAATTCCTAAAAAACTTGACATTGACTATAATATTGAGAAGGTGGGTGAGGTTACTTCTTTTAAATTCATTGGGGTTATTCTGGATAGGCAATTGAATTGGAAGGACCATGTGAACCAGGTGTGCCATTTTTATTGGAGCAGGAGCAGATTTTTATTCGCTCTTAAGAAGGTTTACCAGATCGTTTCTTTTGACGCCGCTCTAGGTGTTTACCATGGTCATGTGTCTTCGATCCTTGGGTACGGGTTGTTACTGTGGGGCAACTAGGCAAGTAGGTATTTAAAATTCAAAAAAGATGTCTTAGGGTGATAAACAGGTCTTGGTTCCTTGATAGTTGCAAGCCTCTCTTCAAGATCGCGCATGTACGCAGAAGGGAAATTTGTCTATTTGTAAAATCATATCCAACATATTATCAAAAATGTAGCGAAGTAATAACCCTGCAAATAGGCCTAAGTTTAAAAATGTACTCTCTATACACCACTGCCATAGAGATATTTATAAAAGAAATTTTTATAACATGTGTATAACTATTTACAATAAATTACCGGAACAACTAAAAGAATGAAATGGAGTTTCAAGTAGCCATCACATAAAAAATGTTCTTATACTGTGAACGAATATCTAGAAATTTGAATTGTTACCAGTGACTAATATAGTTTAATTTAATATAGGTATAATTATAATATTATGACTCGCATAATATTTGCACGCCTGCGTGCAGGCTGAATACATTTGCTAAAATAGTTATAAGATCTGACATTGTTTAATAATGTTGTAGGTATTCTTGCAAATACACAATTTCATTTGATTAGGGTGAAGTCCCTACATTTCATGATAATGATATATGATAAATAATGATATAAAGTTGTGATTAGTAGCAATAGTAGTTCCTTTGCGTTTAATTATTGTAAATTTAATTATTCTGTTGTTTTGAGTTATTGTAGCACTGCTTCCTTTTGTTCTGTTTTGTAGTTTCGAGGTGGTTTTTTGTTGTTCGGAATGAATGTTTTTCTTTATTGTAAATACTAATATGTACATAAGTTTAATAATGCGCAATCCATATAAAGCTTGTGATGCTGTCATGAGACGGATATTGGCGAAATTGTGACAACCCAGTCGCAGAAGCCATCTGACAAGAAGAAGAAGAAGAAGAAGATTTGTTTGCAATTCATTGACCAAACAGCTGATTTTATTCTTGTTTTACCACAAACAGTTTTCAATTCGATTTACTTCAAAATCAAAATGTTATAATTAATTGACACTGTACAATATCCTAGGTTTACAATATCCTAGGTTTACTACATCACAGAACAAAAATATGGGATTTGATACATCATAAGTCGCGTAAGTTTTCCTTGATGCATCCTCTACAAAATATTTTTCATCGTAATTCGTATGACTAGCTAGGTATTCAATTTCACTCATCCATAATTATTCGACCTGTGCGATGATTAGTAAATGCGGTGATACTACCACTAAGGCACCCATCAAACCTGACCCTGAGTATACCATCACCATACAGGGTGTGTAACAATGTTTATGTACCCACTTAAACATATAAATTTATGTGTGTGTGTAAATTTGTTTCTTTAATATACTTCCTTCATCCATACTTATGAAAGTAACTCTTGTCTATCTGACATCTGTCTGTCTGTTACCTTTTTACTCCTAAACAGCTGAATGTTTCTCAATGAAATTTGGCAGGGTGGTAATTGGTAACCCGGTCATGGACATAGGCTACTTTCTATCTCGAAAAAAAGTGTGTGAAGCCGCGGGCAGCAGCTAGTTTCCTATATTATTTTCCAGAGAAAAACACAAAATCTAATTCAAAATGTCTGAGTGGAAGCATTTGCTAACTGAATGGCTAAATGAATATAAATGTTTACAAGAAAATGAAATCAAGAGTTTTGCCACTGAACATGAACATAACCATGAAATTGCCACAGCAATTTTCAATCTGTTCTCTATTGAAGATGAAAATGATGGACAAACTAGACCCAACGATATTGAAACAGAAATTGAACAGGTATGTCTTCTAATATTACGGTTCTGTACCTGTTATCATAGATACCAAGATGCTCAAGTTATCATTGTTTTTCTATCTCAATTTGTACAATTTCATTACAGATGTTAGAAAGTGTCTGTATTCAGCTCTTCAGCTTTTATAGGTCTAAAGAAGCAGAACTCCAAAGATTTACTCTGCAGTTTGTGCCCACTCTTATTTTCAATTACTTGAGTTCAGTTGCTCAGAGCCATATGAAAACCTATCGATGTATTGAAACATTGCTAATTGGTAAGTTTTATCTTTCAACAATAATCCTGCGCGCAGGGATTGTAGTGGAAGAACACATTTGTTGCTCTGTGTACCTTACCTGCCTAGTACTTACCTAACTTAATAATAACTTTTGCCCTGTTTATTTTTATATCTTATTGAGGGTAACGGTGTTAATTACACTTAAAGAACAACACTTAGAATAATATCTATTTAATTAGGCTACGAGTGTAATTGTTTGTTACCCCGAATAAATAAAAACAAAAACAAAACAGTATTCATACAGTGGTTTTGCAAACTTCTATGATTTGACAACTTTAAAGTTATATTTTTTTAGGATTATACAACTTTGAAGTAGTTGATGAATCTGGCAAACCTAAAGTTGTATCCTTCAGACTACCTTCTTTGGCCCAAGCTTCTATCTACCATGAAGTGAGTATAAACCTTATATATAATATTAAAAAGCAAGTGCTGTTTTTAAAAGTGATTTTTAAAAACAGCACTTGCTTTTTAAGCAATCAATTGATTGTAGCAAGCTGATTCTTGATAAAAATTTATTTATGTTGATTCAACATTAATGATAAATACAAAAAAATTGAATTGTTTCAGCCTCTGTCCTTGGGACCCCAGTTTCTAACTGAAAGTGCTCTTAGGAGATGGGAAGAATGTAATACAAAGCTAATAAGCTGGGGTCCGATGCCACAAGTGGATGTCTTAAATGCTCAGAACAGACTAAAAGTTATTTCTGCACTTCTATTCATTTATAATCGTCAGTTAAGCCTGATACCCAAACTGTCTTTGAGACATTTTTGTTTAGCAACTTGCAGGTAAGATAACTACACTTACTACTATTGTAATTATATTTAGATAGTAGTAGTTAACTAGCATAAAATTAAATGATGTAGTATTAGTTTGTCCATGCAACTAGGTAACTCTCTAGGATAGTCTGTGTGTTGATATTGTGTGTGTGTGTATCATGACATAAACAATCAAAATATTGAAATATTTTTTCAGAATAGTTACTCAGGGATTTAAAAAGAAGAATGGTAAGAACATACAAAGAATACCAGTCTCATCCAACTTACTGCTAGAGATGGTGGAAGGTGCATATTTTGCTATGTTCAATGAGTTCTACACCCTTGCATTCCAAGCTGTGAAAGACATTGACCGCAGAGCTCAGTATGAGCTATACCCTGATGTCATGCTGGTCACAAGCGCTGTTATTAATTCATTGAAGGATAATCCAGCAGGTAAGTTAGTAAAATGATTACTTTTCAACTTAACTTTCCAGATCCCAAATAATTTTAATTCTTCTCTTCAGATAATATTGTAAATTCCATAAATCCAGTTTGAATAAACCCAGCATATTAAGTAAATAAGATGAAAATTCGGTAATTTTTAGTATTTTCACTTTGTTTTTTATCAATGACTTTTAAAAAACCAAGTAATGTTTTCGTTTTCAGGTCAACCATGCGATGGTCCAATGGGCATAAGTGTAGCTCTATCTCCTGCAACTACTACAGTCACTATGTCCAAATCAATGATCACAAATGCCTCATTCCGAACGAAGAAATTGCCAGGTAAGATAAAACTTTATATGAATTCAGATTTTAAGGTATTGATTTAATTTACACCACCTATATGTCTCAAGGTGCTAGAAATCCATAGGACTTCATCTTACCACAAGGACCTTAGTGTGCAAATTATTATTGAAATAGTTTTAAATGTTTAACAGATGAATTCAATGACATGCTTCCCAACGCATGCTCGTCGGCCTATAGTTTGGAAACGCTAAACAGTATTCCTTGGAAAAAACTGAACTCAAACATTCTCAAGACAACTTACGTTGAATTGAAGACTGTCTAAATATTAGAAAAAGTAAAAATACAAGCTTTATGTTTAAAACTAGCACACTTGTAATCATATCTACCACCACCAATACACATACCATGTACATAGGTACTAAGCTTTTGTGTTACATGCAACTTTTAAATTGTAATAATATTAAATTAAAATTCATCTGACTGTTACTATTTCACCACTTTAAACACAGACATGGCAACTTAAGTCATTTATTGTGCAAGTCACCGAATCATAGAAATAAAATGTCGTTAATCTATGGCATGAATGAGCCATGAACCTATCAAATCGATTGCGATGTCAGGATAGTGGTAAATATCGCACTCCTTCGTCTGTCTTTATAACGCGCTCGTCCTTTTGCTATAGATCCAAAGTTTCTGTTTCATTATTACAGCATCGGGGCTATATCACCCCATAAACATAAATAAAATGTTTTAAATGTCTTCTTTCCTTTGTAGATGACATTCCTATACAAGCCGGACAGGTCGTCCCGACGGAATCCAACGACATGCTTACTTCCATCACCGAAGAAGGCGAGACGGAGGCGCCTTTACAGCGCGGCGTCATCGTACGAAGCTCCAAGGCCAAACTGAGTTCCTTCCCCGTCATCGGGAAAAAGATAAAAGACGCAAAGGATAAAGCGGGAAGCTCCAACGAAAAGAAAGTTACGTTGAAAGAGTCATCTAAAGGCATATGGAATTCCCTGAGCAGTGGCGGCGGTGATATGGTGGACGCGCAGCAGAGACAGGATTCTGACGCGAACGGTAGCTTGAAAGACGATAAGATATCTATGACTTCAATGCTGAACAGCACTGAGAATTCAGACTCGCGCTCTCAAGTCACTACTGATTCCATGGAATTGGATACGACGACAACACCGCGGTTCGCCGCCATGCAAGTCAGCTCTGTTTGAGATTTTGTCCTTGCTACAAATCAGTAGGTACCTATGTATGTATGTATACCTTTATTAATGTTAGTGGGTGGTAATCTTGTCTAGATTTCATTGGACGTTATGCTATCTTTTTATGGTTAGGTGATGGAAGTGAACAACTGGTTTGTTGTTGTTTTTAATTATTGTAATATTAATAGTTTGTTGAATCTGTCAGATTACTGTTAAAACATCTTCAGCATTGTCATGGTGGTTTCCTTATTATTTAGTACCTACCTACTAGCTAGGTAATATGTATGTAGGTAGGTTTGATTAAGTCTGAGTTACAGAAGCAACCAAAATCGTGCCCAATGGTTCGCGTAAGAAGACACACTGCTATTGCGTCGCCCATTTCTTTCTGAACTTGGCTGGACGCTCTATCGCGCATCTCAATATGTCGCCGAACAAACTTATACTGACGAAAGTGACGTTTAACCATGTTGTTGAACGTTGATCGCGCAAAAATCGGTATAGGCATAAAATGTGTGAAATCTACCGTTTTGTAATCTGCCTAGCCATTCTACAAACGGACTGTTTCTACGACCCAGCGGCGATATGTAGGTAGGTCTTCGATACTGCAGGATCGTTGATCGACGTCTATAATATCAGCTCTGAGTATTCTTATCGTTAACTTATGACCCACAATTCGATACTAGTTATTTCAGTGAGATAAGTCAAAGAGTAATCTTTGGAGCATTGCTTTATGCGGTCGTTTTTTTCGATCATCATGAAGTTTATTTTCTTATGTGTTCTGGCCCTTTTGTGTGTTTCGTCTTCGGTGGCCATCGATTTGATAGCCGGAACTAGTTACCAAGCACGCTTGACTTGGCAGGAAAAATGTGAATACATGGCTTTTCCATTCGCCAAGAGGGAAAAGAACGTTTTCTACTCGGATCCTGGTCAACAAATTATTAAGGTAAGTAACATGTTTTAGCTTCTCTGACCTCACGCGATCAGAAGTGTATACGAGTACCAATATCGCGTTTATTTACCTAATTTCCGACGTTTCAGCAGGTTTAGACGCTGCTACGCCTATTGCAACTTTGCGAAAATTTGTATCTAAAGCGCGATAAACACCTGTGAATAGTTATTATATTGAGTACTAGTTTCTGCCCGCGGCTTCGCACGCGTTGTTTCTACAGAAACGTATAAAGGTTATTTCTATCTAATGGGAGCTAAAAAATACTAAATCTATGCAAAATTTCAGCACGATCGTTTCAGTCGTTATGGCGTGAAGACGTATGCAACAAACATCTATCCATCCAAACTTATCTCTATATCACACCAATATTATAAACGTTGCGATAGTGCCACCGTCTATCTTTCATTTCCGGTCCATCCCAAGGTTGCCTGGAAGAGATGGCTCATAGTGATAAGGCCGCCCTTTATACTTCCTCTATTCGACGCATTTCTGTTTGTATTGTTTTCTTTCATTGTGTTGTTTATTAAACTAGTTACTATTTTCTATCTATCTAGGTATGTTAAGCTTTTTTGTACCTATCTTAAAACTACTTGTTTAATCTTTCAGGGCATAATTGTACGGGAAAACACTCAAACCAATGCGGTTGTGTTAATAACTGCGGGAGGCGTAGGATTCTCGTATGCCAACATCCGGTTAGAGAGCGAACGCAGCCATGGACTCTACTATACAGTAGAAGTTTATGTATAAGTACCTACTAATTTCGCCTAGAAGACATTAAGTGCATAAATAAGTACTTACCTACGAAGGTAAACATTTATTCGAACCTTCAGTTTTAAAGTGACACTGATTCTAAGATATAAGGTAATATAATTTTTTTTGCATTCAACTTTAGTAAGCACCAATTTGCTTACTTAATCCTAACTTCCTAAGATATAAAAACCTTTGTTTGTCTTTGTATCTTAGTGCTTCTCGAATATTAAAGTGAAAACATTCTATTGATACATTATCGTTTATTGAATCAGAACATTCACAACTTCTAATTTAATTAGCTAGGAAAGTAATGAGATCTTGATATTTACATTACTGGAAACTTAGAGCCGTTAATCGCTTCTCTATCAAAACCTCTGCTTTTCCGCACAACGAAAACTCCTTTCCCGAAAGCACCATCAGGCATTCCGTAGGTACCATAGCGTTTATCTCTCGTCGAAGACCTGTGGTTAGCCTCCAACAGACGCTGCAGTTTGGCGATGGTAGCGGCTTGCTCATCTTGCTCCATCTCGTTGATAAGAACTGGCAAGTTAGCTGCACAAAGCCATAGGTAAAACATGCCCACTGAAATTTCATTTCGTTTATTAATTTACAAACATCAAATAATTTGTGTCGCAATATTACAAAATAATAATAAAACGAGTCAACACGCACACGGAGGGTCGCGGTCCATCGTGCGAAGCTATTTCGCAAAAGAAGCCCTAAGAAACAGACGTTTATGATGAATCGTAAAAAGCAAAAAGCCAAGATGACGCGGTCACCCATCGACGTCGGTGATCGGTAGGTGCTCAACGTAGTATGGAGTTATGGACGTTAGCCCCTTATAATATTAAATGTATTTATTTTATTATTTGTACAATTTGTACTAGTATACCGGCAATACAGTAATACATAGTACCTGACAAAATTTCAACAATACCTAATAATACAGTTTAAGAAATACAACCTTGTCAAACTTAGAGCAAAAATAGCCAAAAAATCACGTTTTTTGTTATTTTAATATTTTTTTATTATTATTATTAGTTGTTATTGCGGCAAGACACCTGGAAATTTCAACTGTCTACCTTTTACGGTTCAGGAGATACAGCCCGCTGACAGACGGACGGACGGACATAGCAGAGGACTAGTAATAGGGTCCCGTTTTTTCACCCTTGGGGTACCCTTAAAAATTAAGTTACAAAAATAAACAAATCAATTTTAAGTATATAATAAACCTATATTAAGTAGGTAGACTACCTATATGTAATAAATTATAACACAAATAAGCTACAACCACAGATATCAGAAATTAAGGAGATGTGAAAAGGGGGCGGGGCCGATGTCGCAGCAATATGCCGAAACACATTGCTCGTGGCGTTAATCGTTTCATTTAGTTGAAGTTCGAACGTTGGCTACAACTACAACGGATCTTCATATATTCTAGCAAAATGCCGTGTTGTTCCATATTAATTTATAAAAATAGAAGTGAAATTAAAAACTTTAAGTCAAATGGAATCTCATACCATCGAAAAGTACTGAAAATAATATGTTTTTCATACCAAAACATTAAAAACAATTTTAAGTTGATTGTTTTCTTGATTTTGCATCTTTTTTATTATGTGACTGAACGCCAGTCACGATATTGTTGTAAACTGTTTACAATGCCTGCTCTGTACTAACGACTATTCGAACGTTGAGTTCTAATACTGCAATGGATAATTAACTTAATGAAGCTAACAGAATACGTTCAACTGCGTGGTACGGCCACTGCTCGTAGTCGTGAGTTAGTGATGTGATGACTGATGAGTGTGTTCTTTGAATATATTATTGCGTCTGTAGTGGTGCTGTACGAACATCACTTGCAATCTAGTGTGCGAACTAATAGTTGCACTATATGCCGTGTGTGTTGTGTGCATGACAAGCTCACAACGCGAATTATTGTTTTTATTTTGTTTACTGTGTGCGTGAGCTTCATATGCGACACTAGGTTTTGTACTCAGCGTAAAGGATTGGCATCTCTCTCTACATCTGTGGCTGTAGCCACAGATGTAGAGAGATACAACTTAGGTAAAATTTTAAAAGGTGATCAAGGTGTGTTTGGTTTGATAACAATAAAAAATTATCCTCTTCCATGGCACTCTTTCTACTTTTTCTCTCATTCATTCCTAAAACAACTGAATGAAGTATGAAATCAAACTCACATAGAAAGAATCCTACTACAACGCTAGCTGCAATCAAGAAGCCGATGTCCATTGTGTTCTGTTTTATTAGCAGGAGTCCAGTAGCCATCAATAAGGACACGAGTATGAGACGGAGAAACTCGATGCCAATGAAGGCCAGCATTAATAAATTATTGCACTAAAAACAATTATAGTTTTCATAACAGGACTTAGTTGTTTTATGAGAATAATTAAGTAGGAACCCAATACATCCTTGAAACTTACGCTATATGCTCCGTAAACATACATGAGGCATGATACCAAATAAACGCACGAGACTCCAATAATTGTTGTTATGTATTTATGTGGATCTGTAATGTAATATAAATTATTAGGTACATACCCAATCATTAGAAAGGTACCTATACGGTTTACAGTTAACAACTTACCGTCCATTGCTGATTCCACATATTTTTTTATATAAATGATATTCCAATTTTTGTGCCATTCTTCGAGTTCTTCTCTAACTTGATCAGCGTGAGCGTGAGCTATGCAACTGCATATTAAAATAATGATTCCCTGAAACTTAATATTGCCAGCCCGTTCATCCTTTTGCCTTGATGAATGATGAGGGAAGTTCACTACAACTACACTATTTAATTATTCCAAGCAAGCTTTCTACACTCCGTGTAGTGTAATAAATAATAATAGGTAGGTAAGTTAGACTATACAGGATGGGTGCACCTACTTAGGTAACTACTTACCAATGAAAACAATCCAATTATGATTCCCCCTAATCTCAGTGAGAACCAAAAACAACAACTATAAACTAGCGCCATTTTGTATTTTGTTACATAAAAAATCGTTTGTCGTCTAAGCTCCAGTAGGAACCGAAAACGACTGAAAGCTCTAATGTCGGTTTGTATAACGCTTAATTACCTACAACATCGATCAATGTAGGTACCTACGTAACTATGTATTATGGATAGGGTACCTTACCTACTAGCTACTCATCGTTCAAGCATTACAACTAAGTATTAGTTGAGGAGTACATAACAACATTCAGGGTGATTATGAGATTATATCCATACCTACTCCCCTGCCCGACCCGCACTAGCCACCTATTTTATCTTAATTTTCAAAAATTCATTGGGCATTTTGTGATACTTATTATAAAATGCCTCTGTAATAGTTTTATTTTGTATAGTTTAGACAGAGATACAAAAACAGAGTTTGGTAGCTACCAAGAGCAACTTCCTTTAGAGGTAGGTAAGTACTCAATTGTACAAGTAGAGTTACCTACCCTGGCAGCTAGGTACCTACTAGGTAGCGAGTAAATTATTCATTATACATCATAATAATAAGTAGGTAGGTGAGTAAAACCCTGATTCTGTCACGCTAACAGTGATACCTTCTTATAAATAAGTAGGTATCACACATGAAAAGCAATTATCTGCACACAACCCTAAAGGGTTGTGTGCAGATAATTGCTTTTCATGTGTGTATTGATCCATTATGCTTTGTCTGATGTAATGGTAAGTAGGTATACAATGTACGTACATGTAACGGAAAAAGCGCGCATGAAGCCGCGGATAGAAGACAAGGAATTTTCATAGCTCAACTACCTACTCCCCAGCAGGTGGCGCTAATGGAGAGGTAAAATGGTTTTACACCGATTGGCGCGTCAGTCAGCTAACTGAGTTTTGGTCTGGCTCAATTTGATTTGAATGGTGTAAAAAGAGATGCCCTTTACGATTGTTTTGAGAAGGCCACAAAGAAGGTCCCATTTTTTAGTATTTTGCATATATCTCGTAAACAATGCATCATAGGAGATTTTGTTATACTACGTATTTTAAGCTGATAAAATTCTCTACAACTTTGGTTCTATACTCTCTTTTTACCTATTCCCAATCGTTATCTAATATAATAATAATAATAGTTTTTATTCAGATTAAGGTCTTATAAACAAAACAAAGTTATGTGTATTATAGACCTATTTCACTTCTTGGTTTCGACACCTCGCTCTAACTAAGTTCAAGACTTGTGATATAGACGCGAGGGTTCTCTACCTCGGTAAGTTAGTAGGTTTACACTATTAAAGGACTTGCATAATGTATATAAAAACGTTAAGAAAAGTGTACTATAGGTACTTAAAATACTACTATAAACTTATCCATATTTAATAATACATTAGGTACCTACATTAAAATAAAACCAAAAGTAAAGTACGCTGTGAGTGTAAAAGTGTATGTGTTGAGTGAGTGGAGTTGACTGTGGACTAAGTACCTACATAACTGTTTTTAATAGACTCCGTTTTATCATAGTCAAGGGTTAGTAAATATGATTTTATCTTATTTTTGCATTGTCTGTAATATCTTTTTTATCTTTAATCTTTTTTATCTATATATTTGCTGATATTGTTATACATGTATGGACCTAAAAAAGGAAGAATTCTATGTGCAATCGACGAATTACAGCTAGCTAGGGTCGTGGCACCTAATGTCGACCATTTGGCGAAGTTCCTACTTTAAAGCCTCAGAAAAAATATTGGCAACTTGTCAACCTAGTTCAAAATGATACTAATCGATAGTCTAGATATTTGAGTTTTAAATACTGGAAGATTTTTGTAGTTAAACCTCATAGTTATTTTATAAAAAAATAAATAATCGAAAATGAGTAAAACTTCAGTTTTCGACCACAAAATTTAGTATTCGGCCGGACCTGAATCCGATTTCGGTCACTAATTTTTGTAAGGTATTTATGGAATAAAAGTCTAAAATATTAACATAGTTTTTATTTGCTCATGCTCTTTAATAACAAAAGTAATCAAAACTCATAACAGGCAAAGCCTTGCTGTGTCCACGGCATTTTGAGTGTTCTTAGAAGTTAGTTTTCGGTATTAGTTTTGTCTTATCGGGTGGCGGACGCTTGATAGGTGGCATTTGAATAGGTATTGCGAAAACCGGATAATTCTCTTATCCAGATAATACAGTTTTCATCATTAACATATCCGGATAATTCCAATAACTGTAGAATTTAAATAATATATATATATATGTAATTACCTTTTGCCTGCGGTTATCACGCAATTTTCCGGGATTAAACGTAGGCTTTATGTTATTCCAGGTCTAGAACTACATTTATGCTAAATTTCGGCCAATTTTGATTAGTTTTTTGGCGTGATAAGGTAACGAACATTCATTTATTATCCATTTGTGCAATTCAATTACACATAATAATATAAAATTCCTAAAAATCTAAGCCATCACCAGAAGGCACGGAGGAGTACCCAGAACGCTGGCAGCATTGTCACGTTGAATGGCAATACTAATTCGTTGACCGAAATAGAGCCAGCATTCCGATCACCTGTGGACTCTGCTTACTTTGGGGCTAGATGATGCTGTGTGGATTGTCCAGCATTATTTATTTATTATTTATTTATTTATTTGATAAGAATTTGTGGGGAAATTGATTTTATTTTCAGTCAGGTTTTTTGGTAATCCATACAATGGACATTGGCAACACTGAGTGTATTGCAGAACAGAAACGCCACTTTTGAGATGGTAACCCTACTCGCAGTATTGTTTTTGTTTTTATCATCTTTATTTAATTGACTGCTGCGCTGCTGGTTCTGTTTTCTCTGCTTCTGCAATCTCTCTCTTGCATTATTCTCTTTGGCAATTTCTGCATCGTTCGGCAGGAGTAATTATGTTATTTGGCATGCATTCATGCAGCATTCCCTTTGATTGATGTAAATGAAGTAAGTAGTAAATTTGATATTACTTATCAAGTATCTCAGACAAAGGTCTGAGGTAGAAATCTGAAGAGCGGGTTAGAACGTCTTATGACCTCAAGAAATCTTTGAGTCAAGACAAGAGTCAAGTCGTTCCCCCGCCGCCACACAGACACTTCGTTTGTGTTTGATTTTTATATTTTTGCTAGCAATAAGTATGTTTTCCTCACCCCATTGAATAGTTTTTGCATATTTCAGAGACTTTTCAAAGAAGTTGAGATCTGTGAAAGTGGAAATTGAAAAAAGACACTATGATGGAAAGTGAAGCCTTTGGTATCCATTCTCTGCCAGATGAAATAATTATAATGATAATGAAATGTTCATCATACTCAGATTGCAATAGTTTTATGCGTACTTGTAAGCGCTACAATGATGTACTAAAATCCAGCCACAGCTTGTGGAGAGTAATCTACAAGAAAATGTGAGTACCTTCATGACATCAGAATAATTATAATCTAGCTCATTGAATACCCAGCATAATAAAGTACTGTGCTAAAAATTCAAAAACTTGTAGCTTTTCTTCCATGTGTGCAATCTGGTCTTTAAAGTACCTACATAAGGGCTATTGAATACTATAGTATTTTATAGACATTAGCTGCAACTGGACTTCTTTACCCTGATACTATTCTACACAGTTTGAGAATGTCAAAACAAGAGAAATGCTTGAACTTATCTATACTCTGGCCAAACTCAAGATATAATGTTTACAATACCTACCGGCCAAACCAAAGTTCACTTACTTGTTCTTGATTTTTTGACTGAGTTTGTACCTATTTCTTGTTGATTTTAGATCTTTTTTCAATGCTTAGTGCTGACAATTATATTTCAAACTTCTGAAAATTTTAGTTTTTGTGTTGTGAGTAGTTTATAAACATTATTTCTTTAATGGCGAATTTATAGGTACAGGCCAATTTATTTTCAGGGCAGGAAATGTGATGTACAATATAACTGCAGCACATTCGGAAGGCAATTGGATCAGTGACGTGAGGCACTATTTGAGCCTTAGAGAATTCGTCATTGATCACATTGTGGCTATGTCCACAAATCATTTCAGGTTGGTAGCTCTAAACTTACACTTTCAAGGACCATGACATTTACCTGTGCTTGTAAAGATACATCTAGGTGCGGCGTGTTTGCAGCTCTACCAGCGGGCTAATGGCTCCACAAGCAAGCTTAACGCATTCACTGCTTGGCATCTGCGGTGCGACCCTGCATTAAGCACTACCTTATTAGCTAAAGTGAATCTGTAATGAGTTAGTATCTCCGCCGATAGTTAACCGATTTTACTGATTCTTTCACTTTTGTATAGAGAATGATCCCGAGGTAGTCCCATAAAAATTTAATTCCCGAGGGATTTGTATTTATCCCATTAAACTTAAAAAGCAACATAATATTTTTAGAGAATCAGGACAAGCTACAACAGTTTTGGTGATATTTGCACCTATTGTAAATAGATTTTGATGATTCTATCGTTGTTATATAAAAATTGATTTTGAGGTGGTCTCCTATAAGTTTCATACTCTAGAAATTGCTATGTGCGCCGTAAATCGTAGGTTTGTAAAAATTCTTCAGAATATGATAATTTCATTATCACCTAGCTAATGGTTTCCATGGCAACGGGGGTATACAGTTTCATCCATGTGTCATCAAACTAAATTGGTCTTGAATTATAACTATAGTCTGTTCACGGAGACAAGCTAATATAGCGCGCGCTCTCTTGCACAATTGTACGAAAGTGAAAAGGACGGGACTACTAGCGTGAGAGACTAAGATTGGTCAGTGGAATGACCATTATTTTAAAATGTAAAGCTATATTTAGATTGCTCATTTCAAACCATTATTCACAAGCTTTTCGCCCGGGGTTTTGTGGATGAGTGGGTTATTGATAATTGACCTACTTATTATGATACTGAGAACCTAAGAATATATATTTTGTTTAATTTGGGTAGTGTACAAAAAATAAAACATCAGAAATTTTCTTACAATTTTTTTCACTTTCTGATTCACTTGAATCTGAATCATACTCCAAGCTTATAATAAAACGTTCTGCCATAATTTCTACGTTCCTATCCATAACATCCATACCAGGCCATAACTACATCACGTCCGCACCGCACAAGAGACAGATAAGACTGACTTTTGGCCACACAGCGTACACAGTGTGCACGTGCCCTATGTTCGTTATCTGCGACCAATAACGTGCAGTCTATGATTTCTCTATTAGCTTGTTTCGGCGAACAGAGTATAGATGTCACCAGTGTAAACTCTAATTCTAATTTTTGCACGTGAACCTTTGGTCAGGGAAAGTAAGGGAGGGGTGATTTCTTTCGTCTGAGACATAGATGAATATTAACAAGGTACCATAATTTGGAGTCGGTTTATCGTTTTTTAAAACACGCCAAATTATTATTTATTATTATGTTAAAAACAGGAATTTTGAATATCCATTGTACAGTTTGTGATATTTATCATAAGCTTTTTTTTAAACCTTCAAAAATAGTTTAGTTTCGTATAATTTAGACAGAGATGCGAAAACAGAGTTTGGTGGACACCAAGAGTAATTTCGCATCTCCGCCTAAAGTAAACAAAATAAAACTATTTTACGGGCATTAAAAAAATATTTTGGTAGGTATCACTGTACAATGGACTTTTATAAATTCCTTTGCTTAACGTAATTATTAGAAAGAATGGGGAGTGGCGCTAGTTTGAGGCAGACAACCGCGGAGGTTGCGTTCCACTACATTCCGACTGTGTGGCAATATGAAAGACTGGAGCGCTTTCCCGCTCCTGTAAACGTGTGGACCGGAGCTGTTAGAAAAAGACAGTTGCAAAAAACTGGAACGGTCTTTTTCTAACAGCTTAATAACCGGGTCTAAATTTGTGATTTCTACTTTTGGCCATCTTTTTAATCAAAATGTACCACTGTGCGTCGGGTAAAAGCTAGTTCCCTATCCCATATTTTTACCTGTGATGATAAAAGGTCACAAGCACAATACCAGTGTTAAGTACTTGAAAATATTCATCACAAGTTTTGCAACCCACAGAACTTGAACCTGGGGGGCGGCCTATTATACTATGACAGTAGTATTGTTGCAGAATCACCATAGAGACTTGTGGTGATCCTGCAACTATACCAGATTCGATCGTTTGATACACTAAAATAGTCATTCAACCCTCTTACTGCTGGTTGCCTATGCCATCTACCAAGCTTCTTGGAACTAAAGATCGTGCATAACATTGCAGCAAGCCATTAGCAGAATTGGGTTCCTGCACCCGTGCCTATAGGCGCCAGTTCTACTTTAGAGAAGTAGATAGATAGATAATGCTTTATTATATAGCCTTATAAACCAATCATTACTTAGTTAAACTTATCCTAAAGAAAGGCAATGGAATTGACGGCCTTATCGCTTAAAGCGATTTCTTCCAGGCGACCAAGGTCATCTTGACCTTAGACACTTTATAAATTGATATGCATTTTTTTTCAGCGAAACTACTGGAGACTGTGGATTAGACAATGTTAAAGATATATTTGCTATTGCACTATCTAGCAACACAAACTATTATTGTACAGTTTCCATAATTCAAAACCACATCCGAGAAGCAAATAGAAAACTTAATACCTATGAAACAAAAAGGTGAGTTATATTTGAATCAATTTACTGTTACAGTTAGTCTGCTCTCATAAATTGCTTACATGATTTGTGTTGTTTTGAGCTTACGTATAATTATAATTCCCACTAAATATCCCGTTATGTTACAAGTGATTAAAGCATGATAATGTTTTGTTGCAGCCCATATACACTGACAGAAGTATACTATGGCAAAATGGTATTACGCTATTTAATGCATGTTGTGTTGGCACTGAAATGGGCACAGAATGAGGCTGCTAACCTGTTAACTCCTGAAATAGTGCTGACTTTTTTTATACAGTGGATTGATCCTCTCAACATGCATAGTGACGAAGAAGTCAGAGACTTGGTAAGCTATTTATTAGTTGTACCAATACCTGCCAATATTTTTTTTTTTTTTTATTGTTTGTTCCGCCTTTTTTCCCTCCGATATGGATCGGAGACATTTTTTAGGCTAACATTTTGCTTAGGTCAGCTGTTTAATTTAATATTTAAGCGATCAGTGCAATTCGCGTCTGGTCGTGTCGTTGTTAACACTTAGGTTATGGTTATGTTATAATCTCGTATACTTTTCTTTTTATTTAAATATATATTTTTATCCTTTTTTTTATTATAATTTTTTTTTTATTTTTTTTTTTTGTCTTTTTTATTATTATATTTTTTATTACAATTTTTTTTTTTTTTTATTTAAGTACATACATTTTGTACTTAAATATAACAACATTTTAAAAACTATTATATTAACAAATTAATATTTACATTACTCATTGTTTTCATGCGTACAATATATTATCATTAATATATAGCGCTCATGATGCTCTTATGTTAGTTTATTACTATTGTTTTATTTTTCCTATTATTTTTACTGTCTTGTTACATATTCTATATATATGGAATATATTTATAATATATTATATAAATAGGTTTCTTATTCTTGTAAGATCTAACATTTTTATATTCTATATGTTTTATATTATAACCAAGTCTATTACACATATTAATAATTCTATTACACATATATTATTACAGCATTAGGACTATTCATAATTTATCTAAACGCAATAATAAAAATATATTATCTCATTAACAATAAACGATTCTAACTAGCTATTTATTTCTAACATTCAAATCATAATACATACTATACCTACCCATTCACTTGTTTCTTTTAATAGCGTCCTCCACGACGCAGATGCCAAATTAAAAAAAAAATGTTCTTTTGTTTTTATCATCTAATATATTTCATTTAAAGTTTCTTTTTTGAGTTCTCTATCTATCTTCATCTCTAGTTCGTATCTACGTAAACAATACCTCGGGCAGTCTAGTATGAGGTGTGTTATTGTTTCGTTTACATCAGGATCGCACATACATCCATCCTGCTGGTATGTACGATCCGGAAGCATATTTACATTTAAATCTATTTAGGTAATGTGCAAAGCCCCCATGACCTGTTAAAAGTTGTGTTATTTTAAAATTTATTTTGATTTTCTTTAAGGTATGAGCTTTAGCTAAATTTGGAAAAAATATTTTTGTTATTTCTGCTGTCTCGCTTTGATCGTATCGTCTTTGTAGTTCTACAATACTTTCTTTTCTTAAATACCTTTTAATATACGAACCTGGACATTTATCATAGTCTGCTCGTGTTCTCTTTTTTAGTGCCGCGTCTTTTGCTAACTCATCTGCTCTTTCGTTACCTTCTATACCTACATGTGCTTTAACCCAAAATAATCTTATTTCTTTTCCCTTGTTCATAATTTCTTTGATTTCTCTTCTGATTGCAAATGCTAAGGGATGAAATGTTGATCTATTTTTGACTAGGTCTAAGGATGATCTGGAGTCGCTTAGTATTGTAAATTTATCATTTTTATTATATGTATTATCCCATTTTAATGCTCTATACAGCGAATAAATTTCTGCCTGAAATACTGTACATATATTTTCCAGTTTAAATTTCATTGATTTAATTTCTTCTTTTTTTTCCCAGCATGACCTTCCCTTCTATTTTGCTTCCATCAGTAAATATTTTAATTTCTTCGTCTGTTATTTTATTTTCGATTAATGTTTCCCTACTCATGTTATCTAAACATTTGTAATCTATTTCTATATCTTCTGCAGGATGAGGCGCTTCCAAAAAACATACCTTATCTTCCATTTCTCTGTTCATCAAAATTTCTTCCATTGGTTTCCCCCTTTTAGCTTCGTACATTTTAGTCACTTCATTGATGCGTATGTCAAGTGGCAAAAGTCCGGACAGGACAAGGGCTGCGCTTAAGGATACTGTTCTGTACGATTTACATATTTTTTGTGCGAATCCTCTGGTAAGAGTATTTAGCCTTTTCTGAATGGTTACTTTCTTCGCTGCTGGTGCCCAAACACTTGCTGCATACAGGACAGTTGGCTCTATTACTGCCGCGTATATTGTCTTGGTTACCTCAGGATTTAGCCCCCATGTTGTTTTAGCCATTCTTACTAATTGTTTGTATATATTTGTTGCTTTCTTACTAATATGTATTAAGTGGGCGTTAAAAGTTATTTTTTTATCTATTATTAGTCCTAATATTTTCGTTTCATCTACTAATTGAATTGGTCTGTTTCCCATTTTTAATTCCGGTTTTTCATATTTCTTTTTATTAGTTATAATCATACCGTTAGTCTTATGTGGCGCAAATTTTAACTTATTTCTTCTTCCCCATTCATAAACTTTTTGAAGTATATTATTTGCTTGTAGTTCTAGTATTTGCATGCTTTGTCCCGAGAAAACCAAAACGATATCGTCGGCAAAAGCCTGAACGTAAGTGCCCATATCCTCCAACCTGTCAATCAGTGGGTTCAGCAGAATATTCCAGAACAAAGGCCCTCCTACAGATCCCTGCACGCACCCCTTGTCCGTTTTCCGTTTGCATTCTTGGCCAGCGTACCGCACTTGTACTCTTCTACCTTCAAAATAATTATTTACTAACATTCTTAAGTTCCATGGACATTTCTTTTGTTTTAATTGGTACTTTATAGCAGGCCACCAAGCACTATCAAACGCCCCCTCAATATCTAATACCAATACTGCCAATATTGTACAGTGTTCAATATTATTGTATCGGTAACCCTGTTAAGTTTAAAGTCAATTTCTATTTTTTTTTTGTAATTTTTAGCGGTCAGTCTGCTTTGACTATTAGCAGATGATGAGATGTGAGCTTTTGGCGTGTAGGGCGCAGCCCCCAGCGGAGCTAACCCTTTCGTTTTTAGACCATCTGTTTCATTTTGTTGGTCAAAAATATCCTGCGGATTTTTAAGCCGACACGTATGGTTTCAGGTATAGTAAGTTGCCCCACTAGCTGATTGGCACCATGATTTTCTATTTCATCTTTGTTATATCTCTCTTGTTTTATCATGTTCAGAATTTCATGGAACTCTGTTGTTTTTATAAAACTAAACAATTAAAAAAAATCGCTTGCACCATGCATTCGATTTTTTTTTTTTGCTTTGCGGTTAGTCATTTGTATACAGCGTGTACAAGTCAGGTACCACGACTGAACCCTGTGGCACACCTGCGTATATTTCATAGAAATCTGAGGTGCAGTCATATTACCTCACTTGAAATTGTCTATCAGACGACAAATAGGACTTCAGGATATCATTGAATATATGTGGTAATATTGATTTTATTTTCTTGTGTCAGGCTCTGTCGATAGCCTGTTGTATGTCAAGGAAAGCTGATAAGCATTAAAAAAAATTCTAGTGACGTTCTTATTACTCTGCAAACTCTGTGGACTTGTTCCACTGACGCGTTTTCCGTCCCAAAGCCAAACTGGAGGTCTGGGAATAATATTTACATTTCTACGATGACGTTTGGCATTCTGTATAATAGAGATTTCTCTAGAAGCTTTGACACTATCGGCAGGAGGCTGATAAGTCTTATCTACATATATGACGTGAGCTCGTGAATGGGTTTTCCAGGTTTCTGCAGTATTATTATATTTCATACTTTCCATAGGTTTGAAAAGTATCCAACTCTCATTACTGTGTTTAATAACATGGTTAAATACACCATGACTTTACGAGGTGATTCTTTAAGAACCTTTTTGTCGATCATGTCGTATCCTGGAGCATAATCGGTGAATTAATCGACGAACATAAAAAAAACATCATACAGCCGAACATAGAGCCTCCTCCTTTTTTCGAAGTTGGTTAAGAATATTTATTCATTAAACAACATAGGAATATCTTATTTATTTACAGATCAAAGGAATGATTTGTGATGTAGACAGGGCACTTTTACTTACAAAGGATTGTGTCCCTCTACCCGATGTAAAGACAAATCGCACTGGTGTTAATGGGATCTACAGTGAAAGAGAGGTGTTGTTGGCTATATCTCATTATATGTACAAGCAAAGGCGCATGGCGCAAATGACTGCTTTTAATGAGGACACATTGGATGTTGTGAAGGTATGTAATGCAAACATAGTATTTCTTTCACATCACCACTTTTACTTACTCATACACTCACCCAAACAAAGGGGGGTTTGACACATTTATTTATTTATTGATCAAATATTCATGGCGTGACGAGCTTGACAAACATGTGCCGTTGTGGTCAGTTGCTGTTGTTAAAGTAAGGCATTTGCCCTTATGTTACAGTGGGAGACTAAACATAAATATCACATCACACTATTATTATAAATACGAAACTTTGGATGGGATGTGTGCGTTACTTCTTTACGCCAAAATTACTGAACGGATGTAGCAGGCTAGGCGCACTCCGTGCTGGTGTTAAATTCTACAAGTCACTTTCCACATGGTCGCTCGTCTGGCCGGGCTCAGACAGCTAGGGTTACCAAGCGCCGCTAAAAAGCGGGGCTTATGTCTCTTTGAACGGGACATAGAATATACGGGGTGTTCGGCACAACGTTTGTCATATGGAAACGGGGGTAGGTGGAACCAAGTGCAGTGGCTTTATTTGTACGAGATAACATGGCTAAACTTTTATTTTTTTGGTATGTTTGATAGCCTTTACTAATAAAATCAAAATTTACTTGAGATCTAAGTAAATAAAGCAGCTATGGTCATGGAACGTGTTGAAAAAATTTAAAACGAGAGTTTATTGAATTAGGAAAAAACTAAGTGTCTCTGATCTTCCAATTCACTGTCTGATGTGTGCATTTGTTTTCATTTTAGACAATTAAATCGAACTCTGGTCATGCCATTTGCTTAGGAGCGATATTCGAAGCCATTGCCCGTGGGTTCGGCATAACTTCATGCAAACTGGTCGCGTTCTTGCATCACGCATATTTAGAGTGGCGCTGCAACAACGGATTCCGTTCAGAGTTGATGAAGTTTAGGCTGGACACTGGGGACCTGTCGGCAATGGGCCGTTGTCCGTTCTCGAGGAACGCAGACCCTAACCGTGAACCCTACTTCGCGGATACATTTGCAGATTATATTGCCAACAGTTACGTTGATTGTATGGGACTTTATAGAAATTGGTGAGTATACAGCATGTTCTCATCACTGTTCTATCTAATCTCAACCAAAACCCATACTACCCATGCTTACAACCAACCAACAATAAAATTACAACCTGGATGTCTTCAAACCAAGATTTATATCTTCACTGTCCGTCAAGTGAGATTGTGGTCAAACGAAGGGTTAACGATTATAAAATAAAGCGTCAAGTACGAGTTGACTCGCGCACCGAGGGTTCCGTATAATTATAAGACTTTGCTTCTTGCCAAATTTTATGGTTCTAGGTCAACGGGAAGTACCCTAGAGGTTTTGATCCATGGCGAGAATCAAAAATTTTATTGTGAATAAGCTACAAATTTACGGTATTCGGATTTTTCCCTTTATTTGTGCTATAATTTTGCTTCTTGCCAAATTTTACGGTTTTAGGTCAATGGGACCAAAAACCCTATCTATAGGTTCTGTTTGCATCTGATTCCCTTGGAAATTTCAAATTATTCGGGCTTAAACGGCTGTAACTTTTGATTGCGTTGAGTTGAAGATTGTGTCCCGGCCTTATAAAAGCGACATAATATTAACATCCCGGGGAAGGACTATTAGGGTTCAATTTATCCAGGAACAGTGTAACTACCCTCTTCTGCCAGTGAAGATGCTAGCAGAAGAAGATAGTTAGTAATATAAGTAAGTAATAAAAATGGGTGACCGTATACTTTTATTTTCAGGCACGCAATCAATGCTTCTCACTTCTTGCATTTTATATCAAATAGTCACATGAGCGAGTACTACAACTTTATATTGTATGTACGCGGACTGGATCACAATAAGCTGGCCATCCCGTTTAACATGGGATACGTAAGATAAATTTATCTAAGTTTATGCGAATATAACGTAGTGTTGGTATCTACCATCTGTCCCCGCTGGCGGTTCGTAGAATCAGCCCGTTTGTAGAATGGATAGGTGGTTTACAAAACGACGCTATTCAGCTATATGCATATGCCGATTCTTGAACAATCAACGTACAATAATATGGCTAAATGTCACTTAGCTATCTCGTTGAATTAAATGAATAAGGTTATCCCAATAAATCAACGTTCGTTTATGTAAACAGCCTAGCCATTTTACAAACGGACTGTTTCTACGATCCAGCGGCGACAGATCGGGTGGATTGTCTCATCCACCCGATGGATCAAAGATATTGTAGCGGTCGCAGGAAGTTGATGAATCAAGAACGCTATCTGTGGCGTTCTATGGAGGAGGCACTATGTCCAATAGTGGACTTTTTTGGGCTGATATGATGATAAGCGAATATAATATCAGCAGCGTAGCAAAACTTTATGTCTTTGATATAAGGAACCATAATATTCTTGAAAATAAAGCATACTTTTATTTTTAGATACATGAAGAACATATAAATTGCGTCCATGCTTTGCTGGCCCTTAATAAAACTCCTGCACCACAACACTTTGATGTAAGTGCTTAAAATATTCGTATTATCTTCTGTATAGAGGGTGACGGCCGCTCCCTTTGCGGCCGTTAGTTATTGTCTAAATCAAACGCACTGTCACTTATTAGCTTCTGTGTATTCTTTACAAACAGAGACTAGATTTATGTTTACGCTTACGACTTTTATAATGCCAGTTAAGTATTCATTATTTCTACAATAAATCTACTTTCAGAAATGCCCAAGAATCGTGCTTAAAAATGCTAAGTTACGATGCATCAACCATTGACAGCAACACTGTCAATGGTTGATGCCATTTTATTGCTTGGATCAAGCGAGCACTGCAATAAAGAAGTGGCGAACTGATTTTTAATGGCAGCTTCTAGCTTAGCCGTTTCATTCGGGCTCAGTCAGCCAACTGAACATAGATCGTTCTACAATAGGCCAAAGCGTTTAACTAAACGGTGACATAACTATGTATGTATGGTAGGACACAGGTCGACAGAAAATTGCATCCGATCGTACTTCGGACGAGCTTTTATATGTCAAATTTCTTCGAATCGATTTGTCGGTACACATAATCTGTTCTGTGAGCCAATCATGGATTTGTAAAGTCAATAATTGATATTGGAATATGGCGGAAAAGTTTTGGGGGCTAAAAATATTTTTTTAAAGGGAGGCATATCATATGGCGTACCTGCATGATATACTTTAAAGATAATATAATAAAGTTAATTACAAAATTTATTAACAAAGAACATGCTCTTATAGAAAATCGTTCTAAGTTCGGATCACTCTCCGCGCGAGTTCATCTCTCATTTAAATCCGGTGTGATTGACACTCAGAACATAGGTCATAACCTGGGAATAACAATCCCTACTTTTACAGATGTTCGTACATCATCGCGTAAGTGAAGTGATGTACTGTGTCGGCCTGATCTGTTTTAACAAGGTTCACGACTATGTGTGCGTGATCCGCCACTGGGACACCGAAATGGAGCCGGAGTTCAGAACCCACATGGATAACCCCCGGCAAAGCGACCAGCCTCATTACAAAGTTGTCGCTATGGACCAAACAGAGAGATATATTTCTCAAGGTACCTACCAACATTGTACGTTTTGAAGTCATCCATCGCCCACCATACATTGCGGTAATGCCAAGGACAAATAATAAAACTACGGTCTGGGTGTTATCCATGTAGGTACATATATTAAAATCTATCTAATCTTTTGTATTCTGTACATAACTTATATTTATCTGTGCCCATAACACAAGCTCTGCTTACTTTACGACTAGCTAGATGATGCAGTGTAAATTGTCCACCATTATTTATTTATAAAAAGGCAATGCATAAGTGGATGCAACTGTCATGCCTTATTTCACCTTTTTCAAGACACAGTAAGCTGAATTGATTAGATAGATTGGCCCGTTCACCGATGCATGCCATCACTAACTCTATTACCGTAATCGTAACAACATTACGTCGCGTTGCTACAATAGTTTTTTCTATTTTCAGACAATTTAATGGTGGTCAGTAACCCATCCAGAATATACCACTTAGAAGAAGTCCTCGGCAAAGAATTTTCCCATTTCAATGGTTTCTTTTACGTACCTAACAGGGAGAAACAAATGCTGTTTCCTGGTGACATAAGTGTAGGCAACGCGTATGCCTCTCAAAGGAAATTGTAAGTAGGTACCTACCTATGTTTGCTCGCTTTGCTTTTGATTATGGTCTCGCTTATAATTTTCAGTACAAATTGTGATGTCGAAATTTTAAAAGAGATCTACAAGGTCAAGTGGGGTATCAAATGAACTGAATGTTTGTACATCTCAAAACAGTTTACAAATTTTTGTAGGTTACAAACTTTTCGAAATATTTTGACAAAAGTCGAAAAAATACCTATTACCCCCTATTTCCGAAGTTTGCAGAGCGGTCCATCTGAAATGTATGTGGCGTTTGTAGATATGGATCTATTTTTACAGGAAAAATATAGAGAAGACTTTAAGTAGAACACTTTTTGAAAAACAAAGTAACTAGGTAGTATAATATTATTATTTGTGGTCAAAGCTCTTTAGCTGCAATAAACGCCATCTAGCGACAAGTGGCAATCGTAATGTAAACACTTTTGTACTCATCTGTACTCAAAAATGTATGTAGATATTAAGAGCCAAACATGTCTTAAACCACAGGAGTTCTATTACTGTGCTTTGCAGCAGAACTAAGAGTAGATACCGTAGAGGACAGATGATTGGCATAGTTCATGATTCATATCTCGCTCCGGTTTCGTCGGAATCACCGCAGCTGCCAGCTTGACGTCAAGATAGCAGCCACAGTGAAAGAACTAAATATCTCCTAAAGTACTGGAGCACTATTAATTTGGCTTCGGGCACCGGGCTATTTATTGGCATAGTTGAAACCACCAAATTCCATGGCGGGGCTGCTAACTTGACAAACACTTTTTTTTAGCTAATTAGTATTTTGACCGACATAATTTTTTTGTAGAACCAATGGCCTAAGTGTCACGAACACACTAAGATATGATTTTTTTTTAATTTTTGTAAATCACCCAAAATCTTGCCTTTAAACCGTGGCACATAGGACATTGATTCTACCGGAGAAATGTTACGGATCGCATGATCCTCCCAACTCTTCAAAAAATTATGTCGATCGCAATACCAAACACCCTGTATATAAAGCACACCCCTATAAAAGCAAAGTGTTAATAACGAGTCTCAATTAATTTTTACAGGATTCCAGAAAAAGTTCAGCGGTACTAAAGAGGCCAAATCCATGCTGTAGCGTCGGTCGCGGTATACCCGTAATAGTCCGAGCAAATTCGGTAAAAATCGTATAGAAAATCGGAGAGTTATCATGTATGATAATTAAGCTTCTAGATACCCGTTTCTAGCTAATACATTACTACTACTTTATAACGCTAACTAAATACAATTTCTTCTTACATTATTTATGTAACTGCGTTGAATTGTGAGGTCTTTTAAAGAGAGAAGTGCGAAACTTGCGCCCAACAACAGCAAAGTAGCAGCTTAAAACGGATATATGAATGTTATAAACTGATTACAAAGGTTAAGGTAGAATCCACAGAACCCTGTAAGGGCGTTGCAACCAAGAACAAGAACTCGAACATTCGGAATTCGAGACTCAGAATGTTCGTGTTCTTGTGAGTTTTACATGATTCATTAATTCCACATATAAATTAACAAGTTAAGATTAATAATTAAATAACCGGGAATTGGTTCTTAAAAGTAAAAGTAATCTACTAATTTTATAAATGCGATAGTTCGTATGAATGTTTGTTACTATGTATCCGTAACTACTTAATCTATTTAGATGAAATTTGGTATGTAGATGAAAGTTCTAGAATAACTTAAAGGTTAATTTAATTTTCAAAAATTAAGCTCTGAGGGGGTTAAAAAAGGTGGAAAGTTTTATGGAATATTATTATTCCTTGGTTCGATTCACTCAAACTCGGTATAAATAAACTATAAAGTAAAAATTATACACTTATTTTTTATTCTTACTAAACTATCCCTAGGGGGTGTGCAATAAAATTCCACGCGGACGAAGCCGCGGGGCGCAGCTAGTTTGAAATAATTATGAATATCGATGTTAGTCTGTAGTCCAAAAATTGAAGGCAGAGTGCCCAGAATGCTGGCAGCATTGCCACGTTGAATGGCAATGCTAATTCGTTGACCACCTATGGACTCTATGAGAAGTTTGTAAGATCTATAAATAAATATTATAATAATTTCAAAGTACATATTCTAAGACTATTAAGATGACTTTCTCGGCTGTTGTTTGGGGTTTGAGGACCAGGCCTGAATATACTTTACTCTCTTAACAGCTTGCACGTCATCGCTTTCTTTCCCCGCTCCAATTATAGTGGGTTGTGCTTGTTACTTCCTTCGTGATTGTTTATTAACTACTTGCTATACATTACAGTTCACTCTGACGTGCCGACTCCTTGCCTGCATTACCGACAGTCGTATGCGTCCTCTCCGTGCGGTGCGGATCAGTGGATGCACTTGTATGGCCATACAAAGCTAACTAAAATCCGTTTGATACGGTCTGTGCGGATCGTCCGATGCCGGCCCGTGAACCCGCACCTTAGTTCAAGTTATAGTATAATAAAATAAAAGTATTAATATAATAAATAAAAAATAAATAATGCTAGCAGCGGGCCTTAGTCAACATCGCTATCAAACATTGGAATAATGGAGTTTCATTATAAACTTTCTACTTAGGTTCCTTTACAAAGCTTTTAAACTTGGAAAACACAGACAACACTGCATTTTTATTTATAAATTAAAGCCAAAAGAAGTAACCGTCTACGAAAAGGTGCTTGTAATTATTCTGGCCGTCGACACGTAATGGCCAACAGTTTACTAGTGTTCGAGATATTGCTATTCAATAAGTAGTAATAATATTTCAAATAATAATTGTACCTATTAGAAATATCGATGTTAATTTGTTGTTAAAAATTACAATAAATTATAGGTATTTATTTCAAACGACAGCAATCAATTAAGATTATAGATGTCAGTCCGCATGTATGTAGGTCAAAATTTGACCTAATTTGAATGAAATTTATTAAATATAATATAAGTAATACCAACCACTAACCTGTTACTTACAATAAGATAAATGTATTTATTCCGAATGATTTCTCATTACTCTCGTTGTGTAGATTCTTGTCTACTTTATTTGCAAGTTGTTTAGTTAGAGGACAAAATAGGCTGATCACTACTGAAATAATACCAATGGCGTATTTGTTATCATAGTATAGGTTGGTATGATGCTAATTAGTTAAGGTTATAAATTGTTTTCTTCATGTGGTTACAAATAAAATCACAATTTTACAAATTTATTTTTATTTACTTCAATGCAGTGCTCAATAGTCGACATTTTTGAAACAAAATAGTTTTGTAAGCTACCTAAATGCCACCAGGGCTTTTTTGTTTAATTTCTTATTGGCACTACTAAGAAGGCGTGCTAAACTATCTTCTTACTGATGACATCGGTATAATTTGTAGTGCGCAGTACAAATATTTTTTAAGTACATACACCACTTATTTATTACAAAAGCTTGATGTTAAGATTCAGTAGCTTGATGATGGGCTTATTAAACGGTAAATGCCGTTACAAGAATCAGAATAACGTGTATTTCTCTAGGCTTACAAACCTAATGTCGTCCGTGCGTCATCCATCCATCCATAATCATTTTAAGATAATTATAAATGCAGGAAATTTTAACGTACAATTGTATTTTTAACCGATTTCAAAAAAGCAGGAGTTTCTCAGTTCGGCTGCATGTTTTTTATCATGTAAATGAACTTACCGTTTATTAGCTCTTTAAAGTCCTCATAACTAAAAATAATAACATTCGCAACCCTATTGTTCCTTTTAACTAGTACAAGAAAAATAAACTATCATTATAAGCAATATTTGGCGAAGGTTACAAAAAACTGCACAAAAAATAAATGTTAAAAATAGTTCGACATACAAAAATTTGGTTTAGGAATGATGAATTTTTACAATCACGGCTAATAAAAAGCTAAGGTGTACATACATTTTAAATAAGCATACTGAAATAAACCGTTATGTAAAATTCGTAGATAAGTTTTTTGAATAGTTGCAACAAATAAAACTGAAGTGGTACCTAACCATACATAAAAGTTAACAGTAAATAGTCTTGTCAGTTAGAATTTAATGAGCAAGCAGCATATTTGGTAATTTAGAATTTTTTATCATTACTTTTAAATTTAAGGTACATTTTCATTACTAAATTATAAATGTGATTACATGACTATAGTAATTTAGATACTAAAAATAAACTAGAGTTGGTAGCTAAATTAGTACCGTCGCAACACACAAATTATTAAGATAGAAGTTAACAGGAAATTTCCTAATTAGTTACTCGTTACAAAGATCGAGATCAAGTGTGAGCGACGACCAACCGAACACAAAATTCATAAGTGGCTTATAATGTAACTAAATCATTTCAATTTAACCAAATGTTTAATTAGAGTATCAATAATACTAGTAAAAAAACTTAATTTGAACTCGGTTTAAGAAGCATCAAAAATTGCAAGTATTTTGTCACTGAATAAGAATCCAAATGTATATAAACTAAGCAAAAAATAATAATTAAGGACTCATTATGATATGATACTGAGTACAATTTAACATTTGGATCATGTTTGGTTTTATAAACTAATTTATAGTTATTTAACTATATGTTAGAGATTGAGGTACGCCATTGACAGTCTTTGATTTGAGGACGCCATTTTCGTAGGACATAATAGTCTCGCGGCCGTTTTCTGAAACCCTGAAATAGCGAGAAAACCAATTAATACCTACTGTTAGCTGGCAACCTGTCCTACATACATCTGCCAACGATAAGTATTGATAAGATAACCCACAGCCAGTAAAGGGGTTTGAATATTTTTGTATAGAGGGTGACCCTAACATCGGACACCATTATTTTTTTTAATATTGCTGCGCACAATAAATGTTATATATTTGGATAGAAGACAATAAAACAAAGTGTCTTTTATCCAATTATATGTATAACTGTAACAAACCCTATACAATAAGCGACCACACTATAGTTCACCAGCGCATAACAAGATGTCGCTATTAGTAATATTAGAAGACTCATACGAAGCGTCATAATTGTAAAATTCAACTGCCTTCTTCCTCCGGCGTTGTAAAATTATTACTTCCACCTTGCTGAACCTTGGAGAAGACCCCCACACACCTAAAAGAAGTCATCCTTAAGGTTAAGGAACGGAGAGAAGTCGTCTGTATGAACGACGAGAAACCAGTCACTAGCACTGCCGAGCGAAGACGGTCAGGACCGACTTACGTCAACACTAGCAGCGCTCGGATGACCACCATAACCAGACCACAGGCCCCGTCGACTGGTAGAAATGTTGATGTCTGCGCTATCGGTAACCCCACGGACGCGTGAGACCGTCCGGTGATCTTCGTAGAGGTAGACGGCGATGAGGAAGCTGCCTACCTAGATTGCTGCGCAAAGACAAGTAATGCGCCATTCGACCTCTACTGCAAGCTGCGCCTCAATGGTTACCTCTTCCACGAACGAGAGGCAACGATGACTTGTCGATGGAGTCCAACGCGCCCAAACTGTTCTCATCACGCAGGCTCCAGTGAAGCACAGTGGCCGCATTATCGCAACCACATTCTTGGAGTTACCAGAGTCGCACAAGGGAACTACACCCTCCTGGGCGTTAGGTTTATCCAGGACACTCACATGGTCCTTAACCTCCCGCAATTCACCTGGCACTTTCTAGAAGAGGCAAACCAAGAGCAAGAGATGTTTGAGGAAAGCTTTATTAACTTTAACGTCGCGGCGTGTTCAACGGCAGCGGCCACTCCGCCAGCAACTCCAAGTCCGTCCAGGCCACTGTTGTTGTTGGTAGGTTAGAAAAGACTAACCAAAAATAGGCTACGACCAACCTTATGGACCTCTGCGGATTGACCTTCCCACGCCATCCTACAAGAGGGTGTACGCAGAGTTGTTTGATGGCTATTCCCCAGTCCTGGACGCATTATAACGGGTGAGTAGCCCCCGCCCAGGGTGAGCGGTGACTGCCTACTCGTTATTAGGGCTTGTGCACTGGTGGTAGGTAGGTGTCTATTTTGGGTATTGTGTATAATTTTGGTTGTTTTGCTTTTGCTTTATTTTTTTTTTTTTGCTTATTTAAACTTACCTAAATACTGTTTTTGTTGTTTTCCTGTGCTGTTTGTGTGTGAACTTAATAAAAATTCTTATCCATCTATCATTATATGAAGATGCCAGAGGCCCCGGAAGATCATGATCCCTCTTCCCATCGGCCTTCTCTGTTCGACCCTGTTTGTTGGCCTTTTCTGTTCGCTAGCATTCGTTAGCGTGGAAAGCCTGGATGAACTGGCGGAATCAACGTAGATAACTACGCAACCGGGGCTGAGAGACTGCCAAGGATATGTCATGCCCTGAGACTCAGGGCCTGAGTGGTACGATGGCTAAACGTCTATAGGTCGTATTATAGGTACGCTCTACGAAAACGACCTGAAGAGTCTACAAAGCTGCAACCACACATGTCGCTAGTAGTAAAATTAGAAGGCGCTTACGAAGCTTCTGCAGAATTTAGCCACCTTCGAACTCATAATTTGTAAAATCGATCTTAACTGCCTACTTCCTCCGGCGTTGATTATTACTTCCACCTTTATTAGTTTCAATACGGGTATTGTAATAGATAAGTAAACATAAATAAATAGTGTTTGAAATTACTTGTTGATCAGCTACATAACTTATTAGTTTTAGTGGCCTAGCCAAATAACTAACTTTTATTGTGCGCAACGATTTTGAAACAAGAAAAAACAAAATGGTGACCGATGTTAGGGCTAAAATCTTCAAACCCCTTTCCCCCCGCCCTACACCAAACACACAGTGTAAGTAACATAACTCCCGCCTCGGGACAAATGTTTGTACGATCTGCAGGTAATTGTTCTGGGTGTTATCTATGTTTACAAATTATAAAAAATATATATCTATGTATGTATGCATTATAGTAAGTATGTCATCTAGTAACCATAACACAAGCTCTGCTTACTTTGAGGCTTGATGCTGTGTGGATTGTCCATCATTATTTATTTATTTACTTTATTGCTCTGTATCCGATTAAGGGGAATGGTATGGTTTATGGTTCATACCATGCCATGTTTAGCACTGGACGTTTGTATCCATTAGGACACAAATCCAGTCGTCCAGTGCTAAACATGAGGCATGTTGCTCCCAACAAGGTGGGTTTTGCAATAATCACCACGCTTTGAAGGCCGCTTGGTTATCGCAGTTGCGGTGTTGAATAACAGAACTTCCTCTAGTATTTTCCGTTTGTCGGCCGTGACGACATCCACGAGATCAATTGGAAGGTTCGATTCTTACGTCTACTTAACACTTTATTTTATTGAAAAACTACTTTTACACCCACACTGCAACTGTACTTACTTTTTAGTAGTGATCTTCTTTCCATTGACGATTCTAGTAGTAGTTGTAGTGCTTCTCATATTGCCGCTGCCCGCTCCCGCCAGCGAGCTATTGAACGTCGAAAATGACGTGAAGGCGTTGCCGTTAGCGTGAGCGAATAAGTCGTCGAGACCTTGCATGCCGAATCCGTACGGATTGAATAGAGATGACGTCAGCGAAGTGCTCGGGTGGCTACGGCGTGAGTGCCTCTGGTGGCCTAGGCCGTTGATTTCTGGAAATTACGAATGAAAAATAAAAAACACCCCATGGAACAATATTAATTCCAGTCCTTAAAAACACCTAAACTCTCTCTTTTCCACCTCATTTCTTCCTGGTCTAGGTAAATGATTTATTTGCCACTTTTTAGTATGACTGTTCAATGTGCATACATGAGTACAGTGCAGAAAGCAACTTACCAGCAAAAAGATCGCCGAAGGGCGAACCGCCGAAGAATTCTCTGAACACCTCCTCTGGATCGCGGAATGTAAACGGGAAGCTGTTGTAGCCATTGTACTCGTATTCATCGTCGACCGTGCGCCGGCCGCGACTCCCGTTCAAGCCTTCCTTCCCGTACTGGTCATACACACGCCGCTTCCTCTCTGCAACCAACCATGGTGAAAATAAGCTTGGGACTAGATACTTTGAAGGTGGTCAGTTGATTAGAGGAAAATACGCACTTTAAAATAAAACCCAAAAGAAAATTGGATCACTACTCATTAGTAGGCATGTCCTGTGCATAAAATTAAGCAGGTATATATTAAGTATGTTATGGACAATTATTAGTAGTTTAATTATGCAACGAACTCAATGTAAACTTTAAAAAGTTAAAATAGTTTTTAACGCCCAACAGTAGGTACCCATTTTGATTGATGAACTCCCATCATCACCCGTGCTGGTGTAAGGAACCGCGGCAATCATTTGAACATCAAAAATAAGTGATTTCAAACGAAAATGTTGTTTAATTCGTCAGCCTAAAAATTGAAATTTTCTTCCTCAGATTGGTTTGTAGGCCTTAATTTCAATGTCTTGCAAGCTTATTGTTTAAACTGACCATTATTAGCAATTAACTGTTGAATTTTGGGTTTTCTCTCCAAAAACCAAAAAAATTCGTAAAAAATCAACGGTGAGACTTCGTCTAAACAACCATGGCTCAAATGGTTCTAAATGGTATATTCTAGCTTCTCCTTGAAACTTCGCACCCAGCTGCCAATCACCCTGTATTAAAGTAGGTATGTATGACACAGCATTTCCCCAAATATGTCAATTCTCACTTTAATAAACATTGCATACAATAAAGGTCATATTAAAGCTATTGAAATCAAAATTGATTGCACAGGTACGTAATTTGTTTCACAATATGCTACGAAATCAAAACTTAGGTAAATTACAAAATTTTAGTCAAGTTCTCGGTTATTAGTTTGATGGTAACCAGTGATAATAATAACTTAAGGCTGGTCTATACCCAACGACCTTGAAAGCACAAAATAATTATTCGTAGCCGTATAAATAATTTGTTTTATTCGTGAAAATGTTCAATTTGTGTAAAATACTTTGACAAATATTTGAGTGAGAGAAAAATACTCAAACTCGTGTTCAGAAGAAATATACAAAAATAAAATTTAAAAAAAATATTCGAAATTCGGATAGAGATGACGTCAGCGAGGTGCTCGGGTGGCATAGACCAGCCTTCGTAAAAAATTGTAACGCTTTATCAAATTTACGTTTGGTTAAGTTACTTATAATTTTATTTATTTAGGAAAAGCTAACGGCTACAAAATGTATAGGTATATTAGGTATACATAATAATATGATAATCTTAGATAATAATGCAGCCCACGACGCAATTTACAGATTGCTTTATGCGGTAGTTACTAAAAAGGTCCGCTAAAGTTTATAAACAAGCAGAACAGACGTTGAAATGTTTAGATGTTAGTTAGTAAGTTAAGTTATTACTTAGTTGGAAATAAAAATTAAAGTACAAAGGATTAAAACAAATTTAAACTGCTGCAATATAATTTGTATAAGATAAGCTTCTTAAATTGACTCTCACTGCACAAAAATATATCAATGTCTAGAAAATATTTGTTATGCAACTCTACGATTCTTTTAATTGGTATACGCAATCCTGAGTTAGTGCGGCACGTATTGAGTGCAAATAAGCGACCGGCACGCACCTTTCTGGTAGGTATGTATGTAATGTTCTGAGGACAGCGTAGCAAATACTCTGCACTAGTTCAATGCTGTCGAATTTGTTACGGACGATCTTATAGTGTAGTAGCTTCCATATATAGCCGTCTGGACTCTAGCGTGAGCATATTATATATGCTGAGAATTTGGGAAGATAATAAATATCGTTTTGGTAATCAAACTATCTTACAAACCAATATGAAGAAAAAACCTTTAAACAGTTAAGTTATAATAATAATGCTGGACAATTCACACAGCATCATCAAGCCCCAAGCTAGGCAGAGCTTGTGTTATGGGTACTAGATAACTGATATACTTAATACAATACATTACATAGATAGATATTTTTAATTATACATAGAAAATAATTATAGAGGTACTACTATTAGAAGCTGATTAGTTTATTATAAAAACCATGCCATTGGTTTTTCGTATCGCATGCAAATGTTTCTGTGGGTGGTCAAACAGCAGAAACAAGGTAAACAAAACCTTGACCCTTTAAAAAGTAGACGGCGGCGCAGCGGCGGCGGCGGCGGCGGCGCGGCGGTTGGCGGTGTCGCAAAACTAGTCAACGTTTAAAGTTTAATCTTTTACTCATTTATTTCAATCGATGTTTATGTACTAGACACGACAATAACTTGACTCAACATCTACATAGTTGGAGGATAATAATCCGTCACATGTATAAATATATAAAGATGATTCACACTTTACGTGGGAGATACCAATAAGCGCCAAAAATGAATGTGCCAATTTCCTAACCTGTTCAAGCAATGAGGCTTTTGACTTCTGGAATCTATTGAACTGATTCACAAGTGAAATGCAATTATAAAACCCCGACTTTTCTTTTTATGCCAACATAACATAAGAATGAATGACAGCACCGAATTTTCTCAAACACTAGCTGCGCCCCGCGGTGTTACTCGCGTTGATAAACGTATTTGAATTATTTGATCATCCCACGGGAAAAACTCACTTTTCCGGGATCATAAGTAGCCTAGTTTTTAAAAACTAAAAAAGGGGTTTTAGGATAGCTTATAATATAACTTAGCTTATATATGGATTAATCCAGGATATATTATAAGCTATCCTAGTACCAAACTTCCATCCAAATTCGTTCAGCCGATTGAGCGTTAAAGTAAAGTAACAAGCATACATACACACAAATACTAACTTCTTCTCTTCGCCTTTTAATATTAGTGTGTAACACTCACAAAAAAAAAATAAAAACAAACAAGACCAAAGGCAATCCATTTGGCTTTTGGTTTGAATCCATCCTAATATGAGATAAAAAGGTAAATTGGTATGCACAAACACACACATTTCACCATTCAGTGGGGGTAATAAAAACAGGAAACTATTTTCTTATAAACATGGGTACCCACACACACAAACTCATTGTTAGTGATGGTATTGCAGTATTACGAAATAAGCATTTAAGACCAACAAAAAATCTGGTATTATCTTGTTCTGAACATTATCATACTTAATAGAAGTACCTGCCACAAAAGTGCAAGTAAACAAAAGTGTATTTAAACGCAATCAAAAATGATAATATTCATAACTGCACCAGTCTAACCCTACATGGGCATCTACCGAAAAAGCGGTGGAATGGTGTCTCTCCAAAAAACCCTTTGAAGCTAAAGTGCCGATGGCCATTGACTCCACTCTTGCTTTGATATCTGTGACTGTGATGACTGGTTCCCCGAGCATCATACACTTTCCGCTTGTTTTCTACCCAACAACAAATTTACATTTTACACTTCCTTCATTGTAATTGGAAAATTATGTCAAACCTACTTCAGAATTACAAGTACAAGTTTCAAACTTGAGTTGCAAACCAAAGATCTTTATAAATGAAATTGTTTGTCTGATACAAGTACTTACCATCAGATAGCACTTCATAGGCTTCAGATATCTCTTTGAATTTTCTGTTTGATTCATCAGCATTTTCTGGATTTTTATCAGGATGCCATTTGAGAGCTAGTTTTCTGTAACTGTGAACAATCAAATCAAAAACATAAATAAGTCCAATTGATAGGTCAAAGACATTAAATAAAAACATGAAATAAACTAATATTTTTTATTGAAAAATACATACGCTTTTTTAATTTCAGCTTCAGATGCTGATCGAGTGACTCCTAAAACCCTGTAATAGTCCACCATTGCTGGTCCACCTTAAAGGTGTAAGAAATTCTGAAACATAATGAAATAAGAATTGATAAACATTGATTGATTACAAGCAATAGAACATTTCAGAGAATTGCAAACTGAATCTCCAGTCTTTTCTGAATGTAAGTGATCCTTATTTTAATTACTTCTGTTTCCAAGTCTGTATTTACTTTTTCTTTAATTTATTGTGAAATGTAAAAAAATAATAGTAATGTAACCTTTTTAATGTGCTGCCTTTTATGAAACTTTTAGACCCTATGAAAGCCTGCTCAGTCATAGATGTATGCTTGAGTAACGTTTATGCCATAGAAAAGCATCTCACAAGCATAGATCATTGACTGAGCAAGCTTTCTTAATATGGGTCTTCAGTGAGCAACCTACTTATACTATCAATGTAAGAACAATGTTTTGGCCTACCAAAACATAGAGAAAGAAATACATGTGAGTGAAGACTAATAAATATTAGTAAACCCACCTACAGCAAAAGGAATAGCGAGGTACACAAAAGTAAAAATCCTTAATTTTGTAGTGATAAAATTTTCACAGTATCTTGGTATGTGTAATTTCTTTTTGTCGTTTTACTTCTCGGAGCTTTTTGGTAACACGCTCATCTTTAATTCTACGCGAGCTTTACGTTAGTATTGGTACCTTCAATTTCAAATAGGATAGCCATTCCAAAATACCTTTCTTCTCAACCACAAAGAATACGAAAACAAACAATATTTGCAATGCCACCAATACTTACATTCAAGACGCGGACTACAAATTTGTCCTGCGAAAGGTTTTGATAAAAAAAATTGAAAGTTTGGAAGATTTTGAGACTTTTTGTTGTTTATTTTTTTGTAGCTCATCTAAAATAATCAATCAAAAATTCAGAAAAGTGATTCGATTACAACCTGCGCGATGGATCTGTCATCATGAAGATTTTAGTCCTTCTAATTTTATGAATCTGACAGCTGTCATGTCAATGTTCAGTCGAAACGTGGACGGAAGAAATCACTCTTTTTTTACATGAGAGTCGAAATGTTCCATGGACAAGCCATGGAATAACGAAAAGGTTCTTTTTTTTACTATTTTTTGCGATCTAAGTAGACTTTATACATACCTAGTACATACCTGCATATCTGCCTATACTGTGATTTTAGCAGTGACTCGCTGCTTATCCATAGTTCATGGTCAGTATGAATCTCTAGGTTAGGTAGGAGTCCTACCTAACCTAGAGATTCATAGCAGCGACTACCTAATTTCTGTATCATCATCATCATCATCAACCTATCTTAGTCCACTGCTGGACATAGGCCTCCCCCAATGAGCGCCGCCGTAGCGCCCTGTCTTCAGTTTGCCGCATCCAGTATCTGCCTGCAGTCTTTCGCAGATAGTCATACCACCTGGCCGGAGGGCGTCCTACACTACGTTTGCCGAGTCGCGGTCTCCACTCGAGAACACGTTTACCCCAGCGGTTGTTGGTTCTTCGCAAGATATGGCCAGCCCACTGCCACTTCAGCTTGCTAATTCTCTGAGCTATGTCGATAACTTTGGTTCTCTGTCGAATGTATTCGTTACGAATCCTATCCTTCAGAGAAACTCCGAGCATAGCTCTTTCCATAGCTCGCTGAGCGACTTTGAACTGGTGGACCAGCCCTACCGTGAGTTTCCACGTCTCAGCTCCGTAAGTCATAACGGGTAGGACGCACTGGTTGAAAACATTCGTTTTCAAGCATTGCGGTATGGATGACGAGAAGACTCGACGTAGTTTCCCGAACGCTGCCCAGCCTAACTGAACCCTCCTGTTGACCTCCTTCTCAAAATTGTTCTTACTTTAGTAGGTAGTAATAGGTAGGCATATCAATTTCTATTGCTTACGTACAGAGAGCCAGTATATCTGGTCAATTCAGATGAATTGACTTGACTCTCACTGATTGATGTATGCGTGAGTGTGTGTATCACTCAACTAGATTACTGCTCATCGGTTCATTTTCTTTTGTTTTTATTCGTTTTCGTAATGCAGCCAATGAGCGGCAAAAATAGCATGAGTGATGCACTCACAAATACATTTGAATTGACCTGCAGTTATTTATGACATGGTCCAACTACCATGTCTTTTAAGATGGATACTGAGCGGCGATCTCAACTGAAGTCGATCTCATTTTTTGTCACAGAGTCGGGGCTTTGCCATGTCCACTTCCTTTGTGGCGGTTTCTTAAAGAAGGAGATCATTAAGAACAGCTTTTCTTTCTCAAGGAAGTTGACTAGCATTTGCCCCTTGTGATTCCTAGCTCCATAACCATGTGCGCCCATTCGGGATTCGTTGCCCGTCTGGATTCCTACCTTGCCGTTAAAGTCCCCCATAACAACGTTGAAGTGAGCCTTAGTGGTGTTGTGTAAGGCTTTGGATATGTCTTCGTACATATCCTCCACTTCATCATCCGAATGTGTCGAGGTCGGTGCGTAGACCTGAACGACCTTCATGTTGTACCTACCTATCGCTTGGATAGCCGAAGGATCAGGTACGCTACCCTGGTCGACACACTGGAGATTTCTTGGACGTTGTTAGAGAGGGCCTTATTGACGGGGAAACCTACGCCGCCCTGGGATGTTTTATCACCCTCGCGAAAGTGGAGAAGATGGCGAGTCTAGGGTTACGGTGTCCTCCCCCTCTCTACGGACTTCGCATAACCCCAGAACATGCCATTTAATGTTCTCTAACTCCACTTCCAACTACGCTAGATGATGGACAAGCCTCAGAGTGCGTCCATTAAACGTAGCCAGGGTTAAATTATTAAGTAGTGAACGGTAGCCTAATTTAGCCCGGGGATTCCTAGCACCTGCCCCGCCGTTACCGTGGCCGCTACCAAGGCCAGGAATAGCGAGGCGGCTGGGAACTGGGGCCCATGTTCTGGCTTCCCTTATCATTAGGGGGTAATGCCCATAATCCCCACGCTTGGCATGCGGGTTGGGATCGCAGTTCGTTGGTGGAGTCACTCTGCAGGGGGCGCTGCTGCCTGTCCCCCTGTGTATGTCCCTTAGTCGCTTGTTACGTCACCCATGGGGAGAAGTGGGGTGGTGCAATTCTAAGCCGGCACCATACGGCTTGCAATTTCTGTATGCAAGTAAGTAACTAAAAACTAGCAGCATAGTACATGTTTTGCGCAGTGGTGTACCTAGCTATCGTAGGGCTAGGTGGGGCAGTGCACCAGGACCCCGAAGCTCAAAGGGGCCCCTAACCTAAGCTTTGAAGAGAAAGGAGCAGCCAGCTCCCGAAGCTAAAAAACCTGCTGATCCTGCTCAAGAGCTATTTTTTCTTGTTTGGCTTCTTTGGAAACAGCAATAAGCGCTGGGACCTCTTATCGAAATTCACCGAATGCAGACTTCTGGAACGTTCCCCGCTCGTTTCCTGATCTAAAGATAACCATTTCCGTCTTTTTAGCGTTGTAGACAAATCGCGAGCAACTTTGTCAAACGTTTAATCGAAGGGCTGAGCAGAACCATAACATCGGCATAGATCAGATTGTTGACATAGGTACCTGCCATTCAATCTGAGCCCTACCGGGATACTGCTCAACTCCTCGATCAAGGCTTTAACGTACAAGTTAAATAGATCCGGTAAAGATAGCCCCCCCTTGTCTTACTCCGCAACAAAGCTGGTAGTTGTACGATAGCTCAGCGCCCCACCTGACGCTGTTGATCAGATTCTAGTACCAGAATTCAAGAAGTTCAACAACGTCAGCCGGGACCTCCGAGCCATCTCGCAGCTTTCCCCACAGGCGGAATTAACAAAAATTATGTTATAGTATAATATGGCAATAAAATTATGGGGGTAGTTTTTTGTTAAGTTAATAAAATAAAATTATTAAATCACGATAAACCTTCAACAATATCAGAAAATCAGAAATTAAAGGCAGCAGATTCTTTTTGGTTCAAAGTGTCAAAGGCACGCACGGATGAGGTCGAGGAATACAACGTACATGGACGTTCCTCGCTGCGTGTAGTAGCGCACCTGTTTCATGGAGAATTATGGCCATGTCTAAAACTTGTGGAGGAAATCCGAACTGACCATCATTGTAGGGCAGCATGCTTAGGTGTGGTGCGACTGTATGATAATTGTAGCCAAAGAGATGGGTAGGTATGTAAGTAGTTGGCCACGCTCAAGATATCACCAGTTTTGTTTTTGGTTATCGGAACAACAAGAGTACCTACGGATAAATAAGCTCCTGGGGATGGTAAAATATCCTCTGGCAGAGAGAGAAGAAACGTGCCAGCACCCACCTCACAGATAATAGGGTATGATAAATGATGTTGATATGCATAAGTTTTGAGGTACCGGTACCTACCTAGGGCATCTCCTTGTAGAACGCAGATATTTGTTGACGCTATCAAAGTCTTTGGAGTAATCTAAGAACGTCTAGAAGAAAAGAAAAGAGACAATTTTAGTTTACGGCTTTTTCAATATTAGTGGCAGATGCACCTGTTTTAAGTAGGTATATGTTATCTACAGCTACAGGAAGTAGGTACCTACCTAGGTAGGTACTTCTTACTACGGCACAGGGTCTATAGGTACCTACCTACATATCTACTAGGTTTAATACCAACCAACCCTGGACGTCTTACTTGCTGTACCTACCATACCTAGGTATGGTAGGTACTACATATATACAGTGGTGGTCACATAATTAAAGACACTGGAAGCATATTGAAATAACTAAGCTATTCCTCCTGTATATACTTTATCAGACTGCCATTGTAACTTGCTGCACAAATAATTTTTATTTGTGTTGTTATTGTGTATTGTTAAAACGAAACATTTACAACAAAACTTGCCTTTTATTCGGTAAAACTTAAATGTAAGCAGTGTAAATAAAATATAAGATTAGTAAGATCTGGCCATATAATTAAAGACACTTCATTTCGTAACAAGAAATTAAACAAAAAATTAGTTATCTTTGAAATTATTTTAGTACGTAAGATTTCTAACACATTTTTATAGAGCATTCCGATGCGTATCAATACTTGGTCGCATGTCCTTTTGCAGCAATAACAGCACGACATCTCTTAGCCATGGAAGCAATCAATTCTGTACAAACTTGTACCGGAATTTGTTCCCACGCTTCTGTAAAAGCTGTGTAAAGTTGATCGACGTTTGATGTACTCTTGCCGCCACTGTCTTCTTCACCTGGTACAACAAGTTTTCGATTGGATTTAAATCCGGACTGTACGGGGGCCAATCCAAAACTGTCACAAACTGGTTCCTTAAGAAATCTTTAACTACTTTTGCGGTGTGTTTCGGATCATTATCCTGTTGAAAAGTCCAAATTACCGGTAAATTTTGCTCAGCATAGGGCAGCATGGTTTCTTGTAAAATATTTTTGTACTGGTATTTATCCATATTGCTTTCTATATTCCTGACAGGTCCGACACCAAGTCCTGAAAAACAGCCCCACACTATGATATTGCCCCCTCCATGTTTCACTACTTTCTTGGTGTACTTCGGATCCATTTCTTTGTTCGAGGGGCGTCTAACATATTGTTTTCCGTCAGAATTAATCATATTAATTTTTGTTTCATCCGAAAAAAGCACATTTTTCCACTATCGTTCAGTCCAGTGTTCATATTTTTTAGCAAACGCTGACCTTGCCTTAACATTTTGCTTTTTCAAAAGTGGCACCTTCCGAGACACTCTTCCGTACAAGTTTGCCTCACATAGTCTCCGTCTAATTGTCCTTGCAGACACACCCGTCGACCCTCCTGCCCCATATATTTCCGAGCGTATCAGTTCTAGTCCTTTAAACGGTTCCTTTTTTGCCAACAATACCATCCTAGTCTTCCCGCGGAGTAGTTTTTCTAGGTCACGGTTTTCTGGGTACGTTTTCGGTCGTATCGAACTTCTTGAAATGCGTTATAGCATTCATAACCATGTCCTTAGAACGGCTCAAATGATTTGCGATATTTCTGTATGACCAACCTTTGCTATGAAAGTTCAAGATTATCTTTCTAGTGGACGAATCGCAACTCTTGTTTTTTCCCATATCGATTGGTATAAAACGAATTAATTTGAATACAAAAAATAAAATGTTATAATTAATGTCGATGTTTCATGCAAATACGCGGCAAAACAATGAAAAACCGAATGTAGTTCTGTTTCTTTATTCTTTTTTTTATATTCAGAACATAGCGTCTTTAATTAGCTGGCCAGCTACAGGTACGTTAAAAAAGTTTGTATTAGATTCGGATAGTGAGCAGTGTCTAAAATACAAAGCAACACAACTTTTTTGTCTTCCATTTTTAAGAATAATACAACGTCATGTATGATTTAGTAACAATTACATTCAATTTAATACCTACTTTGGCTAATGGTTGTGCCAAAATCATATTTATTGTGATCAATTAGGGGGTGTCTCTAATTGTGTCCACCACTGTATATTATATCAGTAGACCCTTACCTAATTAAAAGTAAAGGATCGAACTCGGCGTTAACAAAACAAGGATGGATGTGTGAATGGTAGATAGATAGGTACCTAATCTAGGTACGTACGGACTCTTTTAGTAGGTATGTAGTTGCCTAGATAAGTTAGGTAGGTACCTCGATAGTAAACTTACCTACCACTCTCAAAAACATTTACCTTGGTAGGTACTTATGCATAGCCACATGAGTTTTTGAATTGATATACCTAGGTACATCATTGTAATTTAATATCCCCAGGCAGGGTTTCGTGAAGTAGGTAATGGTAACGTACCTTAAAATAACATTTGGCTCTTCCGGTGACTTTCGCGTGCCAATCACGAAGAGCAAAGAAAAATAAACTTCACTATGTTTCGTTCTCACTCAATCCGGTTTCTTTGTACAGGTACTTTATAACTTCAATCACAGTTTTAATACTGTAGCACTCAAAAGTAGGTACCTATCTATTTATGGGAGTTTAATGTTAATTCTTAAATAAAATATTCTGCATTTTATGTAATTTGAACACACATCACAGGTACTTAGCAAATCAATAGGTAGGTACTTAAGTAAATCGCTTCGTTTCGCACACTATCACATCACTTTTTTTGTTTTCACTTTAGTTTAAATAATTTAGGTACCTACGTAAACAACGGTGTAGCCAGACTTTTGCTATTTATATTAAACAGGCAGCGGTAGCTAGGCTTTTTCAGTAATACTTATTTAAGATCTGATAGGGTAATTTACAATACAACAATGTCATAAAACGATTCAAAAAGGCAAACACATAACTTGTGTATATCTGGCCGAACTGTGCAAGAGCACGTTTTGTATTCACTGACATTCGAACTCGAAGACCGTGAAGTTGGACTAGATTGGAACAGTGTGCGGACTGTGCGGACGACACACGAACACGTCATGCATTATGTCTGCTGTATACCTGGATCGGTAGTATCTACAGCTACATATAGCTCACATTCACAAATTCACAATACCTACCTATCACTTAACTTAACGTAGTAGCGTGTAACGTGGTAAGGTAAACTATAGCCATTAGCCTATTAGTTATAGTAATTAGTATAGCCTATTAGTACCTACTACATTTTAAATATCAGAGATGTCGTAACTAATAATACTTATGTAGTAATATTAGGATTGATATTGAGGCGAACGCAACAGCTTTGGTAAAAGAACTAGGTATAGATCTTAGTACTCACGGGATCCCCGTGGTAAAAATAAAAACTCATATTACATTGTCTTTGAAGAGAAAAAAAAGTACGATAAAAAAAATCATGAAATTGCACTGTTTCGCGCATAATTTGGTGGATATCTCAGGAACCCTGCGGGGGATATCTACCTATCTATTGGAATAACTTCTGTCTTGATTTGTAGGTTATTTAATACTTATATTATATTTTCTTATCGTTTTAGTTTTCTTGTGATAAACATTAATTAGGTACCTAGTTTATTTGTTCTAAATGACTAACATCTTTATGGTAGTAACCAATTTATTTGCCTTATATCTAGGTAGTCTAACTCTAACCTAGATAAATAATTACCTACACAAATCTCGCTAGGAATTATTTACATAAAATAAACCATGACCTCACCACACCAGTCATTAAGTTATTATCACGTATACCTACCCACTTATTTGGTGAAAGTGCGGTTTAGTTTTTGTTCCGGTGAGATTTAAATGGGCAGATCGATTTAGATGAAACTACCCACTCATAGTAGGTACTCACAACATCACCTGAACACCAGAACTCAGGATTATAGTTAGGAAAAAGAGCAGCTCGTTTAATGATTTATTATTATGAATTAACCTTGATTATTAAGTTGTTTGTATTTATTTTGTATCTTGGGGCTACTATTATACAAAATAAACCCAAAAAAAAATAGCCCCAAGATACAAATTAAATACAAACAACAGGTGTTCGTTTCGTAGCCCGCAGACTTGCATAGGTTGTCATACAATAGTCATAATGAGGCCGTCGTCGGCTTTGTTGTGATTATCCCAGCCCGCTGGTCAACTGGGTCAGCAAAACTGGATATAGGTAAATTATATTTCACTTCACTTGTACAAAAGGAACGTAATGCAAGTAGGTCTATGCAGAATATCATGCTGATATTTATGGAACCCATATATCTTAGTAAAATTCGTAATTCTGAACCTATCTATTTTAAGAGCACAGATTACGTGTTTGAGAGTAAGTAAATAATATTAATACCTATTCGTTAAAACGTTTCAATAAACAACTTTTAATCTACGATCCTACCTTCCTAACGAAAAACCAACAGGATGGCGCAAGACTGATTTGGTTAGGTGCAGGTGGATAGCAGATAGGTACTTCGGTCCAAATGGTTGATATTCGACATCGAAGGGCCCTGCGGTAAGGCTTGGGTGGACCTTGTTTGCCCAGACCCACCCATGCATGATGATTGATGGTTATGATTGGTAATAAATACCTACGGTAGGTAAGTAGTAAGAAGTAGGTAGGTATCCTAGCTATATACAGACTAACAAAACTGTTTTTTTTTTCTTTAAAGGGCTTTGTCGCACATGCGATTATGACGCCCTGGTGAGTTAAACAACAAAACAAAATCAAATCTTATAAACTAAACTGTTGTCTATGTACCTATTAGGAAGATATTAACCGGTACTACCCAATGATATTATATGTAAAACCTCATTGGTACTAACCTCTTATTGGCCTGTGAGCACACCTTTAGCTCACTAGAAGTTTAATTTTAAATCATAAATTCAGCGATGGGAACGTTTACGACACATTCGGGCTATTTTCGCTCGTCGCAAGAGGTGTTCTAAATATAGAAATAGACAAATATCTACGGACCGTACGTATTCGTAGTCAGTGTTTCTGAAAATAGTTTTATGAGTGTCATCTCATCGTCAGGCATATTTTTCTGCAGTTTGCTAATAAGTATCTCATTGATACACCTCAAAGAAAAATCACGAAACTATTTTCTTTATATTTAGGTTTACTCACCGACCATTTCTCAGGCCTGTAGGTTTATTAGTTCTACCTACTCCACTTTTGTTTACTACCGGCAACCAACAAACGGGGTCTCTGTTTACCCGGGAAGGTACATTACATACCAGTCGTATTGTAATGTACCTTCCCGGGTAATCGTAGCGTATTCTGCTTGCTTAGTAAAGCATGCAGAATACGCACTTAACACAGTCAAAATAATTTGAGTTTGGGTTTTTTCCTCTGGTCTGTCAGTAATAGTGGTTTTTCTCATTTCAATTTCAACCTTCATTCGCGCTTATGCAGATAACGAATCGATTGCATTATTAAAATGCTGCCTACACGCCCCGTTACGTAGGTACCTTACCTACCAAGGTATGTAAATTACGTAGGCAGACAGTAGAAGCTGTTGACGACCAGTTTCCCTTGTACGAATGGTGTGTGAATCACTAATGCCTACGATTCTTTGCCAGAGTTCTTTGTTAGGTGGTATCGAACCTACCTACCTACTTGGGATGGGAATCACAGAATGTATCAGTCAAAACAAACAATACTAATCGATTTAGAAGGAAGTTAGTAGAATAACAAAACCGTTTTATTATAAGAAAAGTTGAATTTATTTTAAATTTTTGGAAGACATAGTTCAGCCGTACATTAGATCAACATTCTATCAAATAACATAATACGTAGATTATAATAAGATAATAAAAAGTTATGGCACTACTTGAATAATACGTATAGGTGCGTATAATTACATATGAATTACAATTCCTTTAGAGTTTTCTGAAGTTTATCCAGATAAATTTCCGCGTGTTTTGGTGCGAAAATAAGAGCTGGTCTAAGACGAATAGCAGTTTCTCCACAAGCCCCACCCAACACACCTGGAAAGCAGAAGTATAATATTTGATGCACGTCTTTTATGCTAATTTTGACGACCTCTGTGGCGCAGCGGAGCGCGGAGGTCCACCTGCGACTCAGATAGGTTCGATCTCCGCCTTGGGACAAATGTTTGTACGATATTTGTTCCGGCTGCTCTGGGTGTTTTCTACGTATTTATAAAAATAAATATCTATGTAATGTATTGTATTAAGTATATTAGCCATCTAGTACCCATAAGTTATGGGTACTAGATAACACAAGCTACATAACACAAGCTCTGCTTATTTTGGGGTTAGATGGCATTATTTAAAAAAAATCTAAAAAAACCTGGAGAAACCCACGCAACTGGCGACATTGCCTGTAATTTGGATAAAAGATAACATTGTTTTAGTTTAACTTTGGCTTAAACAAAGGACACTAATTCTGAGTTCTAGCCGAAAAGAACACACATGTCAATTCACAAGTCGCCATAAAGTTAACTAATTTGACAGTACTAAAAATGATGCCATTATTTTTTTATAAAAAGGGACGTCACCATTTTTAGTGCTGTCAAATTAGTTTAGTTTAGGCGACGATGCGACGACGTCTGAATTGACACCATTATTATAACAATGTCGCGCCTTGTGAGTTTGTTTAGTTAAGGTTGACTGGAAGAGATTTGTGGCCAACACCCTAACTAAGGTAAACATACGCCTACTGTGCCATAGAACCAAATACATTTCCAAACGTCCTAGCATAGAGCTCTACAAGATCATTGATATGAAATCAAATTATATCCCAAAGAATTTTCTCGAATTTTTCTTTTGATTTTTTCGAAGTTGAAAATTTTTTAAGATTTTATTTGATTTCTTATAAATTAACCCAGTGTGAGGGTTACGCACTATAATAATAAAAACTTTATCATTGATATGGTATGAAAATTCCATATTTAGATACGAGTACATAAACCCATGCCTCAGGACATGACATAATTTTAATGACTGAATGCATTATGCGACTTACCATTTTTCTTCAAATCATCATTTATCTTGTCCCTTGTCTTAATGTCGTTAGCGTTAAAGGCGATGAAAGTGCCTCTGCCGCGCACGCTGTGAATGACGCCCCCAAACTCTTTCTCGAGCTGGTGAAGTCCGTCTTTGAGGATCGCGCCGCTTTTGTTCACTAAAGCCAGAAGGTTATCCTGTTTGATCACTTTCAACACCTTTTCTAGGAGAATCAGTTTGCTAGGATCACCCATCCACGTGTTAAAGATGCGGTATGGTTGTGGAGCCCTAGAAAACAAAAAAAAACTCAATTATAACTAAAGAAACTAATAATAATTTTTACTAGCGAATTAGCATATGCTTATAGGTACACATGACACAAATTTTTCGCTTCTAAGCGATAAGACCGCCCATTATACTAATGTCTTATCATATGTAATGTAATGTCTCTTTTCAATGTATTTTTGTTGGTGTAACAACAATAAAGTATTTTTGTATTGTATTATAATTTGATTATAGTATTCATAAAAAAGATGGATAATAATTATGTACGTCCCACCGTGTTGGACGAAGGCCTCTCCTTAATACTTCGGAGGTCAAGGTGATTCTCCATTGACCATCATTTATAGAAAATAAGGTTTAATTGTAAAACAAAAACATACCTGAATTCAGGACTGAAATAGAATCCTCCAGTGAGCATTTTCTTGCTGAAGGTAAGAACGTCGGGAGGAGACTGCAGGCCGAAATGTTCGTAGCACCACATTTTGCCCGTTGGACCGCACCCAGTCTGAACTTCGTCAATGATGAGGGCAACCCCTTTCTGGTGAAAATAATAACTGCAGGTTAAAAAGGTTTAGGCCTTAAGATACAGGGTGCCCCTATTGAGTGGATAACCTTGAAAGTACTTGTGCAGAGGGGCACGTCCAATCGGAAACAAGTCTTTCTTTTTCTATACTTGTCCCGTTCGGAAAATATTTCACTTTTAGTAAATTTAGAAAAATTTGTACCTTCATTAGGCACATTTTTGGACTTGGTGCCTACAATATCATTAATTTTGAATTTTTATTTTTGGAATATACTAAAAAGAGATAGATTATCTGGATACCGTTTCGATATTTCTGGTAACTAGGACCAGTAATTTTCAAGACAGGTTTGTGTGTAGTGGAAAATTTTAATTTTTAATTTAAGTATGCTAAGTTTGAGCATCTGTGGTTTAAAAAAAATGTATGAAAACCTAAAATGCCATGTACATCAAAAACATGTCCATTTCAAGAGGATTCTAAAATGATTATAAACTACGAAATTTCATACAATAAAAAAACTGAGATATCGCTACTATCGTGTGACAAGGGGACATTCTTACTAACTAATAAAATTGAACCAATACATCAATATCTTTTTCGCTATTCTCGTTCTAAAACGGTGACTTTTCTGCTTAAAAACAGTGAGCAAAATCTATTTCTGAAACAAATGTAATAACATTTTTAAACTTTCGCGATCTGTTAACATATTAAAGATTATTTATCAGGTATTTATCAAAAGAATCGGATCGAATCGGAAAGAATCGGGTTTTCAATTATTGAAACGGTGTTCAGATAAGCTATTTGTATATTCCAAAAATAAAAATAAAAAAATTAATGAAGTTGTGGGCACCAAGTCAAAGGTACACATTTTTCCAAATTTACAAAAAGTTAAATATTTTCCGAACGGGACAAATAAAAAAAAATATTGTGTCGGATTGGCCTTGCCCCCCGCACAAGTTTAAGGTTATCCACTCATTATGGGACACCCTGTATAATATCTATAACATACAATAATAATTATTATAATTGGTCTAATTAACCCACATAATTGCAATTTTTTTTATAGACGAGGCGCCCAGATTTGTTCTTTCGCCATTTCTGCTCTAGACAAAAGGTAGTGTGTCAGCTAAGTCAATATAATTCCCAATCTCAATAACGTAAAGTAATTTTTCTTGACTCAGTGCACCTACCACGTAATTTCCCTGTTCTGTGGATGAACTATTTTTATTTCTCCAGACTACATCATTTATTTCTCTAGTCTACATCTGAAGATACAAACCTCTTTGCACAGCTTCTGCAGCCTCTGGAAGAACTGTGGCGAGGCCTCGTGGTCTCCGCCTTCAGACTGTATCGGCTCAACAATGAGTCCAGCCACGGGGTTACCCTTTTTGTTATATTTTTCGATGTTCTCTGCAACTTGCTCTAGGCACCTAAAAATATTACTTTAGTAAGTAGGCTTCTTTAGATTAAATGTAGGCAAAGATTGGCTATACACCGGCAAAAAGAAGTGTGTTGGGGTGTTTCGTTTTGAAAACACTGGGCCGTTATACTATAATTTGAATGTTTTAAAAAAACTTAAAATCGACTTTGAATTGCCTAGTTTTAAAATGTTTTTTAGTTTTGCGTGATAAACACTAATTCTCCCGGCAATATTTTTTTTATGGGACCACCTCGAGTCGGTATTATCCTCTATACTATACAAATGCAAAAGAATCATCCAAATCGTATGGACCTACGATTATTTATCTATTATTTTCAATTCGATATTTCAAACTGAAACTTTTAGTAGAACAAAAAGGAACATTAACAGTCAACTGGTAAACTTTTGTAACATCACTAAACTAAAGAGAAATAGTGCAGAAAAACTAAATTTTTAAAAAAGAAGTATGTTATAAAGTGCAACTAAAAATCACTACACTAGCAAAGCAGTTCATGCAGGAAAAATTAAATATTACTCTGCACCAAAGCACTGCATCGCTTCAGCTTCTTCAAACAATAATGTAAGTTCCAAGTGTAGGCAGATTGTACATTATCAAACGAAATAAAAATGTCTGAAATCAAGAATAACAACAAAAGTTAAGAAAAATAAGAAAAGAAATCATAAACTAAATAGGTAACTTATATATATAACACTTACAATAAAAGTAAATGTGTTGCTCTTACTTGTTGTCTTCCTCGAGATTTTCCCTCTGGTTTTCGTTCAGAGGGTACTTGTATCTCGGGAATGGAGTGACGGGCCAATCGAAGGCAGGGACATCTAACTTGTGTATTGGTTTGGATCGTGTCGTTGTTAGAGCGGCAAAAGTACGCCCATGAAAGCTACCCTGGAATCAAAGTCAATAAATTACTGACAATGATAATACTATAGATTTCATAGATAAGTGATCTATTTTGATCACATAACAACAAAAAACTTCTGATTTCTTAGATAACATTCTGCAAACTTTGATAATGTTTGTCAAGGTTATCTGCTTTTGTTGCCATGAGTCCTGCTGATTAATATTATCCCAAGTGCGTCCTAAAGTTAACATTTTATTGAATATATTTTCTAGAGTAAGTTATATATCTTAGTAATATGGTTTCTGAATTTAGAGTTAGATCAAGTTCTCACCTCAAAAGACATGATCGACATGTTAGGCGACCCTGGTGATTGGTTAACCATACAGGACTGCATCTCCTCAGGGGTGAATGTAAGATCGCCACCGCGTTGCTTGGTACGATACCACATGAAGACAGCTTTGTATGCATTCTCGTTAGAGCAAGAGCCGCACATCATTGTGCTTATGTTGTTTAAGCCTATTGGCGCGACTGAGAGGAGAACACTCCTCAGCTTCTCTGGCCAATCCACAGAGGGGAACACTCCAATTGCTGGCCGGTTCACTAAGGCTTTCTGTGAAATAACTATTTCTGGTAAGACTGTTTGCAAAGTCACAATAACCTAGTCCAACAATTCTTTAATAACATTTAAACACAAATCTCCGAGAAGAAATTTAAGACAACCAGTAGATCCTCGTACTTACCAGACTATGTTGATCATCAAAAGCCTTTAACAGCTGTGGGTGATTATACCCAATAGGAACTGAAGATATTTGGGTAAATGCATCAAGAAACTCATTTCCATCTGCATCCACAAAATAGTTTCCAATGCACCTGTCATAGTCTGCAAATAGCTGTACAGAACCAGCTTGCTGAAATTTTAATGTTAAAATTAGCAAAAACTACATTAAAAGCAGGTAAGAATGCCATTGTCACACCTCTTAGGTGTTAGTTTAAATTTGTGTTCAATGTGTGTATTTTGTTTATTTCATCTTCACTAGGTTTTACATAAACTTTAGATCTTGTATGTACAGTGCCTAAATCTATTTAAACCTGTATTGTGAGAGACTTGCTATAGGTTTTAGAAATAAACCGCCAAGAGCAAGTCGACTCGCACACGAAGGGTTCCGTACCGTAAAAATCAGGCAACTTTTTCAAAGAATATTCAATTCTCACTTGTTGAGAGACTCCTTTAAATTTTCAAATTTATTATATTTTTAGTATTTGTAATTATTACAGTTGAAGTGTTACATAATTATAGAAAGTTTCATGTGTCTACCTATTGTAGTTCAAGAGATACACAAGAGATGCCTTGACAAATTAAGAGCAAGTATAGCAAAAAAATCACGTATGTTGTATGGGAGCCCCCTTTAATTTTGTTATTTGTTTTATTTTTATTATTTGTTGATATAGCGGCAAGAGACAAACACACATTATCTGAAAATTTTAATTGTCTACCTCTTACGTTTCATGAGATATAGCCACATGACAGACGGACGGACAGCGGAGGCTTAGTAATAGGGTTCTGTTTTCACCCTTCGGGTACGGAACCCTAAACACCTGTAACTGCAAGTCTCCAGGGCCCCCACTCCACGGAAAACATACAATAAAGTACAAGTTGGATCATGGAACTAATCAATCATGTATTATATAACAATGGTTTTGTATCTATGTTAGTAACATACCAGCATGGTAAGGAAAAAAACAATTTATAATTAGTCTATTCTAGGTAATAAATTTGTGAAAATATTGTTATGGACAATGTTTCAAAAAAACATCAGATTAATAAATCAAAACACAATAAAAGCCACAAAGGAAAAATAATAAGAGAAGTACAGACAAACCTAAATGTTTGTTTATGTGTGTGTGTGTGATTTAGAAAGTATAGTGCAAATCTGCGGGCAAGAACCAATAAAGCTAGAATTTTATTGATCCTTCTTTATATATGTAGGTACCAATACTAAAACATAGCTATAAAAAAGTTCACGGCAACTTTTGCGTCTCAGGCAAAATGTTCAACAGTGAAGCTCTTATAAGAAATCACAATTTTTATATCATAAGCGAAGTTGCATTTAAACTCATATCATAAATAAATTTTTGGTTACAAATTTAACAGGTTAGCACAAAAATAAATATTAGATTGGTTTTTGCTTACATTTGGTCTGTTTCTGTCTAGCAAACTTTTAACACCTGACGGTTTTACTTTGAACCATTATAGAGTCGGCTGCACCAATCAACTCCCATCAAAAATGCACTTTTAACTTAATACTCACATATTTCGCAAATGGATCCCTGAATCAATGGTTTTCACACACCTACAATATTTTGAATTAGTTTGTTTATCCCATGATAATGATAAGATAACCCATGCCATGGGCTAGACGAAAAAAATGTATTCATCCCCTTTTTAGATCTCGGGCTCATGTTAAAGCTTGTACCTAATTACAACATGATGGCAATAAAAATTTTAATCTATGAATCTTTTAGATATAGAGAAGGCACTAAAGCAAAATTTTTTTACAGGATTTTGTTATTCCACTATCGCGTGGGCGTAATTGTACCCTGCCGCAGATAATATAATAATATTCTAGTACCCCTGCCAAAGAAAAGCTTTCTAGTACTACTAATATCTGCTGAGCTAAGACGCGGACAGACAGACAGACATGGCGAAACTATAAGGGTTCCTTGTTGACTACGGAACCCTAAAAACGGTTGCTCCGCTTGGAATCTGACATGCATAGATATAGATGTTTAACTTAAAACATGGAAAAACAGTTTTGCGTTGGGGTAATTTATATGGTTTAGATTATTTTAATTTAGGTACTCTATCAGCAATGATTGATTACCATGATACTGAGAGAGAGGTACACTACACTAGCAAATAATTCCAACAAGTCTGCTTAAAATAAAACAGGTACAATGTGAAATTCATGCAATAGAACAAATTAAGTATGTAAACAAGCTAATTGATGGGCGAAGAAATTCTAAACAATATTAAATAATTCTTATTCTAGACTAGCAAACCTGGCGAACTCCGTTTCGCCACCAGATGGATTTTCCCGCTTTTCTTTTTAAATGTTTCCTGAATTTTCTTTGATATAAACCTCACGGAGCCCAAGACCTTTCCAACGAATGCAAAACCGTGGAAATCGGTTCGTGCGTTCTGGAGTTATAGCATCAGGAAGGAAAACCCCACTTATTTTTATATAGTAGATTATTTCTCCAGGTCTAAAAACTAAAACTGAAAGCAGAGCTGCCCAGAACAATGTCTTTTTATCAATATCCACCCAGATCTTTTTTTATTTATTAATGATAATTTTTTAATAAATAAACATTTTCATTTTCTACATTACTACCTATAGTTCGGTACCTACTTACTTGTATTTTATCCAATTCCTGTTGCAACTTCTTTGTTTGAGGCCCAGGCACCTCGGTTCTAATAGATGGTTGAGTAGGTTCATTTTGCACAGCTGTTGCTAGTCCTTTTGATACTAATATGATATGAAAAGCAAATAATTGATATTGTACTTAGTATGAGTAACATTGACCAAAATATAGAGGTTAAGGTTACAACCATTATCCTATCAGAACCGTATGATTCTCCCAATGTATACATTGTATACACACCTACACACTTAAAAAAGTGCAAGAATTGAATATATAAGAAACAAGATGAGTCTAAATCATACTTTCAATGAGACTCCAACCAAACCTTGTACTTATATATACAGTTGTACATGATACATGGCTATCTATCGAATTTACCACTTGAGATGGCGTAAGCACATTGTGCAATCAATAGATTGGTTCTATCCTAATAAATGAATATGACCTCTAGATCTCCTAGTGATTCCACTCAGGGTGAATAGGCGTAGGGACTTACCAGTAAAATTAATTACTCTTGAACAGTTTATTGATCGGAACAAAGCCATTATGCCGAGTGCCCGAAGACAGTTCAAGAGAGCCAAGAAATCAGCTGAGCAAGAAAATAATCACTGAAAAATAACGAAAGTATTGAGTAGGTTTGGCTATTTAAAATTCCCAAGTGTATAATAAAAAAATATAAGGATCACCTCTTAATAATCTTGCCGAGCCGAAACGTTTGATAATATAACACAGATTTCTGTACTAAAATTAAACAACTGTCTCTCTGTAGTTCCCACCTCAAACAATCAGAATCAGAATCAACTTCCTTCAAAACGAACTAAATTTTACTTAGCTTGTTTTATGCAAGGCTAAATATAAGGCAAAATGTAGATGGAAATGGAATAATACCAAATTGACTTGGCTCTGCGCTGCGTCTGGTTTGGTTTGACTTGACTTCTTTGTATTTGGCATTAAGTGACTAACTTGTCAATTTTCTGACAGTGTCGTCTGGTTTGGTTTGACGATCAACCTCAGATCAACATAGAATTGATTTTCCTCTGCTTTCACTTTAAACAAAAAAAGGAAAAATTCAAATTCAATTTTCAGTAAGTACAAATTGTTATGCCGAAATTTTTAAACAGCAATATAAGCCCCAGTATTTACCGGGGTTTTATAGGTGTCCACCGCTAACACCAATTGGTGGAAACCATTGTATGTCAGCTTCGCATCATCTATATTCCTAATACAAAATGTAGGTACCTACTGAAAACAGATATCACAATAACGCATGCGATATTATGTCGCCTGTGGGGCTGTGGATCGTGGCTTTATATTGTGACAGCAACGGCGCCGAACAAGTTGAAGTTGACCGAAATGAGAGACAAAACCTCGGACCAATGATCATACTGGACAGAGCCTTTTTGTTTTAGGCGTGTCCGTTTTTTGTTAGTGTGCACTTGCAGGTTTGTATTAGTGTGCGTGACTAGAGAAGTGAATTCGCTGTCGAGCCTATCGATAGAATAAAGGCGAAATTAATAAAATGAGTTTTAATATTAATAATAATAATAAAGATATTTATTTACAAAATGGTACAAGTAGAATAAATGCTCAAGTAGAATGTACTATGGGTACTTATAGACTATTTAATTAATAAATCCTAACGATTAGGTACAGATTTTTCGTACACACGTACTTGTAGAGAACCTATACTTGTAAGAGATAGTGACACCTCGCTCTAACTAAGTTTACATTAAACTTGTATTTAGACACGAGGCGGGCTCAAACCTCCGGCTACTTTTAGGTTCATATTTGCTTTTACCGGGATTGTTACCGCAAGTAAGATTTATATTAAGTTTTAATTGTACAACCCTTACTATTAAATACTTATAATAAATGCTTCTAAGTGAAACTAAAAAGGCGACTTATACCTAACACAGAAAATAAAGCTCATTATAGTAAATGTAGCTGAAAAAATTAATACATAATACATTTAAACACACATATCCCAAAATTTAAGAATAGATATTGGTCTTAATCAACTCTTTATTATACTTATACTTACTTTTTTATTTACAATAAATAATAATTTAATTAATATACTCTTATTTTACTTCATGGCCTTTAAATAATATTAGTTTAGTATACATATTCCTGACGCTGCTTTCAGAGACCGCATTCTTCATTACAAAATGAATACGGAGCTGCAAGTACTTGTCACATATCGATTTTATTAAAAGTAATTTATGATCTTCCATAAAGTTAAAATCTAACACATGTTCATTTAATTATCGGAAGATATTTTGATAATTTGTCAAATTCACAATCTGCAAGATCACATCTCTGATCATTTTATGTACATCTTTGCTATTGACTTTACTGTGGTGGGTAGTTATAAAATAATTGCCTTTTCTCACACTTTACAAATGTAATATACGTCATTGCTTGTTAATGAGTATCTTTTAGGACCTTCTAGCGCAGACAAACAATCTTCACAAACCAAAGTATTTTTGATTTTTTTAACTGCGAATCCTGATTATAATAACTAACTTCAGCAACATATTCTGTAAGTCGACTCGAGTCATTGATGTAACAGTGATCATCATTATTTATAGAATCTTTTCGAGTTGTTTCCTCCAACTCCTCTATTAACCTATATTTCGCTAGGGATTTATTTATATTATCTACAAAGTCAGTTTTTTTCGTGACATTCAAAATTGGTATGTCTTCTAAAGGTATATAATTTCCGTCTGCAGCTTTAAATTCTGCGTGTATAAGTACCTAGTTTTTTATAAGCAGCTCTAAACTGCTTTGCAGAAGGATTATTGTTGAAGCCTCCCATTGATCGCACTGCACCAAAAAACAACTCCAAGTGATCTTGGGACAACTTGAATGTACATATAAAACTTATTTTCGGTGGGTCTCGTGTTAGTAAATCTTCGCAAAAAATTTTAAGCGACTGTAGACAAATAATAAATCCCAAGAATCCAACTTTTCTCTGCGAATCAATAACTAAATCATTTGCGTTGAATTTAAGACTTTTTATGTATTCTATACCGTCCTCTATAAGCTGATATGTTTTTTTAATGTTTCTTGGCAGAATTGCTTGTTTGTATCCGTATGAATTAAGATTTCGGGAGTTTAATAAATCAAATAAATTATTGAACTTCCAAATAAACTCGCAAGTTGCTTCACAATCTGCAAAATCTTCCAATTTCATGTCATTGCGACAAAACATTAGTGCATCCGACACCGATTGACTTAACATTTGCGCCGCCAACTTAACCTTCATTTTTTGTTTTATATAATCGATATGTGCTTTTCGCAATTTATTTGCTAAATGTAATTGCTCCTCAGTTTGCAGTTTGTGAAGCAGCTCAAGGTATTTAAAAGATATTTCTTTTCCTTCTTTATTATACATCACCCTCTTATCTCCAAGCGAACGAGTTTCAGGCAGTGGCAAAGATCAAGTATTATCGAAATTTTAAAGCTATTATGTTCAAATTGTGTGTTCAAATTGTTTTTGCAATCAAGATTACAACCAAGATGCTTAGCCATTGCAAGATTATTTGGCGCACCGTCGAAAGTTAATGACACTATGTTAACACCAGACTCAGCTAACAAATCCAGGCAAGTACGTACAAGTTCAGCTTTTTGAGTACCTGATACACCGTTGATTAAAAAATATCCCACTGGTATTTTAAAAGAACCATTCAAAGCAGTCATCATAAAAGTAAGCGCTTCAGTAGCCACTGGGACACTTTCATCATCAACATTATTGCCCACATTCTCGTAACCGTGAGAACGATAACCATCCCACTCTACACATTTCCTAATGGCCATTTCGTCCATGCACCAATAATCGGTTGTTTCTGCGACTTTATTTTAAGTGCCTCAAATGACTCTTTGGTGAACCCTGGATCACAATCGACTGCCTGGTACCATTTGCTGATTGTCTTTGGATGAGGTAAGCAAGAATCAAAATGTTCACGCACGCGAGGTGAAAGAAAGTGTAACGTTAGGGCAAACTTACGCAGTTCAGGTGAATATTTTTTTGGAAGTGTTTCATTGCTACATTTCCACTTTAATCTGACTAGGAGATCTTGATTTTTGCCACCTATGCTACTCAACAAATCTAAACTCTGTTTCAATAAGATTCTTGCTTTTTAGATCATTTATGACGTTTAATAATGTTGTATTCTTTTTATCGAGTCTACGATTCTTTTCTCTTAATTTTTTAATGGTCCTTAGTCTTCTCAAAGCCACTGATCGAGATCTTGCTAGAGATTCTAAAACTCTCACTGCACGCCTGGGTGTTGTAGGAATGTCTTCCGCCTTCACACCACTCTCTTCCATCTTCCTCCGTTTTCTAGGAGTAATACATTAAATTTCATCTCTGTGCTGAGGTGGTTTTCTTTTCTTCACTACCTACAACATTAATTTTGAAAATCCATTAAGCTGACTAAACAATAACCTAAAAAAACAAAAGTTCGCAAGCAGTGTATTTAACACTAGGAGAGTTCAATGAGAGGTTTAACCGCAACAATAATAGGTATTATTGTTGCGGTTAAACCTCTCATTGACAGGTGTTAGTAGTTACAAGAAAAACTTACCAGTTGATAGTATACTGGATATCCTTCAAAAATCGTTGGTACTGCATCAGTTTTGAGTTTTTTGATTGATAAGTATATTGATAAGTTTTTTGATTTTGCCAGGGATATAACAGGATTCATCAAAATGTCTCGAACAAAGCCTGGAATATTTTGTAGGCTCCCAGTTATCACGTCTAACAGCTTTGATCCATTCACTTGTTATTTCTGGGCATTTAGGGAACCTAAAAATTAATGGTTAAATTTAAAAACATGACACTAAAATATTATCGATATCAACTTAACTTGATGGTAAGCGCCTCACTAGTACAGATGCTAAAATTTCTTGTTACTTTTTATTGTTTTTAGATATAAATTTTATCTTATTCACATAGGAACATGAACTAGATTGTTGAAATGCTATTACTAAATATTATTACTGGTGTTTCTAGTAATAAACCTCATTACTTTAGCATTAATATTCATGGAAAATGTTGATAAAAACTTACGTATGAAATGACAAGTCCGGGTCTTTTACTCCACCTTTTGTGGTTCTTGATGAACAGGACACAGCTGAACAAGACATATTTTCAACATTTCAATGCAATGAAATGCTAGAAAACGGGAATTTCTTAAAGCTCTCTACGCTAACCACAATGTTTTGACCGACTAGTCGGTCATAAACTGACACGACTCACACGGACAGTGCGGCGGCGTTGCCAAACGTACACCAGCTTTCTCTTATAATCGTAGCTAGGCTCCGTGGGATAGACAAAGATACATGATCACTATGGTGTTACACTGATATAAGAGCGACAACGTCTCATGGCTCTGTCCAGTATGATCATACATTAGTCCGAGGACAAAACACAAATCCTCGGACGAATGAAATTACCCCTCCCTACTTTCCTTGATCGAAGCACAAATCTAACAAGATGGGGTTGGACAAATCCACTGAGCTCTATTACGAGTACCTACAGTCATTACGTTAAAAAAAAAAAGTTTTTTGAGACATTTGTCTTAGTAATTTATCTATTAAATATTATATTTAAAGAATATTTCCTCCAGCAGCGTAGGTAGGTACTTGTTTATTGTAGTTCAACTTCAACTTCTTTATTTTGACGCCGCTTGCTTTTCGCTACGACTTTGCCAGTGTCAGTAAGGAGTGTCATAAAGCTCAACTTCAACTTCTTTATTTTGGCGCCGCTTGCTTTTCGCTACGACTTTGCCAGTGTCAGTAAGGAGTGTCATAAACTTCAAAAATAATAATATGATCAGTTAAAAAATAATGTGATCGGTATATGTAGTGAAAGCAGAGAAAATTTAAATTTAGCATCAAATTGATTTATCTAATTTTAATAGGACAACACAACCTGAAAAGCAAAAAGCACAATGATTATAGCAGCAAAGATAATATACAAATTTATACACAAAACTTTACAACCTAATATTATTGTTTTTTACAAATTTACAGAGTATAAAATTTATAATGGGGGAAAAGGTTAAGGATAATAATATTTTGAATGAAGTAGGACAAGGGATTTCAGGGGGGAGGATATCATAGAGAGAGCACTGCAATTTTTGGCAATTGAAGAAAATGTGTTCCACATCTCCTTCTTCAAGCCCGCATTCACACATTGAGTGATCCCGAATCCATAATTTTGCTAAAAACACTGGTGTACATGCAAAACCTAATCTTAGACGGCAGATAATAGAGGTTACAACTTTACTAGACTTGCGAAACTTGAAAAACCAAGGGGAGGGAGGGATAACCGGTTGGATGTCGGAATAGTACTTGCCTTTGATTAGACTTGAGGCATTCCATACGTCCGTCCAGGATTTTACAAGGTGGGACTTAGGAAGTAGGCATAGGTCGTGGCAATATGTATGATAGTGCTCAAGGGAACCTAACTGGACTGCGTCTTTTGCGCTAGCATCTGCTGTCTCATTGCCTGGGATACCAGAATGACCTGGTATCCATGCATCATAAAGCTCAGTGGACAAAGTTTAAAAAATATCTTTTGACTTGACTTCTTGATTATGTGACTGTTTTGTCACTTTGCTGCCAGTTCATGGTAATTTCATAGTCATGGAATGGAGGCATGGTTAAAATAATAATATGAGCGGTAAATTTTGATAAACACCATGAGATTTTTACCTCCAACATAACAACAACAACATAACTGTTTAAAAGTTTTAAGAGAAAAAAAAGGCTATCTTCGTATTTAGACAAAGCAACTTATGCACAATCTTTTTACATCAATCGTCGGGAAGGAGCTTATCAAATAGAGAATTTAACAAGATTGCTGGCCCACGTTTACTTTATTCTTTCTTCTTGAATCCATGTTTCGAAAGGCCTTTCTGTACTCAGAGTGACAAATAGATTTTTATTTTACTCCCTCCACAAAAACATTGTCAATGTCAAAATCATGTCAAGTCACACAATTTTCTTTTTGTTTTGGCTAGATTTTTGTACAAAAATATTATTAGGTATACATAACTCTCTCTTGTAGTACAAAATAATTTCGACACCAGCCCAGCCAATAACAAAGAAGTCAAGACTAGTCAAAATAATTTCTCGCTCTAACAAAAACAAAAAGCAAACTAAAATAAAAACAATGTTTGCTACTTTACGAAAAAAATTAAGTTGGGGAGACGTTACATCTCGAGAGAACAGTAAAACCAATCATAGATCACACCTTTTGGTATTTTTTATTGGATTAATTGAAGAAGTTTTGCTGTGGAAATCAATATGGCTTTCTATATCATTTATTATCTCGTGGCAAATAATATTTTTGTAAGTATACATTCGCACGCATTCTCATAAACATAATATTGCTGTTTCATAAATAATTTTTAGCTCTGAAAGAATTGCATATTTTTAAATGTTTGTTACCATTATTTTCAGTATTTGCGTCTTCAGACAAGTCAGCCTTCTACAGTTTATTTTATGTCTTAGCGTAACTGCAATCTGTTTTGATGCATTTGAAGCTTGGCTAAAAAACAAACACAGAACTAGTTGTCTCAAAAGAATGGCTAATGTTGATGTAGACCAGGTTAACTTAGCCTTTGTTAAACTTGGTAAATGGATTCATCTAAGATGCTGTGAATTTATCTTCTTACGAGAAACCAATCATACAAAAGTATGTATTTGTCTTTATTTTTGACTTGTGGCATTTGTTACAATAATCTTCCATTAAGTATTTTATATTGTGTTTATTACAGGCATTTATAATGGCAAACATTGTATTGAACACAGTATTTTTCATTGGAACATATTTCAATGGATACTTGCTGGTTTATGTTGGGTGTATGTTTGTGTGTCTCTCTTATAAAATTGTTCCTCCAATGAAAAGAATTTTCTCACACATAGTGCAAGAAATTGGTAAGTTAATTATATTCCAAATTCCAACCAAAATTAAAATGCATAATAATGTTTTGTTCTTAAATTACCTATCTAGGATCTGAGACAGAGTTAGAAGATCTTATTCCTGAAGCTTCAGATGTTGATATAAAACTTTTGTCAATTGAACCAGAGAAAAAACAGCCAGACGAAAAGCAAAGTTTAGGTAATTAGATGTAGAAGAAAAATTTAAATAATTGAATCCCAATCTAACAATAATGTTATCTGGTTTGTGTTAAATCTATTTCAGATTACTGGAAACCAGATGATATTCCTATTGAAGATGCCAGTGATAGCTCTGAATCAAGTTCTCTTGTTACTAATTTTTCAATGGAAAAAGTCAAATCACTTCATAAGGATGTAGAAACATCAGACTCAAGTGGAGATGAATACATACCAATTGGTGAGTATTGTTTTACATATAATGAGAATTGGTATGCTTTTTATTTTTAATTAATATTGTTGTTTTACAAATTTGGAAGCTTATGGGTTTGCTTATTATATTACAATCATTTTGTAATTTACAGAGAAGCAAAAGGAACCACTTATTACTACCTTAGAAGTGGCAGAGTCTTCTAGTTCATGGAGTAACAGTGCATATAGTGCTCTATGGAATATAAAAGATGCTGTTTCTAACATTATATATATGGAGACAGATAAACGGAAAAGAGTTTCTAGTGTTGATTCTTCTGATGGTTTTGAAATGATTGATAAAAATGACTTAAATTAGAAGCATATCATTATGGTTTGCCATTTGTGTGATAATTTAAATTAAGATAATTTTTATTTTGTGGTTCGTATCTTTATTAGTATTTTAGTTTCAAATTGTTATGATTTTACATAAGATAATTTAAATGATGTGATAATCTATAACTTCTTCATCATTTCTTTGTGTTGCCTTTTCAATGTTTTAAGGCGTAAACTGTTGAGTGTATTTCTTGCTACTAAAGCTTCTAACATTGGCCTTGACATCTGTAACAAAATACAGACTTGGTTACAATATTAGTAGGAATTTAATAGAAATAACACCCCTAAACCCGAAGAGTAAATTCCGTTTAAGATCTTTATTTACACTTAAAAAGAACAAACATGTCTACTTAGAATGAGTATAAATTGGTATCTAAAAATAAATATTACTTAGGTAAAGTTACTGTAGATCTATGGAGTTTAACAATCTAGACAACAAAGGTCACAAGGACATAGGTAACAAGTAAGTGACCCAACAAAAGGTAGATACATAAATAGGATTTAAAAAATTATATGTGATACTATATAAATATTATACCTTATCAACAATATGTCCAATAGCTATTGTCCGTACAGCAGCATTATGTTGGCGGTTTATAATATCATCATCTTCACTTTGGATAGCTTCATTGTTGTAAGCTTCATCTTCCTCTTCCTTCAAGATGTTTGGCAATTGGGTGAGAGTCTAAAAAAGTATGAAATCATCAATAGAATAAGTTTTAAGATCAGAGTGTTTGTCATATTAGGTCATACCTCAAGATTATTGGATACCAGTGAATCATTCATGTTTATAATTTCCATTTCAATTTCTCTTCTACTTTGTGAAGATCCATCATTCACAGATTGGAAGCATGTTACTTGGACCTGAAAGTATTTTAATGACTGCATATTGATACTACCAAAACATTCAGATTCACTGCACTAATAGTTACCGATGGTGCCTTTGATGTTTGGTCAGTGAGAAACACTGCAAATATAATACCAACAAAACTTGAATCCATTCGCTGATACATGAATTGAGTAGCAAGATCTGAAACAGTAAAGCATACTGGTTTAGCTTCTATTATCATATTTTACATAAAAGAAAAGGTATCTGCTTTGTGGCGATCACAATAGGCTTATCATGGCCGCAGTGACACGAAAGCCACCTAAAGCAAATAAAAATCTACTAGCTAGCTACTAACCAACATGGGAGGGCCAAACTGTGATGTGAGGATGTGAGTGGTACCATCCTACAACTCGCAATGGTCGACCGAATTCACTGGCTAGTTCCTCTGCCCTTAGTGTGGCTTGCACTAATTGTTCTTCTGATATCTCTACACGATCCGGCTTCTTATCAAGACGCCGCAATATCACTGATGATACTATTGAAACCAAGGTATTGTTATTGTGGACCTGAAAGACGAGTAAAGTTTTTGCTTCATTTTGCTTCGAGTTGAGAAAATAAGAATGAAACTATTTTTTTACCTCTCCTATGAGTAAGCCCATTATTTCTTCTTTTTCCGTAGACAGCGCATGTTGCATACACACGAGGGCTACATCTGATGAAAGTAGTACTTTGTTTAGCATTATTGTAAAGTAAAAAATAAAGTCCGAACAAAACAAACAATGAAACAAGTCAGTGATATTTTTCCGTTTCCGTGGACTGGACACAGTTATCTATGGACATCTATTCAACGGTCATGTAACTTGAGATTGACCGCTGCTACCCTGCCCGACTGAGTGATTTGATTACTAGTTTAGACGGTTCTTCAATGACGACGACGACGACGCGACGTGGCCAACCACCTAACAAGGCACGGCCAACTAATTAATGGTTAGTTTACACTTTACGACCTAGCGTGCGAGTCAGTGCTAGTGAGTGCAGTGCATTAACTCGCACCGTGGACGTATTTACGAGTTACTCGCACTTGCTAGTTGGTTATTAGCACGCATGCGAGTTACTTCTACATTTGTTTTACTCGCCTGCTCGCCTGACAGCAGCTCGCACATAACTTGCATTGTTTGGACGCGATTGGCAGTAGTTCGCCAATATTTTTAAACCAGTTGTGTCAGTTTTATTTATGCAATTTCCAATTTATAGCTTATTACTGTGTTCATAGACCAATACAGATAAAAAATAAAGGCACGTTGACTCAACGCGACATCGCGACAGCTCTCATGTGATTGGGTAACTATTAGAATCATGTGGACCGCACAGGTGAGTCCAGCCACTGGCATGCAAGTACATAATGCGAGCAGCTGTCTACTGTCAGGTCAGCAGCTCGCAACAAAGATCTTGTCGCTTTTTACTAGCTTGACAAATAGACACATTCTATAATATAGCTCTGATGGAGTGGAAATAGAAAAACAATTACACAATGGACGGATGAATGGAAATGAATCGATTATTTATTTACTATATCATCTTGTTTGTGCGCGCAGTGATAAAATAATTGGTTCTGAAGAAAATTAAATTTATGCTTTGGATAGATATTGCGCTCCCCGTGAATCTGTTAGTTATATTATTCTTTGCGTATTTGTTGCGTGACCGTGAGTGCACAGCGTCATAGACTTTACAAGTGTTGTCTATAAAAGTCGTTTCACCTTTTATTTATCTGAATAATGTCTACCTTACTCAAAACCTTTGATAAACCCAATAGTAAAGAAGGGTCACGAACTTATAAGTGCTATGAATATGCCACTAAAATATCGCATAATTTACACCACTTGAAAAGAGATGAAAGATTTTGTGATATAGATCTAATATCAGGATCAACTACAATCAGGGTATGTTAATTTACTATATAAATGGATAACAAATAACGAAAATGTTCTATTCAACCTTTGTAAGCCAACTTATGCATATTCCCTGCCATAGTTATAGTGAACTATTGACTTGTCCCAATCAGTAAATTCAAGCTTAATGTTTTGTTATGTTACCCCATTTGTTTCAGGCTCATCGAGTAGTACTTGCAGCAAGTTCGGAATATTTTGATGCTATGTTTAGTGTGGGTCTGGAAGAGAGTCATAAAGGCCATGTTGCTTTGCCTAGTGTCCAACCAGACATCCTGGCTAAAATTATAGACTTTATATACACAGGTAAATGAGAACTTTGTAAGCACTATGAGGTTGACAAAGATGGGACCCAAATGGAACCTTATACACTCTAGAAGATAGTAAATTAGTTACTTGTATCAATTAAATGTGTAGTGGCTCACCATCAAGGCAGTTTATAATACAAACATGATAATTATTGTTTGCAGGTGAAATAGTTATTGACAAAGGAACAGTGCAGCATCTGCTTATTGCTGCAGACATGTTACAACTAAGGGAACTGGTGACAGGGTGCGGTGAATTCTTGAGAAGGGAACTGCATCCTTCTAATGCACTGGGTATTTTTAGGTAGGTACATAATTATATTAATTATTTTTTCCAGCAAGGTGAGGTAATCAGGTTGCATAAGGCATTCACTGCCCCATCTCCACCAGGAGGATCTAGACTTTGGCATGTGCTTTTTGGGGACCCAAGGTAATGTACAGTGACCATTCTGACAGCCTTCTTGAGGCTTAATAAAATTCCATAACTATTATTGCAGTTTAACCAAGTTATGTTTGCAAAATTTGTTTTAGGTCTGGGTATTGTAATAAAGCACTCCATGACTCAAGAAAATCTTGTAAATAACCAACCTATTGCTATTTACAGATTTGCTGAAGCACACAACTGTATAGAACTTGCGAATGAAGCATTGGAACATGCCCAGGCCAATTGGAATGTGGTAGCTAATGGAGATGAGTTGCTAGAGCTTCCTTTACAGCAACTGACAACTCTCTTATCATCAGAACAACTGAAAGTTGATAATGAGGCACAGGTAGTTGAAAATCTGAATATGAATACACTTCATTAATACTTTATTTGATTTTTAAATGTATTTTCATGACCTTACCTTTTTAGCTAGCCAGTTCTTGTTAACAAATACATTTTACCGATTTTAGGTGTTGTACCCAGCCCTAAGATGGCTAGAGCATGAGTCCATGGGTCGACGACGTCACTGTTTCGAAGTATTGAGTCATGTAAGACTCTCTTTGATATCGCCTGAAGTTCTAGACGAAGCTATCAAAAACGTGCAAGATCCTTCAATAGCAGTAGCTTTAAAAACTGTCCGAATAGATATGGTAAGTTCCAAATCTAATCAAAAACATAAATGTGAAAACTAGCTAAGTTCATTCAGGTTGTGGCTTCACCGATAAAAGAGCTGAGATCATATAGATAGGTGCCAAGTTTCATAGCTGTTCATAATCTTATTATGTTACGTTCTTTCATTATTTAATTTGTGTATTGGCAAGTTTATACCCACTGCATTTGTTTTAATGTTGGACTTGCCAAGACACTAATTAAATAACAGAAGAATGCAACAAATTAAGATTATGAACTCTTACTTTTCATTAAATATTTATTTTTATATATTTTGTAGTTTTGGGTCATTGTTATGTGTCTATGTGTGAAATTTTAAAACAATAGGTCTGTAATCTAATGAGATATTCACAAATAATCTCACGAAATTTCTTCGATAAAGTTTGATCATCTACCTTCATACCAAATTTCAACTTCCTAGGCTATCTAGAAGTGGTTTAGGTTTTTGATGAGTCAGTTATTAAAAATGGCACTTTTCGGACTTTAATAACCTCTGGAACCTTACATAATTTGTTTATAAAATTTGATATTCCTATTCTATTCATGGATCTTACTAAACATGCAAAATTGCAAGCTAAAGCTGTAGGTTTGATAATGTATGAGATATAGACAGGACCAAAAGCGTGCCCAATGGTTTGTGTAAAGGTACTGCTATTGCGTCGCAAGTTTTTTCCGAACTTGGCTGGACGTCTCAATGTTTTTAAAAAACGCGTGGTATGTTTTTATTTGGGATTGCTGAGTTTGCCAAGAGTGATTCTAATTCAGGAAGCAATGTACTTCCTATCACCACAGCTGAAACCCGCCACATAACTAAATCTAATTGATCATCCGGCTGCCGTTACAGGGCGGTCACCACTTGCTTACTTCTTATAATATCCGACCTAATATGCACCGCCATCCTATGATCTTCTCCTAACACCTTGGTTGCCTGGAAGAAATCGCGGGCTATGTAATAAAGTACTATCTATCTATCTACCTAACGTCACTCTCAAAGCTAATATTTGTTTCAAATTGTCACAGAAATCGGGTCGCGGTGCGTTAGTGCCTTTGGGGGCAGAGCCCCGGGCGCGCGCACGCCGATACCTGGTGGTGGTGGGCGGCTCGTGTCGCGACACGGCCGCTGCGCCGCCTCACACAACCGACAACATACTCTCTACGGTGATCAAATATGATCTACTAAAGGGGTAAGAGTAAGTCATGTTACTTTTAGATTATATATAATACTAGCAACCCGCCCCGGGTACACGCCGCATAATCGGGTAGATAGATCTGCTTAATATAAATAATTCCGTAAAACATTGATTGTTGAAGGTGTCGGAATAATTATGACGATTGGGAGCTCTGCTGGCGTGCGACGCAACATTGGCTTATGTACAACATTTTTCTTTTTTTTTTTAATTTATTGGTATTGAAATTATCTATTAATATTATCTATTGATATAAATGAATTATTGGTTTATATCAATAGATAATATTAATAGATAATTTCAATACCAATAAGCGAAAAAAAAAATAAAAAAATGTTTGTACGTAAACTAATGTTGCTTCGCACGCCGGCAAAGCTCCCAATCGTCGTGATTTTTCCGACATCTTAAACAATCATAGTCATATTTCAGACAATACACACAAAATAAGGTTTTGGCACGCGCTTTTGAAGAAGCCTATGTTCGTCCCCGGGTATTTCCTGCCAAATTTCATGAAGATGCGTTCAGGTGTTTAAGCGTGAAATGTAACAGATAGACAGAGTTACTTTCGAATTCATAATATGAGTATGGATACACCTAACTAAACCTTCCCCATGAATTACTCCGTCCATAGGTGAAAACCATATGTTAATCTTTTTCAGACAGATGGACGTGGCGGGGGACTTTGTCTTATGTTATAATTAATTATTAACCCTTATTCATAATGGTCCGCTTACTTTAAACTGTTGCTAAGCAGTGTTATTTCTCACTCTGACTTATGTCAATAGAAGAAGACAGTGTGAGAGATAGCAATGCTCTAAGTTAGCAGGCTATTATGAATAAGGGGGTAAGTGATTACTGTGATTATCTTCTGCCTCCGGGTTCGCGCTGTTCCCGGATAAAAAGTAGCCTATGTTATCCTCAGGATATTAACCTGCCTTGCCAGGCTACCCGTTCAGTCGTTAACTCGTGAAAAAGTAACAATAAACAACCCCCTTAAAGAAAATTACAATCTAATAATATCTTCGATCAAGTTTTAATTGACCGAAGAATAATATAAACAAATTAGTACCAGCCTATACAATGTATGTACAATTGAAACAGTTGCGCTAACTGCAGACTGTTGCGAACAATCTAGATGTAGATCAACTAATCCATATAAATACCAGTCACAATAAATAAATATTTACGGCAGGTTATTTGTATCCTCGTGTAGCTTTCTACAATGTCCATGTAATACTCTGTACTTCTGCTAATACTTTTGGTTGCCTGGAAGAAATCGCTTTAAGCGATAAGGTCGCCAGTTCCATTGCTGTTTCCTACATTATATTTAATGAGTACCATCTGTTTTTTATAAGGTGATGAATAAAGCATTGTCTATCTATCTATCTATCTACTAGAGAACAGATCAAAAAGACATCGAATTTTGTTTCGTTTACAGAGAATGGGAAGAGCTTGCGTCAATGGGCATAGCGCGCATTCAGCCGGGCGTGGCGACACTGGGCGGGCGGGTCTACGTTGTGGGCGGCGAGCAAGGCAGCCAGATACTGGCTAACGGAGAAGTTTACGACCCACAGGTAAGCTTTTGATTCATCAAATTTAGTAGGTATTTTATAAGGTATACATATAAGGTGTACTAATAAAATAGGTAATATAAAAAAAACTAAATATGGCAAAAGCTAAAACTAGTGAGAACAAAAAAACATTTATTATTGACGACCTGGAATTCGATTTCGACAATTAGGTGCACTAGGAAAGAAACTACCAGATTTTACAAAAATTCGATAAGCCCCTACGTTTTTGCTTTGAACCTTCAGAGGATGAACTGCTGCATCACTATTTAACAAACATAGCTAAGAACCTTTTGGATGAACTCACCTTTTCAACAAATACTGACGAAAACCACCATTTTAGCTCCTAGCTACAATGCCACACACAAGCACAAAGATACACGTCAAATTTATAACACCCCTCTTTATGTGACGGAGGTCAACAACATAACCACCAAAGTCGGGTTTTAAATTCGTCGGAACTATCGCAATGGTTTGTTCGGATAATATCACAATTTTAGTACAATCTAAAAGTTGTGTAAAAACTAAATTAATTTCGCAGACTGACAAATGGACAAACATATCACCAATGAAGGAAGCTCGCTGCGAGTTCGGTATAACAGGGTGGAACGGAAACCTGTACGCGTTCGGAGGGTGGGTCGGCTCCGACATGGGGGCTTTGGTCGAGGTGTATGACCCTTTCATGAACGAGTGGACGGTTTGCGGCCGCATGCCTGAACCCAGGTTCGGGATGGGAGTCGTCAACTTTGAAGGTACGAAATATACATACATGCAAACACAATGATTCACATTTTTGTATATCCACGGTTTGAACTCCAGCCAGTTGCAGTGTGGTAAACAAACCACTGTATGAGCATACTTAACCTTTGCAAAAATCACTTCCTTGTCGTTGATTTTCGGAGGAAATTTGCACTACTTGTCTATTTGAGACACAGATCTGCTCCGTGATTTGAGATGTCCAATATTTATGCTCCATTTATTTCCTAACCTCGACGCAAAAAAGAGTTATATAATTTTTGCTGTGGTTTGTTTACAAATAGGTACTTGACTTTGTCTGGAGATTTATAAAGAAATTTGCTTTAGTAATAGTCTCACTGACGACAATATTTGAGTGTTTGTTGGTAATTTAGTTAGAAGAATCTCTGAAACGTCTCAGTCATATAATAGCTTGTTTGAACATTCCAGGTCTGATCTACATAGTAGGCGGCTGCACACACACGCACCGCCGCTACACCCGCGACCTCCTGTGCTACCACCCCGCGTCTCGCAAGTGGCATTCCCTGAAGCCGATGCACCACGCGCGGAGCCAGGCCGCCACGGTCATACTAGATAACTATCTCTATGTTATTGGGGGAAACGCACCGAAGAGGAACGTTCTCACGTCTGTTGAGAGATATAGTTTTGATGACGTGAGTTTTCTGTTGCCTCAAAACTTACGTTCTGTATTATGATACAATACGATATTGCTCTAACATAGTCGAGCGCGCACCACGCTCGCCAGCGTCGAGTTATACCACCCGGCGGACAACGTCTGGTATACCGTATCACTTTTACGGTCGGCTATTTATTTTAATGGTTCTTTCGCTCTTGTAAGCGTCAAGAAACAGAGAAGGGAATTACAACCACCCTGCACCACAGCCGTTAATGCAATATTTCTAGGCATTTAAGGTTTTTGAGAGGAAATAGTGATAAGAATGTTGCGATTGACAGCAAGCTGTATTGCATTAAATATTTCAGGATAACTGGGAAGAAGTAGCTAGCTTAAAGGAGGCTCGCGCTTGGTGCGCAGCAGGAGCCGCCGAGGGCATGCTCATAGCGGCCGGCGGAGACAGTGAGCGGAACGGCGAGCGAGCCTTCTACCGAGCGCGCACCACGCTCGCCAGCGTCGAGATATACCACCCGGCGGACAACGTCTGGCGCCCCGGCCCGCCGCTGCCGCACTCGCGGGCCGAGGCCGGCGCCGCCTTGCTCTGACACCCGCGCGCCCGCACTATAGCGAGAGCAACGGCGAGCTAACCTTCTACCGAGCGCAGACCACGCTCGCCAGCGTCGAGTTATACCACCCGGCGGACAACGTCTGGCGCTCCGGCCCGCCGCTGCCGCACTCGCGGGCCGAGGCCGGCGCCGCCTTGCTCTGACACCCGCGCGCCCGCACTATAGCGAGAGGAACAGCTAGCGAGCCTTCTACCGAGTACGCACTACGCTCGCCAGTGTCGAGTTATACCACCCGGCGGATAACGCCTGGCTCCCCAATCGACCAAGATTTCTATAAAATAGCCGAAAATGGAATACATTTGACTCATAGTTGATTTTGGCTGCTGCCTCGTCATTCTCTGCAGGTTAGTGTGGCGGAGGTTTGCAGTGTGACCAGTGCGATTGGAGCAAGTAACATATTTTGGTGGAGCTATGCTGCAGTCAGACGCGAAATAACTATTAAGACAACGATCGATAATCATGTCGAATATCGTACCGTAAGTTTTACTTTACGTTGTATCAAGTTATTGAGACGAAAACCGTTCTCAATCAAAAAAGTGGAGTCAAACGATATTTTTATCTAAACAAGTTTAAAAATATTTGTAAGTCGGCTGACTTTACATGCCGCTTTTTTTAAGGTTCAAAGGAAAAAGGAACTGTTAGGAATATTTTGTTGTCCGTCTGTCTGTCAACCCCCTTTACTCCGAAACGCGTGGAGGGTATCGAGTTGAAAATTATCACTAAATACTCAAGTCCGGTAACCTCTTGGAGCCGTGAAACAATCAGACTTCTGAGCCAATGCAATCAAAAGTTACAGCCGTGTTTATATGCCCGCATATTTTGAAATTTCAATCACATGCTCACAAAACCTATGCCTTTATAATGTACTTCCCATCAACCTAGAAGCATAAAATTTGGAAAAAGCAAAAGTAAAGGAAAAAATGCGAGTAAATTAAATTTGTAGTGAAATCACAAAAAAAGCACTGTGCGTCTGAGTGAGTCGATTTGTTCACTCATAGGTAGGTACAAGTTTGTACGGAACCCTCGGTGAGCGAGTCTGACTAGCATTTCACATTTTATTTTGTGGTGTATATACCAGCGCAAAAGAAAATTAAGGTATTATAATGGTGCCTCTTATGTGATGAATCGTCGAGCGTCTCTTGATCATGTCGTTTCGAAAAGTAATAAAAAGGAAATCAATTCCCTCATGCAATCTCAGAGTAGGAGCCTTGACGTCTTTCATGTCCTTGCCGCGAACCAAACCACCAATAAACTAAATGTTGGTGCGAACCAAATGTTCTTGAGAACCCGGATAAGGAGTGACATAATTAATGACCAAAATTACTGCCAAATCCTGCCTACGTAATACTTCTTTGTTTTGTTTGTTCGATCGGTCGGAGGGTAGTTCTTATTCATTTTATTTATAACCCATTAGATTGTATGTATTAACCAGTAGTCAAGTACATATGCAGGTACAAAATAATGTGTATATGTGTTTTGACCTAGAAACACACGAAAGCTAAGGCCCGTATTATAAAACCTTGCTCAGTCATAGATCATTGCTTGAATGATGTTTATGCCGTAGGAAAGCGTTACTCAAGCATAGATCGATGACTGAGCAAGCTACGCTAATACGAGCCTATATCTGTGGATTTCTGCTTGTAGTAGGTAAGTACCTAATAAATAATTATAATTTAACTAATTATTTATAGGTAGGTACCATATTTACGGTGTCATCGAATGCGTTTCTTATCAAATAAGCTTTTTTAGTTTGTGTGTAATATTACTTTACAATACAATCCAATTTAACGCATTCAAATATGATTATTAAAATAATACCTATAGTTAATAGAATATACTTAATTATATTAGAGATAAATTAATATAATGTATTATTTCTGTATAAATAATATAACTATTTATTACGTGATTTTTAAATAAATTACATTTTAGCGTACATATCTTTTTATTTACTCATAAATTCTGTAATACCCAAACAAAAAGCTGTGAAAAATCTATACAAATAAATAAAATTGAAGAGTCTGTAATGTCGAAATAACACCTTTTTACTAAATGCTTTTGAAAGTATATATGGTAACTTAACAAACCATAAATTTTTAAAAATGTCTGTTTTTCTTTAGTTGTTTTTAAACATTTAAACCAGGAAATCTGGCATCCATGGCATGGCAGAGATCTTCGGCCAGATACAAGCGTCCGAGCAGGCCTTCGAAAAGCGAGGCGGGCCGGTCCGGCGGACGCTGCTCTGTGCCAGGGCGCTCCAATAAGCACCATTCCATGAAGCAGCAGGCACGGTAGAGGTACAGAGATTTCTGGAACCATAAAAATAATATAATACACTTTTTTAAATACCAGAGAAGCCCTAAAGGTCGGTATATTTTGCCCCACTCTGTATTAAGAACTTTTTTGCAAAATAGTGTGGGTATAGGCCGCGCAAATCTTTATGAATTCTGTGAACATAGCATCGAATGCGAAACTGCGCATGGTACAGTTCGGTGCATAATCATTACTGTAAGAGCTTAAATTTGTTATAGGACCTACATACCTACCAAGGTAGTGGTTTTAAATAGCTAAAATAATACCTAATATTAATATAATCACAAAAATATTATAAAGGAGATAGTTTGTAAAGATGTTTAGATGTTTGTTACCTCCTCACGCCAATACTACTGAACCGATAGAGCTGAAATTTTGCATTGATAAATAAATAAATAACAATCCACACAGCATGCAGTTATAGACCTAGAATACATAATCGGCTTTTTATCCCGGTAAAACGAAGCCGTAACGAAGTACGAAGCCGCGGGCACAAGCTAGCATACTAATATAATACTAATGTTGAAGAGATAAGAAAAACAAGTAACAATAACGAAAACTAATAACAATAACAGCACATTCAAAATAACAATATGAAATGACACTCGAGTCGACTGTACCGTGACTGTACTTTCGAACGGAACGCGCTTATATTTCGTGTGGGAACGAGCACTCAATCACTTCACTTGTTTGGAGACCTCTTTCAATTTTCAACTTTATTATATTTTAGTATTTGTTGTTATTACAGTTGGAAGTGTTACTTATTTATATAGAAAGTTTCATGTGTCTACATAATGTGGTTCAAGAGATACAGCCTTGACAAACGAAGATCAAAAATAGCCAAAAATAAAAAAATCTAATACCTAATATCACAAAAATGTTTCGACTTCGACGGGTCTTGAACCCGCATCCTTCCCTCAGTACGGGAATGCGCTAACCTTACACCACGAGGTCAAGTGTCGTAGGAGTCGAAAAACTCTACGTCTTACCGTGCATGAGATAAAAGCCTTGTGACAGACACGACAAAGCGTCGTGGACGTACAGCGGAGGCTTAGTAATAGGGTTCCGTATTCGATGGGTGAAAACGGACCCTAAAAAGCGTTTGCCAAACAACTTTGTTTTTTTTTCTTTTACCGAGTACCGACCGATGGTCGGTAGGTAATTGCAAGTTTTTTCGTAATTAAATTAGACCACGCGTGGTCCTTATGGCGTAGGTATACGCGTACCTATACCTACGCTCTAAAGACGCGTCGGACCCATACATTTTCTAAGGCGACCAGAGTTTTATCATAATTCATTGCACTCACCTTTGTAGCCTGATAGAGCTGAATAAACGCATAGGCATTACCACTGACCCCGTGACACAGACTATATCCCTTTTTGCAAAGCCCTCGTTGCCATATCACTTCACCCAGTTGTACTGCGATTGTCATATATTTTTCATCTTCAAACACCTAGGAAAAATAGCTTTAAATTAAAATGGTCCTCGAATGTGATAGGTATCGCAAATTTGAGTTTATAGATGTATTAAAAGCACAGCTCTAAGAATTTAGTTAGATGAAGGGGGCAGTGAATGTTTCTAATTTATTATGGTATTACCTGCGATGCTAAAATACATAAAGAAACAAATCCAGGTGCACCATGACACCACTGCACCAACTTATCTCCAGAACGCGAATCCAAGGATGATGGGAAGTTTCCACTTGGGAACTGCTGCATTACTAACCATTCCAAAGTTGGTTTAATAGAGTTTTGCAAATCGTCACTATTTATGTAAATGCTTGCCTGAAAGAATAAGTTGCAGATATGAGGTACGTGGTATAGTTTTCTTTCTTAAAGTATTATATTATCCATTACGGATGTAAGCGGGTTAATACGAAACTTATTTTTACAGGCGCGTCGCGAACCGCACTCATCCTGAAGATGTCCCTCGTTAAGGAATGAAACGTTGGTGTACTTCCAACAGAAATAAGGTTCGTAGTTACGCTAACATCCGTAATGAATTCGTCAAACTACGATAGTTTTTATTGTAAAATATTATATTGTCTATGATGCAGGCAAGCATAATTGGTATTTTAACGCTAATGCTACGTAGCAGACACGTCACCAGTTTAACAATATTATTCAGTTAGAATTCATTATATATTTTATTTGGATCATCCTTTGGAGAGTTAGGTTTACCCATCGATCTACGTAAACCAGACTTTTAACTTTGGGTTTACCTAATCTGCCGAGAGATCAAGTTAGGGGCGAACTCATAACATAAACTACACTCATGGACTTATTTAGAGGAACGGTTCATCAATCGAAAAAAAAAGACAGAAATATGTAAGTACAAGAAGTTCTTAGTAGGTACAAACTGGCTACATACCACAACATAGCACATTTAATTAAAAAAATATGTTTTTCAATACCTAGTCTTTTGTTTTAGGTTTTCGTTTATTTGCTATTATCACTAGTCTATTGTAATAATTTTGCTGCCGTGTGCGTATTCATTTCATAAAAGTCCGTCTTTTTTCCATTTTTTTCATAAAAATGTATCGCAATAGTGGTGCTCATACATCAACTAATACTTATAGGGGCAATGCCGGAACTTAGCGTAGCTCAGATTTCCAAAGCAGTTACTTTAAATAAAAAAGGTCTCAGATAAAAAGATGTGGCACAGACATTACAAGTTTCCAAAGCCGTCATCTTTCGAAATGTTAGACGTTATCAGCAGACTGGTGAGTACACGAGACGTGCAGGGCAAGGTCGCAAGAGAGTCACTTCAGCGATTCAGACGATCGAATTATGGTGAGCAATGTTCTGAGAAATCGCATTTTGAATTCTTCTGAGGTCATATCTATGCTCCAGGACGTTCGACAGGTTACAGTTAGCACTAAAACAGTAAGAAGAAGAGTTAAATAAGCTGGAATAAAGACGTACTTGCCAGCCAGAGGGCCCTTACTTACCACAGATCATCGAGTAGCTCGGGCTAACTTTGCTCGCTCATACATAACAAAACTGGAATGATGATGATGGATGGACTTATTATTCACTGACGAGACTAAGTTTTGTCTACAGCCAGATGATAGAAGGGTTAAAGTTTGGAGACGACCCGGAGAAAGATACGCTCAGCTAACATTGTCGGAAGAGAGTCATATGGTGGAGGGTTAGTAATGGTATGGGGCGGTATTTGAATAGGGGCACGCACATACGGAGTTGATCATCGTAGAAAATGGATCCCTGACTGCGGCTCGGTACGTAAATGACATCTTAGAACCAATTGTCATGCCATTTGCCTCATACATCGGAGAGAATATTCAATTAATGCAGAACAATGCCCGGCCCCACACTACAGCGATAGTTTAGGGGTATCTTCGAGAGGTTGAAATTGACGTTTTGCCGTGGCCAGCACGCTCGCCATACTTAAACCCCATCGAACATGTTTGAGATAAGCTCGAAAAACAAATAAAACAGCGGGATCCAGCACCTACAAACATACGAGATCTCAAAAGGGCACTGGAAGAAGAGTGGAATCGAATACCACAAGATTTCATTGATAACTCAATCAAAAGCATGTCGAGAAGATTGCAGGCAGTTTTAACACCTAGAGGGAGTACCACCAAATACTGAATGTGCCCAAACACTCGACACAAAATCCCCGTAAACATAACATTTCATTGATAACTCAATCAAAAGCAATGACATTTTCAATATGATGATGATTGAAGGGTTAATTCTTCAAAACATCATTTTTGAGATTTCTGTTGATTAGTCTTGTGTTTCTTACTGAAGTAAGTTTTATTTTAATTAAAAATGTTAAAAGGATTAAGGTGCATAATATAATTTATATACTTACATACAAAAAAAATATTTTAACTTCTGATCAGACTCTCGTTTGTACCGTTCCTCTAATTGTGTCCATGAGTGTAAGGTACATGATTTAAAAAATATCGACAAGTATTGTGTGTAATAATTATGTAAGTATGTACATACTTGGAGTAACATACACAAAATTCCTGCCATTCCGTGTGCAGCCCCAAGATATGCTTTGTTATGCCATCGCCACAAAAGAGGGCTACTGGAGTTTTCCTTTGCCGATAAATCTTTACCAGACTGTAGAATTGCATTAATTACTTTCTTAATATGGGAAGCTGAAATAGCTTCTTTTCCGCTTACGTATTTGTTTACGAACAATAATGCATAAAGGTATCCAGCTTTTCCATACAAAATTTCATCGGGAGAATCATTGAGAAGAGATGACAAGGATATGAGACTGAAATTGTAAAGACATTTTAATTAAACAACGTGAGTAGGTACTAAATGGTTCTTATTGAGGCCCGGATTATGAGAACTTGCTCAGTCATCGATCAATGCTTGAGAGACGCTTTTCAATGGCATAAACGTCACTCAAGCAACGATCTATGACTGAGTGACTGACTGAGACTAACAGTTTGCATTTTATCTCCCACAGAATACCTACCTAGGTACGTTTATCATTCATTATTAATTCAATCGAAAGACATATCTAACCTCACCCAAACTTTTTTTAAATCTCTTTATATTATTTTCGGAATCAGCGGGGCTGCCAGCTTGACGTCAAAATAGCAGCCGCAGTAAAACACCTATATATCTCCTAAAGTACTGGAGCATTATTTATTTGGCTTTGGGCACCACCAAATTTCATGGCGGGGCTGCTAACTTGACCGATACTTCAATTATCTATAGCCAGAGACTAGTAAATACTACTTACTAGTCTCTGCTATAGCTTAGCTAGTAAATGTCTTAAAGTCAAAATCAAAAACTCTTTATTTCCATAAATACAATAAATGTATACTTAGAAAAGGTCAAATTCTTAATAATTAAACACTGACACGGAAATAAAGTGATATTTTTGATTTCAGTCGCTTCGGTACTTAGACTAAAGTAAAGAAGCGACGAAGAAACCTTTAGCCTGTTAGTTGTTATTTTTCGAGTTGGAGCAAATTCCGTCCCACGCTTTTTTATCCTCTAGATAATCTGCTATTTTATAGTAGGCCTTTTTACACAGGAAGGTTTTGACAATTTGTTTGAATTTATTTACTGATAATTTTTGCAACTTGAGGTGTAGTATGTAACGTAAGTAACTATGTCATAAGCTAGATAAGATATATTCATTAGTAATAAATCAATTGTAGTCAGATGCAGTCGTTTTAATTACAACTCCATAAGCCATACTTCCCCTCATGGCGACCCTGCCATAAAAGGCGCGCGCGATGATCGGGTCTCCGCGCGGCGAATGCGAGTGCGATGATTTTGGATAATATTAATATTATTTTTTAAACGTTCTTGACGTTTAAAAAATAAAACCTTAACGCGCGAAAGTTAATAAAATAAAACAAAATGTGTCGGTCTAACGTTGAGAAGGAGACAGTATTCCTCAATCAAAATGCAGCTGGATCTAATAATGGACATTTAGAAGACATTAAGAACCACTTGTCTATGATGACCATAATGATGGCCGCCGTGTGCTCGTTTCTTCTGGTCGCTGCCGTGTACATCCTTTACAAACAATACAAAAAGTGCCACCAGCGTTGGACCCAGCAGGAGTTTCAAAGAACAAACAGGGGCTCCGTCTCGCACCGTCGTCGACAGCAACAGCAGATATATCCAGAAATGAAAATAGAAGAAAGTAAAATGTAAAACAAATGAAAAGTGATCAAAAGTGCAGTGTGCACATGCAGTGAGAGTGCTATTATTATTATATATATTTTTTACGACCATAATAAGTGCGTTTTACATAAATAAGAAAAGTGCGGATAAGTGAACTTTAATACGAAAGTCTGAAATCCATAATTATGACATTTTACAATAACAACGAGAAAATTAAAACATTCTTTTACGAACAGTAAGAATAAGTACTTTAAAAACAGTGTTGTTAACCTATCTTAAAACTCCTATCATTATGAATTCGTGCCCTTATATGGAGAGTGCCGAGAGTTCCGAGAACATAGAAGTGCCCTACTACCGTAATGTACTCGAAGCTAAAATGGTATGTAATTTTAAAACTTATTAATATTATGTATTAAACTAAATGGAAAAAGAATTATTAGGTTGTCTTTATAAACTAGTAGAAATAAAGAAATATTTAATTAAGAAAGGAAAATCAAGATATAAAGGTAATGTAATTAAAAATAAATTGGAAGAAACAGAAAGTTTTTATGAGAAATGTAAAACATTGATTGAATTATTGAATAAAAGAGGAGTAAGTGAAAGTTCTGTTGAAACGTTTGAAAAGTGTATAAAATTGATTGAAGAAAATTACTCTAAAATAAAAGGACTTTGTAAAGAAACTACAGATAGTAGTTCTGAATGTAGCGATAGTGATTGTGAATTTCGTGAAGCTAGTGCATTTACTAATTCAACCATGGAATTCGATCTAAAAACGGCGTGTAGCTTGATCCCTGTAATGAACAATAATGGAAGTAACATCAAAGGTATCATTGACTCTGTGGAAATGTATTCAGAAATGCTATCAGAGGCAGGAACACAGTTACTAATAAAATTCGTAGTGAAAAGTAGATTGTCAGAGAATGCAAAATTGCGAGTGTCTAGGGAATATTCAGCCATAAGCGATCTTATCACAGACTTGCGGAAAAACTTATTGCCTAAACAGTCATTTGCGGCTATACAATCTAGATTATTATCAGCAAAACAAGGCTGGCGCACAATCGACCAGTACGCGACAGAGATCGAGAAGTTATTTACTAATCTCACAGTTTCGCAAGCAGATGGTAATGCTAATAACTATGCCGTTCTGCAACCATTAAACGAGAAATTAGCCATTAAACGATTTTCAGAAGGGTTACGCGACAGCAGGCTTAACACGATTATAGCGGCGCGTAACTACGAGAACTTGAAGGATGCCATTCAAGGAGCCAAAGATGAAGAGTTGTCAGCTGAGTCTACTCCAAAAGGTGACCAAAACCTCATGCATTTTTCGAGAGGAAGAGGTAAGTCGCATTTCTATAACAATTTCAGGAATGGTCAGAGAAATTACCGTGGATACTCGAACTCGAACGTGAACTCGAACTACAGAGGTAATTATTTCAGCCGAGGGAATTACCATAACAACAGAGGTAATTTTTCCTATTCTCGTGGCCTACCCCGACCCCAAAATTATGCTCGTGGTAATAATAGAGGTTCATATTATGGGTATAATAATCAGCGTAGACGAGGTTACCAAGGTCCGAATGAGAACCGATCGAGTTATGAGACGCGTGGTAGAGGAAACAACCATCGTGTGTTATGTACGGAGCAACCGAACAATAATGATTCGGTAAATACGGAACAAAAAGCTGAAGGAAATAACATGCAGTTTTTTCGATTTTAAGCATAACATCTTAGCATTTTACGGTAAAGCTAAATTTATATCGTTTTACATTGGCAATAGAAAGTATTTTTGGTTATTAGATACAGGAGCATCATTATCTGTAATAAAGAGTGACTCATTACCTAGTGAGAGTACCATAATAGGAGAGGAGACATCTGTAAATGGCATAGCAGGTCAAATAACATCAACCGGTTTTGTTCATCTTAGTTTGATGCATCTAGAAGATAAACATCGTGTCGAATTTGATATCAAGCTTCATATTTTCGATAACATACCGTTAAAGGCAGATGGAATATTAGGCTTAGACTTTTTGTGTCGCTATGCATCAAATATCAATTTCAAGACAAACATCATAACACTTTCTAAATATGGTATGGAATATTCTTTGAAATTGTTTGACACTATCAATTACTCGAACGAAGTGTTACACATTCCAGCACGAAGTGAATCTATTCATTATTTACTTTTAAACACTGATATGGAAGATGATTGCATTGTTCAAAACCAACAATTAACGGAAAATATTTTTCTAGCAGGAAGTATAGGCAAGGTACGGAACAACAGATTACCTGTAAAAATTTTGAACACAAGTGAACATGACGTTACATTACCAATGTTTCAACCTGAATTATTTTCATTAAAAGACTATGATTTATGTAATTTTAAACAAACTTCGAATGGTTTAGGAAGAGCGAAAACGTTACTTCAAACATTAAAGTTAGATCATCTTAACGAAGAAGAACAGAAATCAATTCAAGCATTATGTGCTAAATATTCTGATGTTTTCTTTTTGCCAGGTGACAAGTTGTCGACAACAAACGTTTATGAACAGTCAATAACTTTAAAACCAAATATTGGTCCAGTGTACGTTAAACAGTATCGATTGCCACATGCTTTGAAAAATGAAGTAAATAACCAGGTAAAAAAACTGTTAAAAAGCGATATAATAGAAGAAGCAAAATGCGAGTGGTCTAGTCCGATATTACTGGTACCCAAGAAAAACACAAATAATAACAAGAAATGGCGATTAGTAGTTGATTATCGGAAACTAAATGATTGTATCGTTGATGATAAGTTCCCATTACCTAACATAACAGAGATTCTAGACTCGTTGTCAGGTTCAGTCTATTTTACGCATTTAGACCTTAATCAAGGATATTATCAAGTTCGATTAGATAAGCAAAGCAGAGAGTACACAGCTTTTACTACTAACACGGGACAATACCAAATGACAAGATTACCAATGGGATTGAAAACAAGCCCAAGTGCCTTTAGTAGAGTAATGTCAGTGGCAATGTCAGGCTTAACTTTTGATAAATGTTTTATTTATCTAGATGATTTAGTAGTTTTCGGTAGAAATTTAGATATACATAACAAAAACTTAACTGACGTACTAATCCGACTAAGAAAAGTCAATTTAAAATTAAATCCAGAAAAATGTAACTTTTTGAAAAAAGAAATTTTATATTTGGGTCACATAGTATCGAAAAACGGAGTTTTACCTGATCCAGCTAAAGTTGAAGTATTGCATAATTACCCGATACCAAGTAATACAGATGAGGTAAAGAGATTTGTAGCATTTTGCAACTACTATAGAAAATTCATTAAAAACTTTGCAGACATAACTTACCCACTTAATAAACTAACAAGAAAATATGAAACATTCGTTTGGACACCTCAATGTCAGAATGCATTCGAAAAATTGAAAAGTGCCTTAAGTACTCCACCTGTTTTAGAATTTCCAGATTTTTCTGAAGATAATGAATTTATAATACAAACAGATGCATCAGGTACCGCTGTTGGTGCAGTGTTGTGCAATAAAAATATGAAACCAGTCGCGTATGCTAGCAGACCACTTAATAAGGGAGAATTGAATTATCCAACTATTCAAAAAGAATTAGTAGCTATTGTCTGGGCTGTTAAATATTTTAGACCTTACGTTTATGGAAAAACATTCACCATAATGACGGATCACAGACCTTTAATTTATTTATTTTCGATGAAAGATCCATCTAGTAGACTTCTTAAATTTCGACTAGCTCTAGAAGAGTATAATTTTAAAATAATATATGTGAAAGGAAAAGAGAATAGTGTCGCAGATGCCCTTTCTAGGATTAATTTAACATCTGATACGTTAAAACAGATGAATGAGGAAATAATTTCTGTAATGACAAGAGCACAGACAAGAAAAATAAATCAGGATTCGAATAAAGCTATTTTTAGTAAAGAAAACGACAAGTGGCCTGATCAACCACAAGTTGTAGATATTCTAAAAATGCCTAGTGATTCTGTGGAATTGACCTTTATTGAAAAAGACGAATTAAACAATTTAAGAAAAAAAAATGGGATAGATAAAGAAAATGAAAGTCTAATTTATAGTAAGAAAAAAAGAACATTGTATATTAATCTTGATTTTAGAGCACAATTTACGCGAGACGAATTTGTGACTAAATTAGGAGAATTTTGCAAAGATATAAAAATAAATGAACTATGCATAGTAAAAATTAAGAAATATGAAAGTTTTATAGAAGACTTATTAAAAGAAATAAAAGAAAGAAAGGACTGGAAAGGGCCAAGAGTGTATGTATTAAAAGGAGTAAGAAGAATAGAAAACGAAGATGAAAAGAATTATATTTTACATGATTTTCATTTGCTTCCCACTGCAGGTCATGCTGGTGTGCGTAGAATGACAAACAACATAAAAAGACGATTTTACTGGCCAGGTTTAGACAGAGACGTTAAAGAATTTGTGAGTAAATGCATTAAATGCCAAAAAATGAAGCATTGTAAGTATGTCAAGGCGCCAATGGAGATAACTACAACACCTTCTTTTGCTTTTGAGAATATCTATTTGGATATCGTTGGTCCATTAGATAAAGATATTGAAGATAATCGTTATATCTTAACATTGCAATGTGGTTTAAGCAAGTTTGTAGAAGCATATCCATTAAATAATAAGGAAACAGTAAGTATAGCTAATGCTTTAGTTAATAATTTTATTTTAAGGTTTGGTACACCGAAAGTCATCATAACAGATCGCGGAACAGAGTTCGTATCTTCAGTGATGGAGCAGGTATGTAAACTACTTGAAATAGAAAAACTAACATCCACTTCGTACCACCATCAAACGATAGGTGCATTAGAAAATTCACATAAAAATCTGGGTGCATTTTTACGAATAATGTGCAATGGACAAAAAGATACATGGAGTCATTGGTTACCATTCTGGTGTTATAATTTCAATAACACAGTTCATACAGAGACTAAATACACACCTTTCGAATTAGTTTTTGGTAGAACTAGTATAATACCATGTAGAGTAAGTGATTATATTAAACCTTTGTATAACCCCGAAGATTATCCATTAACTTTAAAATACAGGTTACAAGTAGCACACCGAGATGCTCGTAACAACTTACTTTTAAGCAAACATAATCGAAAGAATACTTATGATAAAAATGTAAACAATGTAACGTATGTTACAGGACAACTATTATTAACTAAGAATGAGACAGCAACTAAATTAGATACATTATGGGAAGGCCCATTTGTGGTCATACAAGATTTAGGAGTTAATGTTAAAATAAGTAAAAATAATAAAGATTATATAATCCATAAAAATAGAACTAAACCTTTAGTAACATAAAAAAAAATGTATGTAAACATATTTTTTTTTCTATTCACCCCCGAGGTGAGGTGTAGTATGTAACGTAAGTAACTATGTCATAAGCTAGATAAGATATATTCATTAGTAATAAATCAATTGTAGTCAGATGCAGTCGTTTTAATTACAACTCCATAAGCCATACTTCCCCTCAAACTCACTAGGAGTTTTGTTGTAGAAGCGTATACATTGCCCTTTAAAAGATACATTAATTTTGTGTAGTCTAGTTGTGGGCACAGCGAGTTTATGTTTATAACGATAAAACCCAAACTAGGCTTAGATTAATTAATGTCACCTACCGATTATACAAAGATCTGTAGTCAGGAATGTTGTCGGTGCATTTTTTCTTCCCAAGTCGATAGGATGCAACCATTGCTATAGCAAGAGGCCCTGCATCACCACAAAGAAAGCTGATTCGTTTTCCTTTTAAGTTATCAACTTTTAGATAATTCATTGCGTTCTGTAAAATAGATAGGAAGGAACCATGAATACCTATGTAATGTAAGCGCATATTGAACGTCAGGCATTAAATTAATAATACTAGGCGGGACGATACGCTGATGCAATAGTTAAGATCGTTTACCTCTTCACGCCAAAACTACTGAACATATCGGGCTCAAACTGCATATTTGTAGATACATACCTGGAACAACATATAGCCTACTTTTATCCCGGAAAAGGCGTGCGAAACCGCGGGCAGAAACTAGTGTCACTATACCTTAACAACATAAAAGTGAATTGGTACCTGTAATAATTCTGATTCAATGCGATCATTTCTTTCATTTAATGAACATAATAAGTAGAACGCAGCCAATCCGGCAGATCCTGTGTAGACAGTTGCGTCGTAAAAAATATCGCTTGCCATTTCATTCGTCAATAGTGTCAGTTTATTCGTTTTATAGGTTTGCAGTTTATGTAAATATTTTTTGGATAGCTGGAATTTTTTTTATACATAAGTGTAGGTAATATATAGTTCATCACGTGTAGGTGTCAAAAAGACACGTACATATACGTGATGGACTTACAAACAGCACACACAGCCAGCTGCCACACGAGCCGTGACAGGCCTTTCTTTGATACGGAACAAGAGATTAGTGGAGTCAAATTTATTTTATATTGTAAGATTTCAGATTCCAATAACTTTATTTTTTTAGGCTAATAAAATTAACAGTTAGACAAGTCAAGTTTTATGCTATTAATTATTATCAAATAAGTAAAACGGTACATAATTAACTGAAAAGAATATAATACTGTTTTTATAGGCTTATCAAATCAACCTCTGTAAAAACTAAAAAAAAATCTATTCTTTATTCTTAATTTTTTTTAATTATTGCAAAAAATTTGGACTCAAAAATCTTAAAAAAATTAATTAAGTAAAAAAATCGTTGATCAATGTTATAAAGTAGGTAGGTACAACACAACATACCTACTCTTTTTTTATACTGACCTAAAAATATATAATCTTTTGTCTTTTGTAAATACATAGAAATATTGAGATTAGAAACGGTGTCGTCACAAAATTGAGTTAAAGTGGTTTGATTATTACATATTTATCGTGTTTATTTTATTTTTTCCCAGTGTTTCAGAAGATTAACACTCAGACGTGGTCACGGAATGACAAAACCAGCTGAAACGATGGGAAAATAGCTAAATAAACGTGAGAAATACCCGTTTATTAGTATTACTTCTATGTGGACTGACCAAATTTTAACGTTGACTTTTTTTCGTTTTTCTTCATTTTGTTAGAGTACTATGTACTTTAAATTTAATTAATACGCTTGTCTAAACAGTTGTGTGTTTTATTCGCGAAATTTATGTCATAGACTTGTAATAATCGCACTCAATCGTTACTTGTCCCACCCGTCACAAACTTTATGAGGCAATGTGCAAAAATGATAATTTGCTAATAAAATAATTGTAATTCAATGTAAAATGGGACCTTATCATTCTAGTTACATTTATAAAAAAGCTGCATAAGTAGGTACCTTGGTAGAAAACAGCAGACTTTTGTACCTATAGAGAAATGGTCAAGGGTCCAGCCGCTTATAGGGAAAGCCGGCATTGACAGCTAGAATAAACAACACACACACGGAAATATTTTGCAGCATATTTTGTTATCAAACAAATTAAAACCAACGTATTAGTGCCTTTTCACACGTCCCGGTTGTCAGGTACGTGATAAATCTATCATACAATGTTACTTCGATTTAAAGATTTTTATACTCATAAAACAAAAAAAAAATCACTTATAATGAAAAAGTTCTTAAAATAATGCATTTAAACTAATAGTACTGCGCTACTTACATGCCCATACACTTCGCCACCGGCTACCCGGAAACCGGGGTGTATGAAAACGAAAAAAAGTCATGAAATTATGAATTCTACGCGGGCTAAGTCGCGGGCACATCGAGTGCTAAGTGCATTATGCTCTATTGATTTGAAAAAAGTAAATAAATAATAGGGTAGATTTAAAAACCAGTAGGTAGAGATAAACCATTCTAAAAATGCACGCCCCTCCACAAAACGTGATAATTTCAACGAGTGAGAGGAAATACTTATTGTATCACTATACTTGTAACCACGCACTGCTGCAACTTTACTGGAAATATGGACTCATCCGCGCGCTGAGAGGTCAAATAATTGTGCGATTAGTCCAGTGATCCGCGCGCTGAGAGGTCAAATAATTGTGCGATTAGTCCAGTGTACCTAGGCATTGTATGGCGGAGAGCGCGCTCTTTGTTTGGGCGGCACGTGCGCTCTGTCGCGCGTACGGCTCATTTATGGACTAGTTAGCCGACAGATCCAGCCGTTCTTTCTTAGTGGTACCACTTGCATAAAAAAAAAATTTATGTTTCAGAATAAGATAAACGTAAATAAAAAATGGTAGGTAGGTAAGTAGCCTATCATTTTAAAAGAAAGATAGGAATTCTAGAAATAATAAGAGTATTACAAAGTACATCAACAACATCTATCATTATTCAGTCTTTCATTGAAACGCCATCTGGCATCAGTTGCATTTTCAATTCCATTTTCTGCTTCATATTTCATTCGGTGATAACCTAGTTTATATAAAGATACATTTATTTGGCTTCACAGGAACAGCACAGACATAAGTATAACCGACCGTAGTATCTTATATATACCTAACAAAAAAAAATACTTGACTGCGAAGATACTTTTTCGTTGACATGCCAACCGTACTTTTGCGGCGTAATTGACGCGTGTTCCCACTTTCGTGTCTAGCCAGTGACTGAACAACCAATGAGAAACACCAATTTATGTGTATTGTGTCTTTAAACCTTTTTTGCATGTAAGTGTAAACGCGGCGGAGGGGCGTGCATTTTTAGTATGGTTTATCTCTACTAATTTCTAACAGTCTATATTAACTGTATAGTGCGTATGTTCATTAATGGTAAATTGGGGTGATCGGACGCGGTAGAGACAGTATGACGTTAATTGTAGCCGAAATAAGACTTATTTTCTAATGCTGCAAATAATTTTTACGACGCCATTTAAATGGCCACGACGCGGACGGCGCATACGCGATCGATCATACCCCAAGATACCTTAAATAAACACTATTCTGTAATCTGTGATGAACACCCAGAAGTACGTACGGCTTGTATGAGGAATAATATTACATTACTTACCCCACAGCGGGTGTCATGGAGAAAATTCGCTTTCTCTTGGAAATTTTCTTTATATCGATTTTCAAATGAGCCCGAAGTCGCAAGCATCTCGGACTAATAGGTACTTCTATGAGTTTATTGTCATAATCCCCACTAATCTGTCACCACCAGTGGGGATTATGACAATTTTCAAAAAAATTGTGGTGTTTTCACCACATTTTTAATCCTGGTTGGTGGTGTGCATTACTCCAGCGGCATGTCGACTAGGACCAAGACGAAAATTATAGAAAACTAGAGCTCTATGTCATGTAAATGTGCACCAAAAATAAAATAAGAGCCTATAAAGGTTTCGGAGTAATTCGCGAAACTAAGATGCTGCTGCTGTCTGTACGTCTGAAAATGTTAGTGCAGCGGCATTATTTTTTCTTATTAGCCTTAGCCAAATTTAAAGTAGCTTAAACGGTAGCTTATATTTGTGCACTTCCGAGGCCGAGCATCGGCATTTGTGCCCCCTGTGGTTTTTGAGTAATCGCAATTGCCGCTGCAGTAACTTTGACAGATTTCCATATCTTCGGAACGTCTGGACGACCAATTATGATTTTTTTTCTGACCATTTGCGGTGTGATTAGACCAAATTAGAGCTCAAAAAATGCATGGCGTATGAATTAGACGAGTCTATCTGAAAATCAGAAATAGCCTCTAGCTCTTGAACTACATAAGGAAGGCGCTCTGTGGTAGCATTTGCTGATGCCTATTAGGGATATGTATCTTCTGACAAAATTGTGGAACCCTAGGGGAACGGGGGGTGCTGTGAATCACTTTTTTTTTTATGCTTTATTTGTTTTAATATTAATGTAGGAATTAATTTGCGTTGTGTCAAATGTTGTTTAAGCTACAATATATTGTGAAAAAATCGTTAATATAACGAAAAGAACGTAAGAAATAGGGATTTTTAAATAACATGGAAAATTATCCACTCTGCCCCTAGTCAAGGGGTACAGTGGATTTTGACTAGGGGTACTATGGATCACGTTGGGATGCAGTGGATAGTTGCCTTCATTTTATCAAGTGGTTATTGTAGGGGCACTATGAATCCAATGGTATGATATCAAAATAATACAAGAATTCATATTGTTTTAAAACTTTTATTAATTTATGAAAATCTTTCTACTAGAAATCTTTCAATTAAAAATCTTCTGGTTAGATGGAAAAGAGACCACAACGATATCACCAAATTCTACTTATTATTAATTAAATCGTTTGTTTATTGTCTTTTCATATTTAGGAACTTCTTAAATCACTTCTTTCACTATAAATATTTTGCAAACTAAAACAAATAAATAATAGTTGGTGTTGTAAGTGTTTTTATAATACAAAGGGGGTGCAGTGAATCATGATCCACTGGACCCCAAGACAGAACAGTCCAGTGTGCCCCAGTACCTAGGTGAGTTTGAAAACATTTGTGAAAAATCCATTAGTCATTATTTAAAACATAACATTTGAACACAGATTTCCATAATTATTGAAACCGTGGTTTATACAAAATAAAGACCACAGCAATACTTTCATTGGGTTTTATAAAAAAAAGTTCGTAAAATAAATTTAAAAAAAAATAGAAATGCTACTCACCCGTCGCGGCACATCTGTAGCGCGCTTCCTCGACCTCGTGGTTCAGCGGTCACTGGCGCGGGGTAGGGGCGTTGGGTTAATCGGCGCTTGGCTTGTGTTTGCGTGTGTGCGTGAGTCGTAGTAATTGAGATAAAGATGTTTATCCACTGTGCCCCGTGATTCACTGCGCCCCCCGTTCCCCTACAACTAATTTTCGACGAAATAAATCAATTTTAGAACTGAAAGTTGTTTACTTATGTATTTTGATCTTCAAATAAGGGAGTTCTAACAAGATAAGAAGTTTACGTGATTTGCCAATAATTAGAGCGCATATTCAAATACACTGAATTTAGCTTTCTACGCCTTTTAATTATTATTTAATATTTGATTAATTATTTATAGTAGGTACCTATATAATTATATATAGTATATTGATCCGAGTCGACATGCCGCTGGAGTAACACACACGGTTAGTGGGGATTAGATCTCGGAGATAGTAGGGATGCTAACGAGACAGCAGTTACATAATCCTGTCACAGAATTACAGTCTGGTAAATTAATTGCATTTGCAGACGATACAGTACTCTTGTTCTAGGACGTGAGTTGGGAGAAGGCATCTGAACTGTAATAAAACCTAAACAGTACCCTGTGAGAGCAGAGAGGTTGAGATTGAGATCCCTCGCGTCTACATCACAAGTTTACTAAAAACTTAGTTAGAGTGAGGAGTTGTTGTTGTTGTTGTTGCCTGTTGAGTTGTTGTTGTTGGTGAAATAGGTCTAGGTACAACACAATATTATTGTATCAAATACAATACCTATGTAATAAATAATGTAAGACCTACAGAAATAAACGATATTTATTATTATTATTATTATATTATTTACCTGCAATCGTAAATAATAAAGTAGCCAATACTACTTATAAATATGTGACGTACTTCACGTTCACGGATCAAGATAAACAACAAACACAGAAACAAAAATAAGACTTCAGGGTTTTATCAGTAGGTAGCTGTCAGTAGGTAGGCAGGTATATTACAAACTAGCTTTATCCTGCGATTCGTTATCGTGTTATGTAGGATACCTAACCCATTGGCAATAAAACATCACTTTTATCTTTAGGTAATGTACATATTGACCTCTCTAATCTTCAAAGTTTACTACTGACTGCCTGTTGTTAATGTAAGTGGACGGTGGACGTGGCCCTAGTAAACATTTTTTTTTGTTTTGGGGGACGACTCCGGGCCCCGCCCGTTTTACATAAGAAGTAAAACAAATAAAGTGACTCCACCGGCGTAGGTACGAAACACAGAACAATAATATCCTACGTACGAAATACCTACTGAAAAATAAATTTTACAATTTGTTTCTTTCAACTTCAACTTCTTTATTTTTGACTTTGTTTCTTTCGTTCATGTAAACAAACAAACTCGTTTTTGACTTTCCTTTCTTTTCATTACGCCGCCGACTGACTTGACTTCTACTTCTTCTTGTTAGATGGCTTCTGCGACTGGATTGTAGCAATTCCGCCAATATCCGTCTCATGACAGCATCACCAGCTTTATGGAGTGCGCTCTAGTAAACATATTATGTACCTATTAGTATTTACAATAAAGAAAAACAATCATTCCGAACAAAAAAAATACCTCAAAACAGAAAAAAGGAAGCAGTGCTCATGCAGTGCTACAATAACTCAAAACTGCAGAATAATTAAATTTACAATAAATAAACACAAAGGAGAAGGACCTTCTACTAACTACTACAACTAATTACAACTTTATATCATTATTATATACAAATTTACAAAGGGCATAGTTCATTTTAGGGGAAAATTATAGAGATAAAATACATTTCATAGAAGTTGGAAGGGGGTCTTCAGGGGGAAGGAAATCGTATATAGAAAGAGAAACAATAGGGCAGCTGAAAAAAATGTGATCCACGTGACCTTCATCTATGCTACACTCACTTATGGAATGGTCCCTGATCCGAATTCTCGCAAGGAAGACAGGAGTGCAAGAATGACTTAGCCATAGCCTGCAAATTGTCGAGGTGGTTGTTTTATTGAATTTTCGAAACTTAAAAAACCACGGAAATCGAGGGATGTCCATCGGCATAGTACTTGCCTTTAACAAGTTTTGAATTTAGCCGCAAGGCGGTGGTATGTGGTGCCCACGGCTATGGGTCTTATACCGCCATCCTTCTTTTTAGGGCGCAAAGGTTCTGTGATCTCACTGTTAACTCGGCCTGACAACATCAGGTTGATTAGAACTGTCAAGTCCTACAGAGGGACTTCAACTGCATGGCCAGACCCGCCAGACAGAAGATTTGTTAGATGCTGTGGAGTCACAGCATCCAGGCCGCCGGCAGAGCCACTCTGGAAAGACATGACAGCTTTAAGCACGTCCTGGCTGGTCGTGTTCACTGCGACATCACTCTCTTCTGGTGGATCGGAGAGTTGCGTATTGGCCCCTGCTGGTGGATGCTTACTCTCAAGAGATATGAGAGTAGCATCGTCATTTGATGCAATCGTGTCGCTTGAGAACATTATGCGAGGAGCACATTTGATGTCACTATCATTGAGTTTACTCTCTACAAGTCTGTAGATAGTAGACTCAGCCAATGGCTTATTAGAATTAGAATTTTGTGGTGTCTCCTGATCAACAATGGAAATAGGCTGCCCTTCGCGTGCAGTGTACCTAACACAATTTTTATTAATCTTAACCGTAACTGATTCTTTGTTGAAATTAATTACCTATACTATTCTTCACAACAAATAATAGAATAATGTTGTATGTACTCACAAAATTCAGAAGTGTAGTTAAGGGCACCAGCCATGGTTTTACTGAAGACTCGCACACAATTTTTCACCTGTAAATCAATAAAGCACTGTAAATTAAACTATCTTATCTATAACACAGGTTACAAAAGTCGCATTGCAAGTGTGGCTAAGACATTAAAAGCAAAAAAAAAAGATCTGAATTGACTAAAATGTTATCATAATACATACCTTTATTTTCTTGACTTTTCCTGGCATCACATGTTCATCATTTAATTTGTGTAACAATCGTGTGTTCAGCATTGTAACTGCCATCCGCAATGATGCATAATATATAGGCAGAATTTAGTAAGGTCTATCTAGATGTTTTTTGGAGTGTAGGTATAAGGTGCAGTGATTTATACAAATCAAATAGTTAAATCATATAATAATGACTAAGAATTAGAAGGTATTGCGGCAGGCAAAGGTTTGTATTTTACTATTCCGAGTATACTCACTTTTTATATGTACTGGCAGCCCTCCTGCGCGGATGGACTCGAGGTGATTTTTAAGCTGCTCGGTTATTTAAAATACCATCACTTTGTTGGCTCTAAAGAGCGAAACTAATTCAGTATCTAGGAGCTCAAAAAGGTTGCTTAGATCTCGTCTACGAGATCTAACCGAAGGCGTTTAGAGCGTAGAGCTCTAGCTCTACGCTCTAAACGCCTTCGGTTGCTTCTACGCCGCCGTCTCGCCACATTTCACCAAGGACGTAATCCATACTGTGAAACGAACAATAGTGATAATCTTGATGAATACAGTAGTACCTACTTATGCATGTGTGGGTACTTAATGTCTCGAATCCTTTAGAAAAAATGTAATACGGAATTTGTATGGATGGACATCCATGTCGACTCCAACAAAAGTAAAAAACGATGACTAACAACTTGTAGGTATAATTGATTTTACAAATAAGTAAGAACCTATCTTACCTTCTAAAATACAACACAAGATGAAATCTCAGTTAATAATAAGAAACGTATGTATCGAAACTAGGTAAGTAGGTACAACGGAAACGCGCACTGAATCAATAATTTAAATGAAGCAAGGAAAAATATGACTTCGAAAACACAATTACAATTATTACGTGTGTAACGCTAGATCATGCGGCCATATCTGTTTGTTTGTATGAGCGTTAATTTTATCCGCCTACAAATCGACCCTGATAAATTGTAGCACCAAATTCCCTTAACGGAGTACTTTTCCACGATTTTCAACGCAGTTAACGCCACGCGGCAACTACACATGTGAAAACGTTAACTACACGCGTTAGGAGCTTAATAGCACCTTTTTGACAGAATCTCATGCGAATTGACATTAGATTATGGGTTATTCACGCTTATATAGCGCAAATAACGCGTCATCCACGCTTAGAAAAACGCACGCACGGCGTGCGTTATAGTATGTAATCAATCATGCCACCTACCTTCAGTTTCCACCAATATCCATCGGTATCCACCATAGCTACTAATAAAAAGCGGTAGTAACCCGACTGTGGAACGAGGAAAGGTAGGTTATGTATGTCTCATGACAATCGTTCTGGAATCGTTCATTGCAAACAATCTAGAAGTAGCTGGTTTCAATAATTTATTCTCAGATATGAACAGGCTGTTGCAAACAATCTAGAGGTAGCTGGTTTCAATAATTGATTCTCAGATATCAGCAGACTGTTGCAAACAATCTAGAGGTACCTAGCTGTTTTTATTAATTGATTCTCAGATATCAGCAGACTGTTGCAAACAATCTAGAGGTAGCTGGTTTCAATAATTGATTCTCACATATCAGCAGATTGTTGCAAACAATCTGGAGGTACCTGGTTTCAATAAATGATTCTCAGATATCAGCAGACTGTTGCTTTATTTTCAGTACAAATTGTGATGGTGAATTTTTAAACAACATTATAAACACAGTATCTACCTGGTATTTATAGGTGGTCACCGTTAACAGCAGGAGGATACCAATTGGTGGAAACTGTTGTTAGCCAGCTTCGCATTTTAAACATGCTCTCATGGGCCGATATTAGACGGCCCGATATTGTTCACAGCGCTAATTGATTGGAACGCTTTTTGTCACGGATTATTTGGGTGTCCAATAAAGTGCCGTACAATAAATAGTCGTGCAAACTGTGAACGCTACCTTAACTTCTCAACGGCCGGCATGCAGGACTCACGCATACATAACTTTACTTCCGGGTGTCAAAATTGACAAATGGACCATTTTGTTATTAATGTCACTGTCTTTTCGATTCCAAGCAAACCCAAAAGAAAGAAAGAAGCAAAGAAGCGAGCGCATGCGTGAGTCCGTGCCGTGAGTCTGACAATTTTCGGCCATATTGTTATGACGCATACAAGATCATAGGTCTCCGCCAGTGACGAGTCTTCTCGCAGTTGACGTGGCTACTACGTACCATCCCGTTCACCCACTCCGGACGCAGCATAGACGGTGACGAGGAATACGTAACTGGTGAGTGCTTGAGAAGACAAAACTTCCAACTCGTCACAGCCTATCTATTTGGTTTCACAATAGTGAACGTAATATGATATTGAAATACTCAAGAACTTCGACTACATGCTGTGTTTTCGACACAGTGATAAGATGCAGAGACGCAATAGGGATTTCCGCGTAGCGTAAACGGCCAGATTCCGAGATGATGATTTTACTACGCGACGTCTGCTTTCGGTTCGTAGCTGAAGGTACTACTTACACCATGTAACCAACAGATAATTTCTATCTATTACCTTCTTTGTTGACGGGTATCGTAAAGTCCCAATACCTAAACATAACTAAAAGAGTTGACCTTGAATTTTAGGTGACCTAAGTAGTCATGGAAGGAATGGTGGAGGAAAATGGCACTTCCAGTGGATCTGGTGTCTCGGAACAGCTAACCAACGCGGGCTCATCGACAGCATCAGCTCACGTAGTAGCCGTGACCAGCATAGTGCAACTTACTTTACCAACCCAGGCTCCTTCTGCTCAGGTAGGTACTGTTCTGTAACCTCATAAGATAATAGTAATATTTCTTGGTAAGGTTAACTTTCCTTCAAATCAAATTATATATCTGATGATAGATGATTATCTGCCTAGACTAAGATTGTATGTCCGAATAGGATAAAATTGTTGATACTTACTATAATTTAAGACCTTCATGTAACTATGATTAACACAATTTTACAATAAAATTATTCTTATTCTTATCAACACAACATTGCCTTTGTTTTGGAATTAGTTTGTTTATTATGCTATTATGCAATATTATTACAGATCTCGCTTCTTTTTCAGGTACAATCTGTGATCCAACCTAACCAACAATCTGTCATCCAGACCGCATCGAACATACAGTCAGTTCAGTTACCAAAAGGAAATGTGATTCTTGTCAGTAAGCCAAGCTCAGTTATACATACCACTCAAGGAACTTTGCAGACATTGCAGGTTTGATATAATTTTTATTTATTTTTGTTGTATAATATGTTGATAAGTTAGCAATTTATTCGCCACTATCTAACACCTTCCTTTAGATCAAACCAGAACCCAATTCAATACTGAGCGCCCAGGGTCAATCATGCAGTGATGATGATGATAGTGATGATGACAGTCCAAAAAGAAACTACAGGGAAATGCTTACTAGACGACCATCCTACAGAAAAATTCTAAATGACCTTGGAGGAGCAGAAATTGCTGGTAAGTTAAACATTTTGAAGAATATCTCTTAGTACCTACACAGTTAGGATAATACTGTTAAAAACATTTGATGAAAAGTTAAACAAGTTATGTTGTACTATTAAAAATAAATTATATACCCATTAATCAGAGTTTGGTTGAACAAACTTCTTAAGTACAAATAGTGTGGTCCTTGGGCTAGCTTGTCTAATAAAATGATAACAGTTAAAAGGGGAAATTAACAGATAAAATATCTAATAGTACAAGAACATGATAATATTACAGACAATCGCATGGGGTCTAGAGCAGGAATCGAGAATGATGTGACGCTGTCATCTTCCTTGTCATTTGCGCCAGGTCAGTTGTATGTGCAGACGTTGGCACTTTTTGTTTTTGTGTGCAACATGTGTCACTAACCTTGTTACTTTTCATCATACCATAACTCTAAACAGTGTTGATATACGGCCATAACCTCCAGCTTCAAAATACCGCATTATCATGTGTTTCACTCTGACAAAAACTTAAAGGAATTTTCTGTTCCATCTTTATAATTTCGTAGTATCACTGCTAAATACACAGTTCTTGCTAAAAGTCCTTAGATTTTTTACTATATTGAGATTGCACAGTAGTATTCTCAAGGCTGTTTAATACTGGTACTGCGAAATTAAATTATAAATTGCCAATTAGGTATAGTTCTCATCACGGTTTAATAGCACATTCCAGATTATTTATTCATTGTAGACAAAATACTTATATGAAAGATTTAATCTGCTGAGTTATTTGCTTGAAATCTATTGAATTTTGCGGGAATTAAAATTACCATTTTAATATACAGGATTACTGGATAGGTAAAGAAATAAATAAAATACCTGATAAATGACGGACTGATTTGACTATGAAACAACGTACTCCAAACTTAACCATTTCCGAATTCGGACTATAAATCGCCTACTATGTTAACTTGTTTAAAAATTAAAAAAAAAATAATAAAATAAGTTATTTTTAATACACAAAAATCATAAACAAACTAGATGCTCAAATAACAATAAAAGTAGGTAGTAAAAATATTTACGCCATATTCGTCCCATGGTCCCATAAGTTCGGCCCACATAAGAAAAAGATAAAAAAATTGCAATTTTTTTTTTATGTCTGAAATGAAAATTACCTTTTTTCACCTTTATTATTTATTACCACTAATGTTATGTCCAAAGCTGGGCTGAACCAATTGGAATTCACTGTACTTTGTCTTATCTATTGTTTATCTATATACAGGCGGACCAAAAGTGACGAAATAAAAAAAAATTATGCCACACCCTGGGGGTACCTACCCAAAGTACCCCATGTATCTTCCCCGATATTTCGTAGTTTTAGAGTTGAGATTTATTTCCGTTTTTTTCTCAAATTATGAATATGGGGAAGCGCCCGGCCATTTGAGTGTTGTGGGTGTTAATAAAAACTCTGTGGTATGGGTAACGCACCAGTTCTTCTCCTCGCCGCTCCAGTTGCTGTCGGTAAAGCCTTGCCGCTAAAGCACAATTTCCTTTAGCCATACCATAGTAGTAGTGCATCTCCGCCTATTGACTTGGAGAACTCATGTTGCTGCACTAATCTAAAATCCAAATCACTAGGCAATCGACGCGACGACGACGTTGAAAACGCAAGCACAGATCGGTCGTGAAGCAAATCAATTTACACCTCAGTACTATTAAAGACCGATTTTAGAAAATAATAACGTATAGGTACGTTAATACGTATTACGATCAAAACATTTTGTAACTTGCGTTTCTGTTAGAAAGCTGATTATTTTATGCAAGAAAGTAGGGGTCATATTACAAAAATCCTAAAATTCCACAAAAAAAATTATAAAACCGTTTTAACCGTTCCACAGGAAAATTCTCAAACAAAACGTAAAAAAATCATACATCATACATACTCGAAAACTACGAAAAATCGCGGAACATATTATGTACATGTGGTATTTTTCGGTACCCCCGGGGGTGAGGCAATATTTTTTTTTTAAGACTTCACTGTTTGGTCCACCCTTTAATCTAACAAAGAACTAGACCAAATATTTAACCAGAGCATTGCCTGTGGGCTTATTTAGTTTGCTTGCACCTCTGTCTTGGATTATTCAGTAATGACGTCATTTTAACGAAATGAGTCTGTTTGTTATTCTGATCGATGACGTAATTTACCGCGAATAGGTCAGGTGACGTCATTGTATGAGTTCATATAACTCAATGGGTTCATGTTGTTGTTTAAAGTTATTTGTAAATTATATTAAGTTTGTTTCCACATAGGACTACCAACGCAACGTGCGCGATCTCAATTTAGTTGCGATGATACGAGTGCAAAATTGCAGCCGTAGAAAATAAAACAGGTTATAAGGCCGCGCTGTTCAATAAATTCGTACTTAGATGTAAATGTAAGACCTTTAAAAAATTAAGTAAGTGCCTAACTATACACTAGCCAAACTCGATGTAGAATGTTTGTAAACAAACCACGACACAAATAACTAAAACTCACTTAATTGGCGTCGAGTTTCAGATATAAAATTGTAAGCAATATTTCTTTGCTTCTACTTTTTATACGCAATTTACATTACTGGTCGATTTGAAATCCTTCCTTCAATAAATACACAATTTATTTCTGAAACTCGACGCCCAAGTGAGTGTTAGTTTTTTGTGTCGTGGTTTGTTTACAAACATTTCACATCGAGTTTGGCTAGGGCAGTACACAGATTACAGAATATCTCTGATAATCTCTGTAATCTGTGTTGTAGTATAGTACTTTTGCCCCATAGGATTGCTAAGCGAGGTAGAATAGCCTTTTTTTTTTTAATTTTTTTTATTTGCTTTAGGTGGCTTTTGTGTCACTGCGGCCATGATAGGCCTATTGTGATCGCCACTCGAGTGTTCAGCCCTGAAGCTGCGACGTTCATAGTTCGCCACTAACCCTTGCAGCTGCTAGGAACTGCAGGATTTTCTTCGGGGTGATGGCTCGTAGCTCGTCTGGGCTGTGCAGGTGCTTGCCCAGATGGATGCTACGTTTTTGCATCAGTGCTCCGCACTCTCCTAGCAGGTGGAGAGGCGTTTCCTCCGCCTCTTCGCAGAATCTGCAGGATTGTGTTAGAATAGCCTAACGTTGATAAACGGCCCGGGCGCGACGGGTATGCTACAGTGGCGTGCGTGTACGTTTCTGCTATCTCATATCTGCGAGATGAAATTATGGCTATACTAGGTATTGTTTATATTAAAGATAGGCGATAGTTTGATATGGTTGACCATAAAAATATCTGATGATTTATTTAACACCTAAAACGCTTTTGGAATGTTAAAGACTGTTGGTTAGAAGAGGTTTGCTCGAAGCTGGTGATATTAGGGCCACTTCATTGGCGTCACCTCGGATATGTTGGAGAGAAGAAAAGTCAGAGTTAATGGTTTAAAAAAAAATAAGTCTATTTATGAACATATTGAGGAGCAAATAACAAAAACAGGCAGCGATGCGACCAGCAGAAGTAAAATCCTGTGTCGCAGATCGAACGCCCACCTTCGGGAATTAGAGATAGGTATGAGTTCCAACAGTGTAGGTACATAATTATAATGTTAAACAAGTAATAAGTTTTTTAATGCAGTAAAATTTTTATATAGTTTTAGAAATAAAATTGTGTACCTATAGCAAAAATAAAAGTAATTAAGGAAATTTTAAGAAAATTAGATATAACTACCTAAGACTGGTACTCAGGGTGCGTGCGTGCGTGTGAGGGTGTGTGTATGAGAGGGTGTGTGTATGTGTTCGTTCGTTAATTGGGTTGGTTCAAATTCGTCATGGTGGAGGTCATTAAACTGCTATGAATATCGATAGTCTCTCAATGAATTTTGTGTACTTATTTATCATACCTCATTCTTTCTAGTATCTACTTAAAATTTATAAATGTCACCGTATTTCTTAAACTTTTCGAAGTTATTCATTATAAGCATCCATGCCCATGTAGCAAACGAAATTATTAAGATCCACAATTTCTAGTACCATTGCCTATTTGAGGCCTGCTAGGATGGTGCCGTGTAAAATGTCCAGCATGATTGAATGATTAACATGGTTTGTTGTTATCAGTTATTCCAGCCGGAGCCCTGCAGAGCGACGGCGGTCTGCACACGCTGGCGGTGTCGGGTGGTGCGGGCGGCGGCGCCATCGTCCAGTACACAACCAACCAGGACGGACAGTTTTACGTACCGGGTAAGCGTACCTCTTCCATTCTTACATTTTACACCAAAGCGTCGCGAAACATATGAACGATTCGCACTATACTTACAGGGCCTATGCTAGAAGATCAGACACGCAAACGAGAACTAAGGCTCCTGAAAAATCGAGAGGCTGCGAGAGAATGTCGTCGCAAGAAAAAAGAATACATCAAATGTCTAGAAAACCGAGTTGCGGTCCTTGAAAATCAAAATAAAGCCCTGATTGAGGAACTAAAATCGTTGAAAGAATTGTATTGTCAGCAAAAGACAGAATGAGGCCCAGCTGGCTGACGGGTGTGCCGCTAGCCCGCCGGTGAGAGCTCCCACGCACATGGTGCTGCGCTGCACTAGGAACCGGATTGCCGTTCTACCTATCGTGTTTGATTACACTCTTGATGACAAACGATTTTATACAGAACTCTTCATTTCATCTATGAGCTATTATTTATTGCAATATTATTTTATATAGTGGAGCCTAAAATCTAATTATTTTTCAACAGGTATTAGATGGTATGTTGAATTGTTAATAATTTTGTATGATACTTATTTTTCTGTTATTGTTGTTTATAATGTTTCAGTTAATGTTATAATAAGCCATAGAATAATTGATCTTGACCAGATTTGCAAACACTATATTTGTTCATGGAATTTATTCCAAAGTTAGAGAATTGATTGGTTATTTTTTGTTATAACTGCTGGTGTTGAACTATTTGATTATAAAATGATGTCCTTTACAAATGTTCTGGTTTAGGGTAGAAGTAAAATAGTTTGTCACAGAAGTGTATAATGCTGTTTGAGATGTGATAAGAAATATTCTCATTACATGTTTTATTTCGTTCACCTGTCAGGGTGTTTGTAATGGATAAGCCAAAGTTATATTCTTAGTTCGTTTGTGCAATGTACAGTTTTGTCAGACATGAATTAGATATTTAACAAATGAAATATTTTCGTGTACATTGTAAATAAATTAACAATACTTGTATAAATTGTAAATAAAACGTTATAAAATGTGGGATAATAGAAGTGTCTCGAAAATCATCTCTTAAACCGTCAATATTCTACTGTATTTTTTTATTACAAATAAAAGATTATATTATGAGATCCTACACAGAGTAGGAAAATATTAACATTTTATCTGTTATTATTATTAATTATGCAGAATTTGTTATCAAAGGGTAATTTGACCATACATCAGAAGTTAGAATAAGTTATTACGAATATGTTGTTTGCTATGATTGAAATGTTTGTTAAAATGGTTGTTAGTTCTGTACATAGTCTTCTGGAATGTGGTTTTTTTTGTTGAATTTATCAGTGATATTGTGATGAATAGTTAACGCAATAGTGTTGTATTTTAAAATTCATTATTTTATCCACACATTTCAGTCATGGCAAGTGAGTTAGGTATAATTATAGACATTGTGGAAAGTGCCTTTAAATTTAGAATGAGTAAAGTTTATACCAACATAGCTCTTTATGTTAATGCTATTTATAAATTAATAAATATTAACTGTTTGATGTAAATCTGTCTTTTTTTTTGTATACAGTAAGTGATAAGCACTTATTAGTTTATGTACATGTCAAGCCACAAACAGATCCCATTCAAATTCAAATACATATTTGTTACAGTAACTCTTGCAACTAAATGGCTGAATGGATCTTAGTGAAATTTAGCAAGGGTGTAGGGAGATATTGTTTCCTGTGTAAGGAAAATTGGTGGGACAACCCAAATTCATATTTTGACTTGGTATGAAATACATTTCAGTGTTTTGGAAGTTCATCCCTGCGTAGTTAATCAATTTGTGCCTGAGAGGAATAAATTAAGCTAATTAACAAACATTTTAATTAAAGAAACCAAATTAAACTTTAGGAAAATAACAACACCATGATTAAACAATAAGAAGTTTATTAGACAATCAAATCATATGACAAAATTGTAATTCTGTGTAAAAATACACTTGAAATAAAAGCAATAATATTAGGCTATTGGTGTAGACATTTTACAGTTTATTAAACTTTCTTCTATGTTTTTTATATTTCCATTTTACCAAACTTTTACTTGGAGCATTAGTCATCAAAATTTTGGGACAACAGAAAGTTTGCTGCCAAATTTTCATTCTTTTCACAGGCAAAGTAAGCTTGAATAACCATGTGTTCGGGAAAGCCAAGTGCTTTTAATCGTTCTATGGCTTCTTTATCTTGAGGGGATACTTGAATAACATTTGGTTGATCAGGATCAGGGTTGGCACTGGGGCTCTCCGCAGCACCTACAGCACCAGCCAGTGCTGCTGCAGTTGCAGCCGCTCCCGCTGTTCCTCCTCCAGCTGCTGATGGGTTTGTAGGTTCATTAAGCATTCTTACAAAAGCTTGTTGATGTTGGCTAATAGCCTGTAGAAGAGCAGGGTTTGTTTGACCAATTTGTTGCAAGACAGCATTTAACAAGTTAGGGTTCTGTTGAATAACAGCACGCATCTGTTGGAACTGGGGTTGATCCCGTAGGAATGCTAAGGGGTCTTCCTCACTTCCTTCTTCAGTTTCCTGTTCTTGCAGTAATTCTTCAGGGATCCCTGTAATTAGATATTCTACTGCTCTTTCTCGGTTATTAAATGAGGCATGCAATGCCTGCTCAACTTGTTGCCGATTATAGCCCATATCCATGATACTCTGCACTGTAGCTTCAAAGTCTAGCTCGTTGGCTGCTGCATCCTGGGGTTCAACAGCGGGTTGGGGCTCTGACGCAGGCGTAGTCTTAGGCGTATCTTCAGTAGGAGTTACTTTAGCATCGCCACTCTCTGTAGATGAATTTTCAGCGACCGCGGGCGTCGAAGTAGATGGTGGTTGAGCTTCAGAAATTTTGGGTTTGGTAACCATAATAACAACGAATTTCTTTTCATCTATGTTATAGGTATTCAACTTACAGTCGTCGAGAAGAATTTTGCCTGCATATATTAGTTTTTGATTGTCAGCAGCATACTCTTTGCCTTTTTCGACTTCAATTTTCAGCTTGAGAGCTTTGACGGTTTCTTGTGGATCAATTTCAATTTGAAATGATACCTGCTGTAATGTTTTTAGAGTCACCTGCATTTTACTAACTCACTTGAACGACTTAGCAATGACACAGTGACTTTATTTGTGAAATTGTAAATCCACCGAATAAAATTCTGACTCGACAAAATTATGCAGTAAACATAACCTACAAACAGATCCAACCAAACGTCTTTTTTAGCACAGACTAAATATGTATAGTGTTGCCCACTAAATTATGGATGGATACCATAAATGGCTATAGCATGCATCTACGGCGGAAACCCGTATGTAATGTACTCTCTGGCGGAAACATACATTTACGTGTCGTGGTGTATAAAGTAGTAACCATGACGGTGAGTGTGCCCAATGACATTACTACAGAATGTTAATGATAATGAGTGTGCCCACATTATTGGGCACACCCAATGACATTACTACACACACACACACACACACATTAGTGTCGTGTCGTGGCGTACTCTGGCGTTATTTGTGAATAGTTTATTTATTACTTAACGAACTTCGAACCTTTGCAGTGCTTATAAACGGTTTTAATGTTTTCTTCGTATTCGGATAGTGATTTTGATAAATAGCCTTCACATATTATAGTGCCCAAATAAATGTGTGGGCAAACACAGGTGCAATCTCTATTCCCTCACTCTAGTAATCCGATGGGACGGCAGAATTAAACGACCTGGGAGAGGTCAGGCGCAAAACCAACGGCCTATGGATTTCAATTCAATTTCAATTTATTTATTTTTCTCTAAAAAGTTTTATATAAAAACAAAATATAAATTTTAGTAAAACCCCCGACTGATAAAACAGCAATGACGATTTATACTTATAAACAATTATAGTTAACTAAATTTTTTTCACCTACCTGTTAGGTATTACAAAGACAATAATATCCGTCGGGGGCTGCCATTGCCATTCTCTGTTAACATTAAAGAAATTATTAGGTAGGTACTTACGTAAACTCGTAGGTACTTTAAAGGTTCAAATTACCGTATTGTACATAAGTGCAGGTCATTCACCATTCCACCAAAGACAGTTTATTAAAATGTCTTTGGTAGAATAATGAATGACCATAATACATTAATCAATGCAATATTTAATTATTCAATAATTACGTGTCTCGTACTGGTAAGTAAGGTACCTACGCACAATCAGAGGCGGATTAAGAGCGCCGCGATAACGCATACTCTTAGGAGGCGTGCGGCCGCCGCCGCCGAGGCGCTTGGCGCCCATTTGCCGAGTCCCTTGTTTATGTAATTGAAAATTTCAAATTTTTTTTTAAATTTTCGGTCTTGTTTACCGGATGATCCGCCTCCGTGTAGTGACTAGACAGTGGCGGATTATATTATATATATAATAAAGGCAGCCATAATTAATTATTTCCTAGTGTACAATTTTTCGCGCGAGCGCCCCTCGTAACTTCGCGCCCCTAGGCAGTTGCCTAGTTTGCCTTAGGGACGATCCGCCACTGTACAACCTTTCATTCTTGCGTCTGTATACACGCTGGCGACCGTCTGGACCGTGCAAGGTGCAAGCATATTCTCGTCTCGTCAGAAGACAACATTCTTCCATATTCCATTCGGCGTGCTCTTGGGAACAACGAAGTCATTCTCTCCGGTGACCTACGAGCAATTGTGGCACTCGAGATGGTCGAAAAGCTCTAAGCGCGATCTCTCCTAACCTTCTTACTGTAATTTTACTAACATAGACATTGCGAACCTCACGAAGTTGATTTCGTGCCTCAATAGCTGTGATTAATTGATTTCTGGTCACAAGAAAACGATTGCACGAGCGGAAATCAGCGGAATGCATCTTTTTCGGCCTTATCCTGGTCTTCGCTCATAAGAGCCAGTCTTCTGAAACCGTTTCACTGCATCCCATATGGTGGTACGTGCGACATCAAGCTTCCGCGCCACGTAACGCTGACTAAACCCTTCGTTGATAAGAGCGACAGCTTTCGCCACTAAGGTAGCATCAAATTAATGATATTATATATAAACTGAGGATCAAATGGCATGTTTATGATGTCCACACACTAGCTATAACTTACGAAAGTAAAACAAACCCAAATTGTTTACTTTCAATGGTAATGAAGCAACGTAAGCAGTATGGCAACGATAACTTCAATGAGATGAAGTTCGATATTTACGCTATTCACAACATAGGCGTAGAGGTATGAAAAAACAAAGTTACTTGGTTCACTAGTATTTTTAGAGCATTTCGGAAAATAGGAAATTTTGGGTAAAAATCAACATTTTCCCAAATGCTCCCAAAATACAATTAAATCGAAGTTGGCTTTATCATGGGTTCATAGAAAATGTTTTACGATTTGCGGCAAATTACTTTTCCGTTAGTTTTATTCCAAGAAAGCAGAAACAATTAAATACCACAAAATCTCGCGCCAACCCGTGACGATCACCCATAAGTGGGTAGTTTTGTTATTTTTTTGTCTATATATCTTTCACATTTGACTAGGTAATTTATGTCCAACTAGCTGCGCCCCGCAGCTTCGCCCGCGTTGAAATTAATAGCACTCCCAGCAGCAAATAGCTCCCAGCACTCACAGCAGCACGGGCAGCTTTATAAAAAAAAAATACGTGTATCATCATTAATTACTTTATAGTTTATTACGAATCACAAACTTTAATAACCCGATTTACCCCATCTTCAGGAAAATGTTGAAGAGTCATGAAATACTTGTTCAATAGTTTTGTATTCTTAGTATTCTTTAAAAGTTTCGAGCTAATTGGGCCACTAGTTAAAGAGTTACAAAAAAAACCTCAAAACGTTCAACCCTCATTTTACCTAACCTTTTCTAAGGTTTTTTTAAAAAATCCTGAAACGTGTTTTAATTTATTATCGTTTTGATATATACAGAATTTTCAGGTCAATAGCATTATGCATTAAAAAGTTACAGACATTTCAGTACGGCGTCAAAATACGAATCAAAAACTTTAAAAACCCGATTTATATATTCCATTTTCAGGAAAATTTTGTAAAATTCTGAAACACGTATTCAATAGTTTTGTATTCTTACACCCGTATTCAAGAACAATACTATGAGGTCTCTCAGTGCAAACGCATAAACCCGGTCAGTCCGTTTTATAAACAATACTTGAGTGATTTGTAATGTTATGCGTTCCATAATTTACGACCTTTACGTAAATTATGTAGCTAGCTTCTGAGTATTAGACAGACACCTATTTTATCCAATGCATAAAATAGTAGCTATGTCACCTAGTGACTATCTATTAAATAAAAATAAGTCGGGTTTTCCTTCCTGACGCTATAACTCCAGAACGCACGAACCGATTTCCACGGTTTTGCATTCGTTGGAAAGGTCTCGGGCTCCGTGAGGTTTATAGTTACATAAAACGAAGCCGTAAAACGAAGGTGGCGAAACGGAGTTCGCCGGGTTTGCTAGTTCATTAATAAATGTTTGGTATGATCTGTCAGTTTTGCTTTGCTTTGACATTTTGTTTGTATTCATTCAGTTTTTATGGAAACAATTGTTTTACTAAGTTTGTGCAGGTTTTTATACGTTACAATAATGTCATCCGTAAATCATTTTAGAGAACGCAACAGAAACGGACCAATCACAGATCTGTAATCGACGCAATGCGTTCACTCGCATAGTAAACTGTCGCTTGAGTGTAACGAACGCGCAGAGAGAAATGCCTTATCAAACTTACATAGGTATTGTTCTTGAATTCCGGTGAAGTTTCAAGCAGCTAATGTGGCCACTGGTTAGAGATAAAAAAACACCAACAAAATTCAACCCCCTTAGCGGGGTGGAATTTCCGAAAATTCCATCTTAGCGGGAAGTTGTGTAGTAAAAGGTAGTACCTACCTGCTTTTCCAATTTCAGCTTCCTAGCTTCAGCGGTTTGGGCTGAGCGTGTTGTCCCCAGAAAACCGCTTGTTCCTGTGGTTTGACGCTATCGTAGTTGTATGTTATATATACCTATTTAAATAAAGGGGTGGGCGGTTAATTGTGCTGCTGTGTATTTTAGGAGCTAGCTAGGTATATTACCTCAGAACGACAAATCAAAAATTCTTTATTTTCATAAATACCTACAGGCTGTTTGGTATTCCGATCGCATAATTTTTTGAGGGGTTGACACTAAATACCCCGTTTAGTAGATGTACACTGTACATAAAGACATGATTAAAAAAAAGCGAATCGTCAAACCATACAAATACGACAAAAATAAGAAAAAAAATATTATGAAAAAGTCAAATTAAAATAGACTGGCAAATAGTGATCTTTTGATTTTGGACATGAGATACGTTTTATTGCTAGTACATAGTTTAGGCATTAGCATAAACTTACTGTTGGTTACTTTGTTTAACAGAAATCCCCAAGTTTCATAATCATCAAAAGAAAAAACTAAACATGCATGTTACTAAAAATGTATTTCTTACATACAATAGGTTTACCTTATTCTATGTAACTTACAACTTATTTCTATACTATTCTAAAGTTGCTAATATTATTAGCCCAAACGTAAATGTGTACACATTTATTAGTTCTCTGTAGTCAAATCCTAAAAATCTTAATATAATGATGACCAATCAGCTAATTAATTACAATAGGGAACCGTCTATGAAGCACAGAAATATACAATAAATACTACAAAATCTTCAATGGAACCCAACATAACTGTCATCTTATAATAGATAATTTATATGATGAATCTAACATAATGTATATAAATTATAATTCTTTGTAAAATTTCATCATATACTTTACAATTTACAAACAGATCATACACAACAAAAGTTTCAATTTTATACTTCAATAACAAAGCAAGTTTGTCCATTTAAGTGGTTTAAATCCAATTAAAACAGTCTGGTTATTTTTATAGGACTCCAACTACCTGACCACTGGCACATATTTATCATGGAGTTGTTTCAAATAACTTTTCACGAAAATATTTGATTTTTTGTGCGAAGAAAGACTCTAACCCTTCAGCACACCTATAAAATTCAGAGTCTTTTGGGTTAAAGTAACGACAGTTGTCAAATATTTTGGTCATGTCACCAATAAACTCACTCAGTGTACTATAACTTAGTTCATTCACTTTTCTTTCTACAGTTTGTAGATCTGTAAAGAAGAAAATTAGATTACAACATGTATTTTATTCAAACAGCAGTTGTTAAAAAATGTATAAGTCAAGATAAATCGAGTCTTGGTCAGTTGATGCCTTGAGGAGGAGGAACGTGAGGTCGCATGAAAGCTGCTTGGGGCCCAAAAATCTTGTAGCAGCTTTAAATTTTTCTAGAATAGTGTTAGTAATAAAGTTGTGACAGGCAGAAAAGTCAAACATGTACGCTAGCTAGAGAAACACTGATTATTTCACACCCGAGTTCAGTAATTCAAGTTTGGCTGAATATTGAACAAGAAAAAAATTCTTACTCACCCATAGGTTCCTTTATAACTTTGTAATAAGTAGGAGCTTCCCTTGGATCTACAGGCTCCATGAAAGGCCAAGCATTTTTATGCAATTGAATTTGTTTAACAAGCCTCTTCAAATTTTCTAAATCCTTATTAGATAATTCTTTCATGTTTGCATAATTATATGTATTGTTTTTCTGACAATTCGGACAAGTGTATTCATCAATGTTGTCAGCTTCAGATTGCAAAATTCCCACACATCGTCCATGGAACCAGTCCTGGCATCGATCGCAACAAATGTAAAACCTGAAACAAGCACATTTTAAAATATTAATAACAGGTATGTAGGTCCATCCATGGTTTAAGAAGAAAAGGTCTTATCCCGCGGGTGGCGCCCCAATGCTCTGGAAGACAATTCTCGCCAATTTATCACTCGTTATATATCAAAAGAACTGTCAAATATGATGGATCTTTCATATAAAAACTGTCAAATTTGACAGTTCTTATCTAGTGATAAATTGGCTAGAATTGCCTTCCTGCTGCGTCACACTAATTATCAGCTATCCTTGTTCAAATCAATATTTTTATCTCACGCACAATCTAAATAATCAGTGATTGTGTATGGTGGCTTAGCAATATGACGAAATCGTAGGGCTCTCCAACAATATTATACCTGGCGCAACTATTTTGTTGTACCATGGGAAGGTAATGTTTTTTTTTCGAAAGGACTATAATGCTGTTAACCGCAGATGGTCATGACAGCGTTCACGGACTTTTGGCGGGCGCGGTTACCGGTAAAGATAGGTTGGGGCAACATGCACAAGAGCCACCACTTAGGTGCGAAGCTCGGCTTGGGCTGTTGCCAGATGCTAGAAGAGGAAATGGAGGTGTCGCCTAGGTGTACGAATGCACCTATATGGGCGGAAGCGGGGAACTCTTCGACCCTGCATGCGGCGGGGTCGGTTTTTGGTTGGGTGTTTAGTGTGCGGAAGCGAATCAAGACTTGTTGCCTCCGGGTTAGCGTGGGTGATTGGGTAAATGGGGTCACCGAGAACGTGTCTTGATCGACGGAGGAGCCATGGCAAGGTCAGTTGCGATAATAGCAAGCCTTTTTCTACATAAAGAGGAAAAGATAATTATCTGATACTAACTGTGAATTATCATAAGGTTGTCGGCAGAGACAGTAGAGTTCCTGTGTTTCTTCTGCCCGGCGGCAATCAGTGCAAACATATTCTTCCATTGTTTTACTCATTGCTTCCGTAACGCCGACGCAATCTCCGTGGAACCAATTACTGCAATGCTCGCAACCAACATAAAACCTGAAATAGAAGATATTTCAAGTTAGTTTTATAACCAAGTAAATTAATGAGTAAAATTATAATAATTACGGATGTAATAAAAATAAATATGTATTGATAAAAAATAAATGAAAATAAATAATTTGATAAAATTATTCGGTTACGCGTGATTATGCAAGTATTTCTATTTTACTGGTATATTCATATTATTTGCTACTCTTGATAGCAGTTTTGGTTGTGGGCATAATTGTTTTGTGTGGGCGATTTCGCTATAAATAAAAATAAAAGTGACTCACTTAGTGCAATCGTACGGCGTGCGGCAAACACATAGAAGCTTCTCTTTCTTGACGCTCCGCTTACTGGGTCGAGGCGTAGACGCGGCACCGGAGGCAGAGGTGCGTTTCTTGCTACTGCTACGAACTTCTTCTTGCTTGGTTCGCTCAGCGCGCGTTCGCAGTGCCAACTCAGCAGACAACTCTTTCTATAAACAGAAGTTATAACTGATTGAATAGTTTATTTTTTCGACAGTAATATTCAAAGCCGTATAAATAGGTTGCAGCGCCACCTATACAATACTTATATACTTGCTATTTTTATACATGAAATGATAACGAACCTGTATTTCAACACCTAGTTCTTTTTCCAGAAGCCCTCGTTTTTTGATGATCTCCTTTTTGAGCATCTCTTTATGCTTGAAGAGTAGCATTTGAAGTCGGGAATGGTTTGATGCAGCGCGTCGACGTTCGTCGAGCGGGGATGGTTGGACTTGAGGGCGAGGCGCCGGCGGGGAGGGTGCGGGGAGCACGCGCGGCGGCGGCGGCGCGGCGGGCGCGCAGACTACGACGGCGGCGGAGCCCGGCGTGGGGGAGAGCGCGCGCGTGGAGCGCAGTCGCTTGCGCGGGCTGCTCTCGACCCACTCGGTGTCGTCGTCGTGCCGCGGGAGGGCGACGCGCCGCCGCGGCGGGGGCGACGGAGACTCCGCCGCGACGGCGATGGCACGCACCTCGCGCTCCACCACCTGCTGCGTTTCCGGTTTCATTCTTTTCTCTTGATAGCGCTGGAGTTGAAGAAGCTTCTCTTCTATTTCTGGATTCAGATTTTCTTGCTTCAGTGCGCTCTTTATGGCTGTAACATCAGTAATAGTGGTTTGTAATTAAAGTCGCGATCGATTATTATAAAACTGTTTGCATAGATCATACGAAATTATATAAATAAACACTTACTTTGTTGTATATAATCAGGAGTGAGAACAAATTTGTTACTTTGAAGAAGCGCATCCGGACCCGCGTTTACTATGTCCGTCTTGGTATTATTTTCTTTTATATCTTCTAATTTGGACGGCGTAGCTTCTTTATGACTCGCTGCTTCGGCTACATTGTCTTCACCATTTAACAACTGTGGTTGTTTTATTTTATCTTCCTCACAAGAATCCTATAAGTAAAATGCATAAAGGGCATCAAGTTTTGACAAGTTTTTCATTGGTTTTCAGTAACCAAATCTAATACCACATTGTTAATATCTTTAGATAAGACTGGATAATTAACTCATAAAAAATAAAAAAACAATAATCAAAAACTGAATTAATAATGTTAATATCGATTTGTGGGAATATATTAGTCATCTCAGCAATAATATTTTTACATTAATTTTGATACTATCAAGATGTGTCTTAAGTTATTGTAACCTAATGAAAACGGGAATGAAATTATATTGCCCATACACCCCCACAAAACGTTATAAAGCAAACAAAATAAAATTACAAAAATAAACGGGACTTTATAAATAAAAGTCATGTATTACATTATCAATTTATTCAGTGTAAAGTATGTACCTGGAATTGCTATTTAGCTAATTTGAAATTGCTTAAAATATTAAATACAGAGTAGGTGGTGTATGAGCAATTCAGACCATTATATTAGCAATATCTTATTCATGACCAATTCATAACTTGTGGTATACTTTATTATTATTACCCAGAAACTAATCAATATGTTGGATTCAGAGGGCTGGCAAACTTGTAACAATAAAGTTTAACTTGTCTAGGCTTTCATTGTGAACGCCTCATTAAAACCAGACGAATTTGACAAAGTTATCCAGATCTAATAAAAAAAATACAAGAAAACGAATAAGAGCCGAAGCTGCACCCCGATATAAGACTTGTGATTTTACTCGCTTAATATTCGCAATAAGTAGGTATGGTTACCGGAAAAATGCTAAATAGAAGCTTCTGTACATCACCATCACAATTTTACTTTATGGATACTATTGTCTGATGTTTTGAACTTAACGAATGGAGTACATCAAAAAATTAATAATGCTGGACAATTCACATAGCATCATCTAGCCCAAGCAAGTTGTGGGTACTAGATAACAGATATACTTAAACAATACCTACATTACATAAATATATGTTTTTTTATACATAGAAAACACCCAGAACAAACGTCCGTCGCAGGCGGACCCCCGCTGCGCCACAGAGGTCGTCAAACGTTTTAATTATGATGTACAGAAGCTGCCCTTAAATAAGTGATTTAGTATTTCCACTAACCTTGCATACTGAGCGATCAGAAAAAATCTGTAGCATGAGAATCAACGTGCAAGAGAAGTAAGGTTGGCATTCAAAGCCAAGTTGGAAATCTTTATTGCCAGCCATCTGAAGCCAGCTGTCGACAATGTAGTGCAGAACTAAGGGCGCGTTCCCACTGTGTCGTGACGACAGAAAGTCGTGCAGTTTAAATCATCGTGGCTTGTTTATTTAAATGGAGGGGTCCACATATTTTTGTTGTGACGATAGATTGTCGTTATAATGAGAACAGCTAGCACGACAGCCGTAAAACGATAAAAAACGTCACGATTCAGAGTTTGTGTCGTTGTTGTGATGTGCAAACGACAAGGCGACTGCCGTGAACCGTAAAATGTCGTCACGATCCAATGGGAACAACTAGATACGATAGTCGTTCAACGATAAAAAATCGCAACGACACAATGACGACAAACAGTCGTTATAATGGGTACAGCTATTTATATATAGCGGTCAACGATAATTTACGGTTACGACACAGTGGGAAAGCACCCTAAGCCTATTGTTTGTCAGTTACAAAATATTGTATAAAAGCATCTATTCAGTTACTACCATTTATATTAGAACTACAAAAGGTAGGTTTTGATTTTCGTATTTCATGTTTAGCATTAGAATCACCATCAGTAATCAAATTTAATACAATTCTCCAAATGGAAGATCTCGTTACATATTATAATGTATTACAAATTCTATTATTTACCATCTAAATTGGAAGTTTAATACTGTGTGATAAGACTAAGGATCCTAACGTAGAAACTAAAACTCAATAAGGAAATAGCCACAAAGTAGTTCTTACTTTTAGTGGCTAGGTTATAATAACGGAACATTTACTTAATCTAAAAGAATTATACATCATCTTTAATTGTTTATATTAGATATGTTCTATATAAATACTTATCAACAAGGTATTTTCTAATGAATATTGTACATGGTATTAGTGTGCAAAAATTATTATTGCTGATCTTTTATAACCCTAATACATTAATCAAACCAGTCTTATTTACATTTAATTAAATTATATAGTCATTCATCAAATTAGTAATTTATTAAAATAAAACCATAAACTTTTTCGTAATGAAATAAATGAATTATAATATTTTGACTAGTATAAAATAAAAAAGAAGCCTATGTGTCAATATGATAATGTTTAAATTATCATTAGGAGTGACATTAATAATTTAGAATTCAGAATAGTATTCTGATAAAGAACAAAAATAGGATTGAAGTGAGTAAATGACTGCATGAAGCAACAACATAATTCAAAATGACACCCACAATGGACCACAAACTTAATGCATAGAACAAAAAAAAAAAAACTTCATCTAAATTATGTGCCGGTTTCTAAGGCCACAAAAGGGAAAGTTCGTCAAAGTATCCCCCGACATAAAAAAAAACACTTCTATCTGGCAGAAAAGTGACAAACCAGACACATGTTGACATCAACAAAGAAGTTCAAGTCTGTGTGGCCACCCTGGCTGTCAAAATATTTTCACATAATATTACCAAGAAAATAGTACACTGTCTCAACTTCAACCCTGTATTTATGTAATAATCATTATCATATTAGGAAAGCTTACAAAGGACTCTATTTGATAATCAATTTGTACATATTTTATACCTTTAAAATATAAACTAATTTTTTGGTTTAGTCTGGACTAGTGAACTTTCCCTAGTAATAATATATTACCTGATGTGGGGGCGCGGCTATCGTATGCAACGGTTGTATGGAATGGATCTGTTGCGGCGCAACGGGGGCCAGTGGCGGCGGCGGCCCAGACTGAGCGGGCTGGACGGCTAAGTACATCTTCCGAGGGCCGAGCATTCCTTCCTTCCCCGTCGACTCTTGCGCTGAAAAATATCACTTTTGAATACAAGTCAGAGAGAAATGTAATATTCTGCAACTAACCGATGCGGTACTTTAATGATAGAACGATTCATTAGCCCGCGATTTTTAAAATTTTCTGCAAGGATCAAAACTGGCGGGCAAGAAGTTTGCTTATATTAGAGACAAGCTTCTGCCCGCGGGTTCGCACGCCTTTTTCCGGGATTAAAAGTAGCATGTATGTTAATCCTGATCTAGAACTACGTCAATGCATTGCTCTTTTCACGGTTTTTATTTAAAAATACAATACATACATTACGACGGATTTGATTTATAATAAATACCTTTCAAAAGTTGTTGCTTTACTTGATGTTGAACTAGCGCTAACTGCTGCGGCGTCAAAGAATATCCAGTTAGTCCTTGTAAGAAAATACTAGGGCCGTTACTCGTTTGCATAACCTTAAAAAAAAACAAATAATTAATTGATAATACAGTAGACAATAAGACTTAGATAAAAAAATACTTGTCAGACAACTCATTTACCTGTGCTGTAACTGTTTTAATAACGGTTCCCGGGGGTTGACCAACAAGCAGCCGTTTCTCTACCAGTTCATCTTCAGTCAGTTCCACTTGTTGCGGTTGAGGTGGGGGAGGCGGTGGTTGTGGCTGCGGCGGCGGGGCTTGGACTACGACCTGCGGGGGCGGCGCTGCAACAACGCGGGGCGCGGCCATCGCCGCCGGCGCCGATACTACGCTCAAACCGCCGCCCGCCGGGCTCTGCCCGATGTGAGCTACGATCTGAGCTTGATTGTTGCCCGTGGGTCTGATCAACACCTGTTGTCCGTTGACCGTGGCAAGCTGGATCTTTCCTGCGGCGATTTGTTGGACGAGCGCCGGATTGTTGACGACTATCTGCTGTGTGGTTGCGGGCTGGCGCGGGCGCGGCGCCGTGACGCGCGTCAGTTGCGCGGTCGGCGCGGCGGGCGAGGGCGCGCGCTGCATAAGCTGTCCTTGCTGCAGGAGCAGCGTCTGGACGCGCGGCGCCAGCGCGGGCCGCGCGCCCGCCTGCACCACCACCTGCTGAGGAGCTTGCACGACCACCTGCCGCGATCCACCGACTAGAACTTGCTGTAAGCTCGACGGTGTGCCGATCCGTTGGCTTGGCTTTGCTTCCTCGCCATTTTTAGAGGGTTCGGTTGTTGGTGTCTCTGCTTTTTGAACCATCGAGGACGCAACTACCAACTGACCGACTCCTTGCTGGCCGGCCATGACGATGTGTAGCTTGCCATCAGGCATCTGAATCAATTGTTGCCCTTGTAGCAGTCCTCTAACGGAAACTTTTCCATCTGGGGTGCGTAGTATTTGGACTTTTTGTGGACCTTCCTTATTTGTTGATGGTTTTGATGTAGAACTGTCTCCAGCTTTCGGGGTTCCTGCTATTGTTTGACTGATGACTCTGGTAGTACCATCGGCTCCTTTTGTCATAATTATTCTTCTACTTCCTATTACTGTCTTCTGTCCAGTTGGTGTGTTAGAGTTTGTGGTTAATAATGACGTCAAAGTGCTCTTTCCAGATATTTGGTTAGGGGTTCCCTTTCCTTTTTCTGTAAACATAAAGCAATAAAAATAATTTTATTTTAAAAAACCATTTTCAAGAATAAGTAGGCACAGGGTGAGTGGTAGCTGGGTGCAAAGCTTCCAAGGAGAAGCTAGAATGTACCATTTGAGCCATGGTTGTCTAAGACGAAGTCTCACCATTGACTTTTTACGAATTATTTTGGTTTTTGGGGAGAAACCCACAATTCAACAGGTAATTGCTAATAATGGCCAGTGTAAACATTAAGTGAACTGTTTTTTATTTTATGGCGGCGCTGTTCTGGGTCGGGGTAGCGCCTTAACAATCTTGTTGCCACCTAGTTTATCTTATTATTACGTTAAACAAAGGAATTTTCTAATATCCATTGGGCAGTTTGTGATATCTATTATAAGCTTTTTTTTTTAATGGCTCTGTAATAGTTTTATTTTGTATAGTTTATGCAAAGGTGCGAAGTTGCTCTTGGTGGCCACCAAACTCTGTTTTCGCATCTCTGTCTAAACTATACAAAATAAAACTCCATTTCTACATTACTTCTACAATAAAACTCCTAGTGAGTTGCAAAAATTATCAGTAAATAAATTCAAACAAATTGTCAAAACCTTCTTGTGTAAAAAGGCCTACTATAAAATATCAGATTATCTAGAGGATAAAAAAGCTTGGGACGGGATTTGCTCCAACTCGAAAAATAACAACTAACAGGCTAAAGGTTTCTTCGTCGCTTCTTTACTTTAGTCTACATACCGAAACGACTAAAATCAAAAATATCACTTTATTTCCGTGTCAGTGTTTAATTATTAAGAATTTGACATTTTCTAAGTGTACATATATATTTTATGACTTTGACTTTCCATGACCATATTACTACAGTTGCCAAGGAATCCTTCTAGAAACTTTTTAAAGAAATGCTTGCGAGTTTCGGAGCGAGCATGTTTTACGGCCACTTTTTTCTACTTTGGTTTAAAGTAGGCTTGAGTCAGGCTCTTGTATAAGGAATCCTTATGAATCCACATACACGCTCCTATTGGAAAAGTACAGAAAGCGTTCCTAAGATTCCACATAACCAAGGATGTACACAACCAAATTCCTTCTTGGGTCTCTTGGCTTTAACTCTCTCCAAACACAGAGAGCGCATGATCAGCTGACAACAATCTGCAAAGTGTTTCGTGGTACTATGGACGCGCCTGATTCGGTGAATGAGCCACTTCGTCTCTTATGTACCCAATAACTACCTACATGGGCTTTCTCCCCAAAAACAAAAATAATTCGTAAAAAATTAATGGTGAGATTTCACCTTCGACAATTATGGCTCAAATTGTTCTAAATGGTCTATCCTAGCTTCTCCTTGAAGCTTTGCACCCAGCTACCAATCACCCTGTATATCGTTCAATACTTTACCTTTGCCTTGCGTCATTTCTAGCGCTCGTTTTTGTTGATGCGCTGCTCTCTGTTCTCGTAATTGCTGTTCCATTTTGTCTTTGAGATCGGAAGCGTTAGCCGGAGGTTGCGCGCTTCTTTGTGGCAGCTTGCCTGTCGAAGTGCGCGTAACTGGAGTGGCACGTTGTTCTGTTCGCTCTCCATATTGACGCACTTCCCAGAGTTCTAATTTATCTTCATCTACCCACTCCTCTGACACCTAAAAAGCAAGAATTGGTTAAAGTGGCATCTAAATTTTGTAGGTTATTTCTTGTAAAATATTTAAGTAGTATGTGTTACCTGAGGTTCAGTGTTCTGAGGAGATTCTGCACGCTTTCTTTTCCTCAGGCCACTGCGGATTGATGTAACCTCGCGAACTGTTTTCGGCAATTCGAGAGGAATGACTACTCGGCGCCGGAGATATTGTGTGCGTTCCGAAAACTGTCCAATGTGTCGATGTTTCAACAACTCTAGAGATACAATTTCCGTATCAGTTGTTAGTTGGTGTTTGCCATCAGCAGTCGCCGCTTTGGCAGCCATATCATCCCAACGCATGCAAGCCCACATTATACGTAGTTGTAAGGCTGCACTTGCTAACCACTGTAAATTCACAGTTCTATACAACCAACAGGTTTTTAATATCGGCCTTGCACAAGGGTATGGCCATACTGATTGGTTTGGCTTAGCACTATGACTGAAGCCATAAACCTGGATGTGACCACCTTGTCTGCAAAGTTTCTTCAGTTCATGGTGAGGTAGAGCCACAAGTGTCTTTGCTTTACTTCTGGTATGAAATGTGGAACACAATGGGTACTTTACAGGAGTTCTTTTCTTTTTTTTTTCAACTGCTGACGTCTGCACTCTTTTTAAATAAACCTTTCCTTTAGGTGTTTCAGTAGAATACACTCTAGTAATTCCTTCAGAGTTTTCTTCTTTAATTTGTCTGTCTTCCCGTTTGATGGGTCTGCTGGGACCAAACCTTCTGTTTACTGTCGCACGGTAAGCTGCTTTCAGTTCTTCTTTTTTAATACTTACTTTGTAAGGAGAGTCTTTTGTTTCATTTTTGCTGTTCCATTTTGAAGGCCTTCCTTTAGAAATCTTTAGTTTTGGAATTGGAGGTCTTTCTTTGTCAGAAATATCAGTTAGAGTTTCGTTATGATCACTATCAGTCAATTCTTTCAATGGACCAATTTCCACTTCATTTTCGTCATTGCTTTCACAAGTTATATCAATATCCATTTCATTGCCCACAGCCGGCACTGCGGATTCTTCTAACGTGCTCTCGGTCTTCAGAATATCAGTATCAATTTCGACTTTATCAGTTTTCAAATTGATATCACTTTCACCAGACTTTCTCTTAACAAAATTATCTGTACTCTTATTGTCACATTCTTGGGCGCAAGCAACAGCAGATAATAAATCCGATAAAATATTTTCATTTGAATTGGTGTATGAATTTTTTCCCAGTAAGTATTGCTCTAATATGGACATTCTTGAACTTTCTTTTAAATTGGTTAGTAAGGTAGAAGTTGTGTTTATCATACCTCCTTTTAGAAGTGAAACTAGTTTATTCAGTAGCTTGGCTTTAGTGATACATAGAGGAGAAAAGCAATTTGTTGTTACCCCAGTGCCTTGCAGTATATTTGTATTATGAATTTTGTTACAATCTTGTGAGTAGCACTTATAGTATTTCGTAATTTGGGATATGCTCTTGTACTGATCTCTCAAGACATCAACATCTTTTGTAGAAGTTGGTTCTGGTTTATCTTCAACTGTTGGGGCACATATGGATGACAGATCTGTTTCAGGATCATCATTTTCTACATCCACATTTTTTTCATCTTCACTTTTAACATCAGTTTCTTCTTTCTTAATGTTAGACAATAGATTAGCCATTTTCTTTTCTTCCATGAACTTCAGATAAGTTCTTCGCGCTAAAAATTCATCTAGTTTGGATTTTCTAGCCATTTTAGGGTAGTACCTTCTGGTGGAAGAGCTCAAAGCTTTTTCAACATCTATTTCTTCGAACTCTTCATCCTCTTTTTCCACATTTAAATTTCTCATTGATGGTGGCACTGTAATGTAATATGGTTATGTTTATTTATATGCATTTAGACATAAACTGATAAAAATACAATTGATTGTTTTGAATACATACGCTTTTCTTTTACTTCTGTTAGTTCGGTGTCATTTGATGTTAAATATTCATAAGTTTTCGGTTCAACAGCTAGAACTTTTATAGTATTTCCTTCTTTAACTCGAACTGCAATTTTTGCAGGACCACTTTCAAGGCTGGGCTTCAAATTAATGTATGCTTTTTTATATTTTCTCGTAGATGAGTTCCAAAGCCAACCCCATTGACCATGTACCCTGTATTCTTCACCTTTTTGCTTCCAAATCTAGAAATAAAAACATCAAACATATGATTTATTGAAACATAAATTAAAAATTGTGCCACCTAACTCCACAACATAAATGAATAAACTTATTTTAACTCACTCATAGCAACCATCGCGTTCAACGCGTTATGAAGGAGTAAGAAAAACACCCAAAGAAATTAACGCCCTAACGCGTTTTCACGCTAATATTAGCGCAAATAACTACAGAACCTCTTTAACACCGTCCTTCACAGTAGGAGAACTCCTATGGCGTAAAGCGGGAGTTTGGTGGTGCTCTTTTTTTAAGAAGGGAGATAAAACCCTCCTTAAAAACTACAGACCCATCACACTCCTGAGCCACGTCTATGTCTATAAGCTGTTCTCGCGAGTGATCACGTATAGTCTCGCCAGGAGACTTGACGAGTTCCAGCCACCGGAACAGACCAGGTTCCGAGGAGTATATGGCACCGTAGACCACATTCACACAGTAAGGCAGATTATACAGAAGTCCGAAGAGTATAACCAGCCCCTGTGTCTCGCTTTTGTGGACAATGAGAAGGCCTTCGACTCCATCAAAACCTGGGCTGTTCTGGAATCCTTACAGCGTTGCCAAGTAGACTATCGTTATATCGAGGTGCTGAGATGTCTCTACGAGGCCGCCACCATAAGTGTCCTCTCATCATCCATACCGCAATGCTTGAAAACGAAAGTTTTCAACCAGTGCGTCCCCCGGCCAGGTGGGATGACGATCTGCGAAAGACTGCAGGCAGATGCTGGATGCGGCAAGCTGAAGACAGGGCGCTAGGACGCTCATTGGGGGAGGCCTATGTCCAGCAGTGGACTAAGATAGGTTGATAATGATGATGAAGCGTGAAGTGTGATTTTACTGACGTTTTAGCAGATTTACATTCTGCTGGGGTCACAGTATGACTCTTTGTCAATAAATCTTTGTATCATTTAAACTAATCCATAATTTACCTGATGGCGAAGTCCAAGTGAATACTTTACAAAATTATAAGCCGTCCGATACCGCTCTTCTTCTTCATCCCTTTCTTTTTTCTCTCTTTTGTCAAGTTTCTTACGCTCCTCGCGATCTGCAGCTGTTGTTCTAATGAGCTTAACATGGCCCAATTGTTCATGCCAAGCAGGAACCCAAACTGCATTTTTTATACAGGACTGTAATGAAGAACATTTGGATATTATTATATAACGATCTGAAGTGGAGTTTTATAGCCAGATAAAGTGATAATTTGTCATTTTGAATTGATTATTCTACTATTAAACTATAACATAACTTTATCTTCAACTCAGATGAATTTTAAAGACTTTACCTGTAGAACACAAAGAGCTCTTGAGAAATCCCGAGGTATCTGGCATGATTGCACAGCCTGCACCCATGGTTTCCTCAGCAGTGGCCAGTTTGGGTGCATAAATTGTACCACAATGTTAGATTCCAGATGCATCAGGGTTTGTCGGAGTGTTCCCACTAATGAAGGCTTTGTACCTAAAATATATTTTTATAAGTATAGTATTATGTATCTTGAAAGATAGGTTTAAAAAATGTTGAAACAAAATAAAACTTTAATTTACCATTGAGGAGTCCAATCCATTTAAAATCTTGAGAAGATGACAACGAAAATTTGTGAGACATGTAACGTTTTTTGTCTCTTTCTTCATTTCTTTGGGGTTTATTCAATGCTAATGGATTAGTAGTGTACTGGTTTATGTAATTTTTAAAATTATTGTCTTGTCCCAATTTAAAATATCCAGTGGATATTTGAGTTGACTTCAGCCTTGTTAGTCTATCTGAAACTAATAAATTATAAAAATTGTTAGATATATGCTTTTCAGAGTTTTTAGCAAACACAGAGAATTGAAAATGTTAAATATATACCTTCATCATTTTTTTTGTTTTTTATTTTATTTCCTTTCACTTTTCTACTATCATCTTCATCATTATGATTATTCTCATCATCATCATCATGTATATCACTGATGATTGTAACTTCATTCATTAAATCAGTATCTATGGTTGAAACCTCATTTTTACCATCATCTAGTATTAACTCAACATTGTGTTTTTGTTCTTCTTTAATTTTTCTTTGTTTGATAATACTTGCATTTTCCACTTCTATGTATGATTTTCTGCTTCCTTTAGACTGACTTGTGAGACGGTCTGTTATTGCCATTTGTCTAATTATTTCTTGTTTCATTTCTAAAAGCTCTCGAACCAGTGGTGTTTCCATTTCCTCAGAATCCAAAACACACAGTAGTTCTTGAAATTGTTCAGTGGTCGAGTAGTACCAAATTTCACCACTTTCAGCTTCCCTACAGACATATGCAGAAGAATTAGTAATATGTATATACTAATTGTATTCTATAATGATTTAAAATATAAATTTACTCACACAAATAATCTTCTAGCAATGAACCAATATTTTCTTCCATGCCGATCAAAGCCTAAATGTTCATGGCGACACAATAAGCCCTGTTTTTCTGCATCCGGCAAGCAGTCTGTTACACCAACAGTTTTGTGGAGTTTGCAAAGAGCACACTGCCAGTCTTCTGTTGGGACATTGATTAAAGGTGGATCCACACACTCCAGGTGATAAACGGCTGGACATGTCTCACAGCACAGAAGATCTCCCAGCCGGTGGCACACTCGACAGTGGTCATCGTAATGGATTGGAGCTATAATAAATAAAAATATTTTTTGTGTTAGTTCAAAATTGTATGGCCAATAAAATAACAGTCAAACGAATGTAAGGGGACCAGTAACAGAATACAAAATTTTAAGAGTACAGGTTCTACCAAATGAAATGCTATCAAATAGAATAAAAGTATTCAAATTGTTTACCTTCACTCAGAAGATCATCTCGAACTGGATTTGTAATCAGAAACTGATTGCATAAGAACTGTAGAACTGATAATCGATCTTCCACAGATGTAAATGGGTATTCACATGAGTTCAGAATCTTTACCACATTTTGATCAAATGATTTATCACTCTCTACATAAATTCTTAGTATTTCAGGCCATGTCATTACATCTAATAAAAACAAAGTAATGTTTACACTGTCTTTATGGTCCAAGGGACCAAAATGTGTTTGTTGAGCATCTTCTTCTCTGAGTAAGGCCTTCAGCAACATCAAATGTACTTCTATAAGCAAGTTGCTCTGATCTTCACAACTTATAGCTGCACAAAGATCTTCTATTCGAAAGGGGGACAGTCTCACCAAATGTCTGAAATGCCGTAGCACTTCATAAACACCAACAGCTTGAAACACTAATGTTTGAGGGATGAGTAAATCGTCTGATGATGGTGGTAGATCTAGACGTGGGATTTGTCTTTCTTGTTGCAACCACAACGGATCTGGACTAGGTGGGCGAATCAGGTTACAGTTGACCTTCCGTGGAGTACCTCCAGTAGTACTAAGACTGCTGACAGAAAAGTCACTATCACTAGCAGCTCCGTCAGCCACACTGCCTTCAGAACTGTCGCTTCCACGCTCATCATCGGGCTCCGACTTATCGCTGTACTCATCTCCGAAATCAGAGCCATAGTGATATTCTGATTCATGGTAATCAGCTGCTTGAGGGTTATACCCTCGCCGCGAATAGGAACCAGATAATCCACCTCTTTTATTTTTGTGAGGTTTACCACGTAGCTTGCGCGTACTTCGTCTACTGACATCGCTTCCTTGTGGAGAAGAAGCTCTGGATGCAGAAGGTGTACTCGTGATAGAAGAGTTAGTAAGGTTTTGTAAATATTTTGGTTTTTTCAATAGATGATATTGGAACTTTCTGTTCTTTTCAAAACTCCCCGACTTAGGGGGTCTGCCGCGTTTTTTTGCCCCCCTTCCGGACATATTTGCAGACAACTGTCAATAGCAAAGCGTTTCGCACGTGTATCGCACAAACATAGTCTTGTTTACAAATACAAAAAGATGGTATTTCATTTCAGTTCATCCTAAATCCAATGCAATCATGATGCCAGTCGTACGGATGCTTCGGCCTAGCTAAACGTCACACAAGGAATCAAAACACAACACGCACACTTATTTTACAGTTCGTAATATAAACTCATGTATGTGTTCACTATTTATACATTTCTCATTGATTTAGGAAGAGAAAGAAGGCACCAAAATTTTAATGACGCGAAAAGCGACTACTACATGCACTGAAACGCCTGATGCTGGCTTCCTATTGGTCGATTATAAAGTCCGCCATGTCGATTTTCGTAATTTATTGTAATAATGTGATTTATCTTTGAATCTATACTAAATATAATTATTAGCCCTAAGCACACTGAAACAATAACATTTACAAAGAAATGAAATCAATCAATAATCTTTAACTTTTCAAGCACCGTCTTTTGAGTCCGAGCTTATTCGAGAAAAATAGACGGAACACCGCGGCAGCCATTTTCTTCATTTTTAAAAGGTAGTCATTGCACCATCTAAATTATTTCTTTTGTTTTTTTCTAATCCGTAGACCTTACAAAAACGTGAACGACGAAAAATTAATATATATTGGAATAGAAATTATGAGATTCATGATAGCAAGGATGTATAAATATAAATTACATTAATTGAACGGATCAACGGATATATTCTTTAGTAGGTACTCATTGTCTATGGTTACTGCAGGCTATTTTATTGCTAGCATCAAAAAAGAAAACTATTCCCGCCGTGAAATAGTTAGAGTCACACACACATTATCTTCTTTGATATACTTTGGAGTTGGGTAGTGTATAATGGCACTACTACTCCATGGTAAGCCAACATAACACGCCAATCTCCAGTATTAAAAAAATTACTGGTCCCCGTCCCCTCCCTACCTACTCTTTCTACTTTGTGGTTTGCCGCTCGCTCGCTGCTTTTGCACCGCAAGGTGATTTTCTTTTCTCATTCGTAATTTTCTGAAAACATTAGCAATAGATTAATTTTTTGATGCATAAATATATTTATAAACTTTATTTATCCAGCCGTCGTGGATAAACAACCCTTAATTCCTACTAAGGGATATCGTCATTTACACGTCTTCAAAAGGGTCACCATCACGGATCGGCGGCGGCGGCGGCGGCGGCTTACCAGTGTAGTGTTTTTAGAAATCCTATCGAAATGTATCACATGAAGAGCATTATTGACCATGGCGAAGGAATTATTTTACCAAAGTGCATGTACCACGTACGAAATCCAAACGAAACATTGAAACACGAAATGAATCTAGACATTCATAACCAGGTTATGAAGTTTCTCAAGGTTTTTGTCCCATTACGATGATACATTTTATAAATAATAACATTTCCAACTAACGTTTTATGAACATTAGTTTGAATCAATTATGTTTTGCGAATAAGCTTGTAAATTTTTAGTTCATAATGTCTGTGGATTTTGTTTCTTCAATAAATATATAAATTATCCCTGTACGTGCGGTGCATCTAAGTATCTACTTTATGAGCAAAGCCACGGCAGATGCTAGTTTTGTAGAAAAGCTATCAGATTTCACAGAGTGTAAAGAAAGTAACTTCTGCTACGACATCCATTTTAGTTAACTTTACTGTACCTACCGCTGTTGTGTATATCCTGGAAATATATAAATATTTGATATCCATCATGGTTATTACACTAAGTCATTTACAATGCGATATTTACCATGATTTGATTATTGAGCTTTCCATTATTTCAGCATATTTTTATTGGAAAACTCAATACTCAAATCATGGTAAATATCCCGTTGTAAATGACTTTAGTATAAATATTTTGTTTTAGGCACCTAGTAATAAAATGTCTGAATTAGAGCACAGGCAAGAAGTACTTATAAAAAAGCTGGACACACTGTATGACAGGATTAAAATGATTAGTTCATACTGTAACACGCACAGTACTGATGAAGAAGGAAATAAAAAAACAACCTCTGTAAGTTTTATTTATTGTGCATTACATAAAACAAGTTTAATATAATATTTAACAAACTGCTGTAGATTCGGATGTTGCCAAAACTAATTATTTAACAGCACTAAAAATGTTGCAGTCCTTTTCACAATGATCAAAATAATCATAATAAATTTCAGTGGAGTCCAACTATTTCAGTTTAGTTTTGGCGGCATCTGAAATGACACGACTGTATCTTATTTTATAAATGAATGTAGTTACTTGAGACTGAATATCCACGTTATTGTTCAATATAATATAAAATAACAGTTATTTTTACAATAATAAGTGATACTCAAAATAATTTCTTTAGATTTCAGCTCCAGAAGAAGTGGTTTTAGTTGTGGACCCTGACAACCTACCTTGGTATCTAAATAAATTATTAAATGAGCCATCAGCAGCAGTAAATTTGTCATGGCATATCCATTCATCAGTTCCAAATGAGAAAGTAGCAAATATTAAATCATTTGGAAAAGGATTAAAAAATTCAGCAGATGAATCTGTGAAAATAAACCTCAGGCTGATTTTCAAAAATGGTAAGCTTTATAGCTTTTTTTGCAGTGATTGTGTCCTACCTGGTTCTTAGACTACAACATAATATCATGTTCAACTAGGTATCTATTGCTGTTGCAAGAGCAAGAATTAGTTCCATCAATAGTAATATTTTATTTGTCTTTCTTGCAGTATCGGCTGACTCAGAGTTGAAATTGTCATCCCTAGCAGTGCCAATTATTGGTACTGTTAATATTCTCAGATACCTGTCTTACATTTACCCCAAGGCCATACCTTATGATGATAATGAGTATCAAATGGATACATTGCTTGACATCTGCCATATAATCGAGAAGTCATCTGATAGAAACAAAGAAAGCTATGTGAAACAACTTTTTTCAAAGTGCAAGGACTGGATTTATGATAATAAGTATTCAGTTATAGATTTAGCTGCATATAATGTCATTAAACAATCAAAAAGTTGCATTAAATTGATACCAAAGCAATGGTTTGCTAAATGTGAAAAAATGTGTGCTTGATTTGATAAGGTAAAAAGTTATGTATAGTATGTGTAACATTATATACCTAGTTATTTATGTCTACCTTCTCATATTTATTACTATGAAATAAAACTAAATATAAATTTCATATTTCTTTTTATTCTATCTTTTATTTATCTTAATCTTGATCATAATGTAGGTAGGGAGTTAATCTACATATTGTAAGTAATTTACTCATACTCACTTCTATTTGAACAATGAAATATTAAAAACTACATACATACCTTTATGGCGTCAAAGAGATTAGTGATACAACTTGCGTAATACATAATGATAGGTACTACTTACTGTTACCAATATTTATGTATTCTGTGAATTTTTGTGCTAATACTACAAAGGTGAAGAATAATGTGTATGCTGTGTGCTGTATGTAATTAATGCAATAAGTTTGGATATATTAAACAATACAATGTCAATACTACACTTAAATGCTAAAATATGTAGGCAGCAGCGCTGACATTTAGTAAATGCTGCCATAGTTGGGGGAGAATATGTAGGTACTTAGCTATGTTTCATACGTAATGGCACCTGCATTATTGCTTTTTTTTTTGAAACCACATTTTAAGAATGTACTATAGTTTATATAAATTATTTGAAGATTGTTTATAAGATATAGAGGTCATTTATATTATTAATTAGTCAAGGTCATCATCATTATTATTCCGATCTCTGTTGTATTAGGTTTGACCTGTAATGATAGACGTAATGTTTCAATAAATACAATCATTTAAGTACTAGAAATGTACGAAAATCCCAGTTATATCATACTTGTGCCACAACTTTTTCTATTAACCATGTGAACAGAATAGCTGTCCTTACATCGTTATAATTATTAGAAAATTTTTACATTTATTTTAACTATAACATTATTTACACTGACAATAGGGGTGTCAATGATTGGGATAAGACTATTAATCCCCATGTTTGTCCTAAGGCTTAAAAATAAAATATCTTATTAATTCAAATTCTAAAGTAAAATTCATAATTTTTTAAAATCTACAACTATCAGTCAAAGTTTTTTTTTGTTTTGGGCCAGAGTAAATTATCATTGTGCAGATTGTTATCTAATACAGAATCTGATAAAACTTTCGCCTTCAAACATCATGAATATTTAACTAGAGTAAGTCTACAATAGTCTATAATTATATTAGTTACAGCCTGTTGGCACCCAACCTCAATAAATCAATAAATGAACATTGGCAGGTTGTAAAGTTTTTTTACCAATGAGTTTAAGGTGGATCGTTTCGTGTTGGCGCGAGATTCAAAATTTCTATTAACTTATGAAAAAACTTTATTTTAACTTTATTCCTTGTGGAACAGAACGCAGAATAAATTTAAAACCACAAAAAATTTTAATCTCGCGCTAACACGAAACAATGAACCTAATTGATGACTCTACATTACACGAATATTTTTTTATATTCTTCATTTCTCGTCGTTTCGGCCAGAGACTGCCGTGGTCTGACCATGTCAGTGCGTACTCTGTAAACGTAACGCAGTGAAACGAGGGTATTTTACAAAACGACCCCATAAGTGAGGTCCATGTCCATGACATTACACATTCTTATACACAAAAGCGTATAAGAAATGCAGCAAAATTATTAAATAATGTTAAATGGAGATCAACGATGGAACAACATTGTTAAAAACCCCTAACTCAATAGAATAACTGTCAGTAAGCTGCTTTTAAATTTACTTTAGTCTTAGTAGTTACTTAAATAAAAGGTGTAGCAGTAGTGGTAAAAAGTATAAAAATATTATAAAGATTAAAGCTTAACATTACAAAGTTAAAAAAATAATAAGATATGTACAAAAGAGCTACACTTTGTTTTACCTATAAATAAGGAATGGGCAGTGACAATATTTGTAAAAAGAATCCTATCTAACGAAACGTGGGCACAACCAGCGCGTTTTGTAAGTTTTTAATGTAAAAACTTAAGACGACCTATTCAAATGTGCACGCTTTGCGCGTTGCTTAGCGACAGCGTGCCGGGGGCTTCGTGTCATACGAAGGAGGAGAACCCTGGCAGCGGCGCCCGCGATCGCGCCATGTTGTTCATGACGATCTGTCCGCCGTTGAGGCTGACGACCGCGCTGCCCTCAGGCTCCGAGTCCGTATAGCTCGAGTACTGGCGCACCGGCCGCTGCCGCTTCCACGCCTGCCGCAGCGTGTCGTTCACATTCGCATAGTGGTTTACAAACGAATGGGGCTCCGATTTGACACTCTCGTTTTCGCTTTCCGAATTCTGAAAAAGGTATCTTAGTTGATGACTGATTGATTATGTTTATTACCTAGTTTTTATTATAAAGTTATTTAGTTCGCCCGCGCGAATTGGTATTTATCGCTTGATTGTAGACTATAATTAAATTTTATCTTTTTTCATGTAGGCAGTTAATCTAAATATTTTTTTGTGAGAGATACAATTTGTAGGATGCTTTCTGTGCCTATTTACGAGAAGGTCGCTAATCTACGAGAGTTTTGCAATAGAATTCTACACTTCCTCCAAATAATTATAGATATGTACATACTTATTTTACAAATCAAATTAGTGATTAGATAAAAAATGCGGAAACTACAGGTGCCAACGACAAAGCGTGACGAACGTAATTATAGCGTCAACGAGATCAAGTATTTACCGTCAGTTCCAGGGGTGTTAAGAAAAAAAACAAGGTCGGTATTTAGTGAGAACCGGGGCGTTATAGTTTACACGACGCTGATTTTGATGGTGATTACCTGTGAGTCGGAGGAGCTCATTTCAGAGGGTTTTTCAGTTAAGGATGAGTCGTCGGGGTTTTCGTCGTAGGCGCGGAGGCTATCGTCATCGCTGTGGTAGCGGATAGACGCAGGCGAGGGCCGCGGCGGGGACTTGCCGAGCGTGGCCTGCTTGCGGCGGAGCGTGCCGCCCGCTGCCAACGCAGCGCTGCCTGCTGAGTTCTGCCGCGCTCGGTACAGGTCCATTGCGAGCGAACTGCGCTCTTCTGTCTCTCCGCCGAGTGATTCCTCGAGGGTTCGCTGAGCTTCTTCTGGAATATAGGGAAAGGTGAAGTTTATATTTCTTTAGCACTCATTGAGGTTCAGAAAGATTTATTCATCTGTATTTTTTTTTATTTGAGTAGTTTGTTATCCATCCACGAATCTGGGATATAAAATGAATAGATAATAAATATGAAGAAAATGTAACAAATACTATGCAATAAAACTAAACAACAAAGGAAATCAAGCTCAATATGAGTACGTAATCTAACACAGGTAGTATACGATAAAAATATATTGTCAGATAGGGTCTAGTATTGTCTCAATACTCACTTTTATACTTATAACTTTTGCTCTTGACGCAAAGTATAGCGATAACCATGATGATTATGATAATGGACGCAGCCGCTAAAGCTACCATGAACCAAGTGCTTCTATAGAAGGGGCGGTACTGTAAGTAGCCATACTCCAGGTAGAGTTTCGAAGGGGTCACTATGACTTTCTCGCTGTACGCTGGGTTACTGATTCCGTACATGTTGTATGCGATAACACGGAACATGTACGCAGTTGACGGAAGCAAACTTTGATACGATATCGTAAATTCTTCTAGTATTCCATTGTTCGTTCTTGTGACAGTTTCCCATCGAGTGCCGTCTGTACAAAAAGGGACAAGTCAAACTAAAAAAACTGATTTGAATATTTTGAACCCTAGGTGCTCAAAAGTAAAATATCGTATACTATCCATAATTTTTAACTTACACATATGTATGCCATCCAAGTGACGACACGCCGTTAAAATGTTATGAAAATTTTGCGAATTTCGAATATTTAGAATGCTGGATTTTGACTTTAGCGAGCGATACGATATTTTAGTTTTGTTAGGAAAAAAGACACAATAAACTCTATAAAACTGTTTAATACAGTCTGCTAGCATTGGTGTAGCTGCTTGTTACATTTACAGAGTGAAAACGCACCAAACAAAACAGACCATGAGTATTTATTTACAGGTGATGCATACAAAGTTGATCAAACATTAAGTGCAAATAATTTGGGTCTACATTCCAGACTTACAAGCTTGCCACGTCTCCTTAGCTGCATTGAATATGAAATTAATGAAAAATCAGACGATTCATGTTTTCAAAAAAAAATATTTATGAACACAAAAATACACCAATAATTACATATTATGAATGAGAGCGGGTTAACTACAGAATTTGTTTGTGTGGTGTACGCGCGACTAGAACCGCGCTCACTCTTATGATGTTCCCTGATACGGGACAGGATGAACCTTAGGTGTTTTTCTACACAAACAAGGTTCGCAGGTTCCCGCTTACATTTATAAAGCTTCGTCCAAACCTGCGCGTCAAACACGCGGGATGCGGGACGTAAAGCGTCAACAACGCGAAACATTTTCATTAAAAGGTTCCCGCGTCGCGGTCACGTAGGTGTGCACGGCGCCATTTAGGCAGCATCCACCGCGTCCCGCGTGTTTGACGCGTAGGTTTGGCCGAAGCTTCATGAAATTACGACAGTTTTTTTTATAGCAAAACGACCTTTTAGTCAGATTTAACATACCTTTCCTCCTAGTTTCGATATAGTATCCCAGAAGCGGTCCAGTTCCGGAGGCCGAATTGGTCCACTGTAGGCGGAGTGCCGCCGGATTTGGCGATAGTTTCAAGTCAGTGGGGGTCCTAGGCGACCCCGGTTGCGGCCCGGTCCGTATCTTAGCCGAGCCCGCGATTCCAGGACCGACGGATGTGATCGCGCGCACCGTGAAAACGTACTCCGTTTCTTCTTCTAAGTTGCCCACGGCTAGTAATCGTTCGTCTACTTTTTGCTTCACTTGCTTGCTGAAACCTAGAAAGAAGAAATTGTTTGTAAAAAGAAACTGTTTTTCAACTTATTAGAATTTTTGTAAATTTTTAGATTACTTGTGGAAAAGCGGGGTTCATCACCATCAGAAATAGAGTCGATTGTGACCAATTTGCGTTTTAAGACATATCTGAATAAGCTGTTTATTTTTTTCTTCAAAATAAACTTAGTTATTTAACCCTAAAGAACTTAGTTTCCTTGAACAAACCTTTGAAAAATATTAAAAAAAAAAGGTAAAATTTTGCCGCACTGTGTCATCCATAGAGGCTGTTGCTGTAAGGTGAGGTGTCGTCCATGGAATATATTTTATAGGTTTTTACTAATGTAACACTTACGCTCATCCTGCTCGACAGTTTCATAAGTAACAAGGTAGGAAGCAACGAGTCCATTCTTCCGATGCGGCGCTTCCCACGATACGACCAGGCTGTTCATCGTTATGTCTGTAAAAGTGACGTTGCGAGGCACTGACGGCAGTCCCTGGTGAGTTCGAACTAATACGGCGCTGGAACGAGGCCCGTCTCCAGCTGGGTTGAACGCTAGAACCTGTAGAAGAAGAAACTCGTTTTTATAGAAGTAATTTACCGCAAATAGTAATCCATTGCGTTCATAGAAAATAGTTTACAATTGGCGGCAAATTACTTTTCCGCTAGTTTAATTCCAGAACGCAAAAGTGAATAATGTAGTAGTATGTGATAGTTGAAATAGATAAAGCATTCATTTGTTACTGCATTTGAATCTGCAGTGCTCTCGTATCAGCCGGAATATGGTCATTATGGCGATCTTTAGAGAAGGGCTAATAGCCAGCCTGAAATTATGATGATGAATCATGCTCATGACAGTATAATTAATTATGGTAAACTCTTACTAGCTGGCGCGACTGTCTTTTGTTTTTTCATACAATTATCACCGCTGACGTCACAAATCCAAGCTTCCAGTATACGAAAAACAAAAGGGGATCGCGCCAGCTTTTGTAAATATCTATAACAACTGGCAATGGGTGGCACTTAGGTAAGGTTTTTTGTTTACCTGAATACGATACTGTGTGAACTTGTCTAGGAAAACGAGCGAGTGTGAAGTGGCGGTGGCTGACACCACCTCGATCTCTTCTTCAGCGCGACGTCCGGGCTCGGGCTCCTCTGGAGACTCTGTCATTATGTAGAAAATCTGAAAATAATTTTAGAACATTACATCAGGACCTTAATTTATGGAAAAATACAAAGGTAAATAAAACGATAATTAATTTCTCCGCTCCGCGCGGGCTAGTCAGAAGAGCCCTAAGCTAACGAGTACTTTTTTACCGGCGAGGGTATGTTTTCCGTAGCTATGAATGCGGTAGTCAGGGACTCTTTTATTTAACAAAACGGGTAAAGCAATGGTAAAAAATTCAGTTATATAATGAATGAGGCAGGATAGAAAGAAACATGGTGTGTTTTCGTAGAGAATACTCACCTCTGAAAATTGGATTGATTATGGCATCTTACGTCTTTTGTTTTTGGTTGCGTTGTACGAAAGTAATAAAGAATGAAACAGAAGTCGATCGGCTGCGCAAACAGGTATAGGTAAATTTTAGAAGCTGGTGCGTTTTTCTTTTGTTTTTTCATACAATTATCCGACGTCATAATAAATCCAGATTTTAAAAAAAGCACGGCCGCGGAATACACTCTAAACTTCTGAACATTTACGAAAATCACCTTATATCCCAGGAGGTCTCCGTTCTGATGCGCGAGTGCGGGCGGGCGCCACGTGAGCGCCACCTCGGTGGGAGACAGCGGCTCCGCGGCGACATCTGCCGGCGGCGCGGTAGGCACGGCCTCGCCAACCCACACTACAGCTGGTGTGCCGCTTGGACCGGACCCTTGTGAGTTGACGGCGCTTACGCTGATCTCGTAGTTACGATCCACGGATAGGTCGGTGAGGACAGCTTCTTCGCTCTGCAATAGATTGAATATGTTGTTTAAAAGAAATAACGTAACTGGCCCACATCACACATCATAAAGTCGGAGTTCTAACGTTCTAAACTTGCGTTTCCACTAACGCGTAGCAGGTTCGACCAATCAGGAATCAGCGGGAGACCTGTGTGTGTATTTTGAACCAATGAGACTGATCGATTCCGCTACGCTTCGCGTCGATGGAAACGCACTCCAACGCTTCTATCGTACGTTTGTAGAACTACAGAATCTTTCACTTTCGATAACTTCACAGTGCGTGCTAGCTACGAGTACTTTACCTTGATGCCCGCGACATCCATTTTCATAGTCTGCTGCAGAGCGGTCGGGAAGTCAGTGAGCGGTTGGTAGTGGATCCGGTAGCCACCGGTGCGCGCGTCGCCGCTCCAATGTTGCTCGCTCAGCGGCGTCCACTGCACGCGCACACTGCTCGGAGTTATTGGTACAATGTGTAGTTTCTCGACCGCTTTACTTGGAGCTAAAACAATTGCATATCGTTTGTCTCAAGAATAACTTTACTCGCATAGCCTGTAGTAACTGACAGAAACGTGTCCTTTTTAAATGAATAGACTGAGAAGGAGAGCGTTAATACTCACTTCCCCGAATACGTAAATACCAAAGGCACTTACTAGTAGCTTCTCGGTCCTAAAATAATTGCATATCGTTTGCTTCAAGCATAAGTTTATTCTCATAGAAGTTAGCGACAGAAACGTGTCTATTTCAAATGAATGAGAAGGCTAACGATGCAATACCGCTTTCTGTAGCTTAACCTCTGTTCAGATATATCAATTTGGAACGATTTTACTTTGAAACATCGTTAAATCAGAACGGCTGCTCTGCACCTATTTTCATCAAACACAGCTGATGAAAACTCTCGATAAAGTCACCATTAAGGCCCGTATTATGAAAGCTTGCTTAGTCATATATCTATGTAACGATTTCGCCTTAGAAAATCGTTGCTAAGTGTAGATTGATGACTGAGCAATCTTCCATAATACGGGCCCAAAACTAAAAAAAAAACCTAATTTAAAATTGTTTCATCCATTCGGGAGCCACGAGATGTCACAAACAGCTACACAGTTACACACGATAAACTTAAAATACCTTTCTATTTGCATCGGGGTTTAACATGTAAATCAAATGTGTGTTGAACTTAGTAGAACTTACCTGCCGGCAAAGTACGGACGGTGTCAGTAGCGTTGCTGTATCCACTCGGTCCGATGTCGTTGGTCGCTCTGATTCTGAACTGGTACGCGGTGTAAGGCTTCAGACCCTCTGCGGTGTATGACGTTGCGAAGGGATCGACGCGTTCCGGTATAGACTTCCAAACACCACCCTCCTCTTTTTGCTGGACGGTGTAGTATCTGTAGATTTATTCGTGAAATGAGGAGAGGTAGCTAAGAAGGGGTAGGCTCATCATGTGCTGAACGATTGACGCTCAGCGTTGTTAGTCAGCCGAAGACCACAACTGTTGGCGTTACAGTGCCGTCCGTAAGGCCAACAGATGACGTCTGTGGCATAAAAACTTTGTATACTTAGATTTCAACAACTAGTGCGAGTATCGCTGAATTGGACTCAATTTATGGTAATTAATATACCTGAGGGGCGCATATCCATCATCGCCAGGAGTCCAATTGAATGTAATGTGATGGGGCTGCAATAACGATGGCGCAATATTCGGGAGCATCGGCGGCGAAGGCACGGCCCGGTTGACGGTAGTTAGGACCAGAGCCCTAGCGGTGATACCCCAACCCAGGCGCGTTTGTGCCGTCACGGAGAATATGTAGTATTGCTCAGATTGAAGTTCTGTCGCCCTGTTTAACACAAATAGTTAAATGAAAAATACATCTGCAAGCCAGTAAGATTTCCCTTAGCTAATGATGGCCGATAGTGTCTCACCTAAATGTACGATCGGACGGCAGAAACTCCCTAGAAAACATGTGATGAGTTGTACTATTCAGGTGATAGGTGACTTTGTAAGCGAGTATTTCACCATTTGGATCTTCGGGCACGTCCCAAATGATCCTCGCAGTCGTAAACGTTACATCCGGGAACGAGACATTCGAGGGAGCGCCAGGTGCTAAAATACAATACTAAAGTTAGTAATCTATAAAACGTAAAACTCAAACTCGTTTAAAATATGTACGCACTGTCATCGAATGTCCGGACCGTAAAAGGCGGGTTGCTAAGCACTCCGTCTCCCAACCTCGTGTAACCGAGGACTTGTATCTGGTACACGACGTATTTCCTCAGCTCCGTAAGTGTTATAGTGTGAGTCTGATTTGAAGGTATCGCTTGGCATTCTACTTTTTTATGCTCGGGTCTGGGTGGAGGAACCACAGCTGCGTAGCACACTTTATACCCTTCGATGAGTCCGTTCTGATCCTGTACGGGAATGTCTCCCCACAGAACTACGACTGTTGTTGATGATGTGGCATTTCCTGATACACTGTTCGGGCCAGACGATGGTACTGTGGACAACGAAAGCTTTACAAACAACCGTTACTCGTCGGTCTTTTTGTGCCTGCATTAAACTGATTTTATTTTTTTTATTTGTTAGTTACATAGCTACATTTCATGAAAATCCTATAAGCATTACAACTTACCCGCTTCTCTAGTTCTTTCCAAAGCAGTAGGGCTTTCTTCAGACACACCCACTTCATTGACAGCTGTCATAGATATTTCATACACAGACCATTCTTCGAGATTGGAGAGAATGTGCGAGTTAGCTGTATGGTCATCAATAACTATGTATAGCGTGTCATTAGTGCCACTTCGTTTGTACGTTATGTTGTAACCTTTCGGGTTGCCGTACCATTCGCTTTGCTGAAGGGGCTAAAATGATTCAACAAGGTTATACAAGAAGTTTTAATAGAAGACGACTATCGCTTGTGTTGTGATCGTCATACTGAGCCCCGAGTCGGTTACTCGATAGTATCGTACGCCATTTTGTATGGGAATTGGTGCAATGCCTCTATCGTGCGGACATGTAGTTGCATGCCCTTACGGTAGAGGCATGGAGCGAATGCCATACAGGAACGTCTCGTTGTCGAGGCGATAGTATCGAGTCAACGAACTCGAGGCTCAGATTAAAAATAAATAATGCGTAATTTAAGTCTTTAGCCTCATAAACAATTTTAGGTACTTACAATCCATCTAACTCGCAGATTAGTAGCGCTAACCGCCCGCACTGTGACATTTCTCGGCGGATGCCTCGGAGGTGCTTGTATAGTCTGGAACTCCTTGCAAGGCTCCGAGGGGGCTGACGAACCGACTACATTAGTAGCTATAACTCGTAGCCTGTACGTAGTGAATGGTACAAGACCGTTCACGAGTATAGATTCCGCGTCAGGTGCGTTCACTTCGTATATTGTTATCCAAGAGGAGTTGCGCGCGGTTTGAGCCTGTAGATAATGTTAGATAATAATTTATTTCAAATCAGAGTGTGTATTTAATGCCTTTGATTAAACCATACCGGCTGCGCCAGGCATGCGTAAGCTTTAACAGGCGCAGCCACGTGAATTAAAAATAGGTACCTGTACAGTCCATAACGATATTGAAGAATTGCCGTCGAAGCCAGGAGTGAACTGAAGGAGAACAGAAAATGCTGCTATGTTTGACAATGCAAGGTTCCGCGGTGCTCCGGGTAACACTGGTTCAACACCCGATTGTATCGTAGCACTTCGCGGAGGACCTTCCCCGACGCCAGTTATAGCGCATAACCAAAACTTATAGTGAGTGCTTGCCTGTAAAACCAACAATGTATTACAACGATGTCAAGTTAAGCACATTGTTTCCGACTTATTAGCGGACTTTAGCTATAAAGGCTATCTACTCTCTTCATTTATCTCTGTATGCACTACTAAGTGGCAATATAACCAGTTGGATTCTCTTGGGTACAGAACTAACTATAAAGTTAAGACGGTGTGGTATTTATGTGGCGACTCGCGAGTTACAAAACAACCAAATTATGCGAATAGGGAATTAACTAGTCTTCTATGTTCTTACCAGCAAGTGTTCCACTTTTATGCTCGTGACGTTGGGAGGCAGCACTTCTTCTTTTATGGTTTCCGGCATCGATTTAATTTGGTAGGTGAGTTTGTAACCGACGAGAACTCCATTTGATTTTTTTGGAGCCGACCACGAGACCCGCACTGCACGGTCAGATATTTCATCAAATAGCAAGCTTCCTACTTCATCCGGGACTGAAATGAGGTCAATTGCTACATTCGTATTCGTTGAAATGGTTCAAAGTGATGGATCACAATTTTCAAGTACGGTCAATACATTATATAAATAATTGATGTTGATGTATCGGTTCACGTAATACCACGTTGCAATTGTAATGAGAACTTTCTGCACGGCTACTTAGCTGCCATGCCAGCGAACTTTTAGCAATAAAACACTTTAGTACAGCTACCAGTGAACTACGCTACACGAACTTGTTTCACATTTGGTAAAGTTTTACTACACATTACGGGAATGGAACGTTTCAGAACAATTTCATACGATACCGACCAATATTATGAAGTTAATTTCAATAAATTGTATTTAATTAAACTTTCTACTCACTATCTTCCTTTGTCCTGACTAGAATGTAATCGCTTCGAGGCCCATCTCCCGGCTCGGTGAAGCAAAGCACGGTGATATTGTATTCAGTAAACTTTTCGAGGCCACTTATAGCCGCCGATTGTTCAGTGAGAGGATCTAACAAGTTCGGCGGAACGCTAACGATCTTTTGTTCGCTATTGGAATTCTCAACTACATCCCATCGCCATGCCTGTATTTTATAACCCTGAAACACGAAAGGAGATAAGGAAATGGCAACATTTAACAATAGACGCAAAACAGAAGGTGTATAAAATACCTGATTAATTCCATTTATTTTCTGTGGGTTTGGTGGAGTCCACCACACGCTAATTGAGGTTGAATTAAACGGATCGCATCGGACGCTGTCGGGCGCTGCTTCAGGCATACCTTCCTTTGTTTTGATTGTGTAGCTATCGGAGAAAACTCCCACGCCTTTATCATTGTAAGCAGCAATTTGCACATTGTAATCTTTCCACGTAATTAGGTCTTGGATGAGGTAGTTTCTCTGAGCTTCGTTCGTTATGTTTTGATCTGTCCACGGGCTGTTGTCGTACCCGCGCAGTCTGTATCGTATGACGTATCCGAGAATGTGTCCGTTCCTGTGTTCTTCGAGCGGCGGTTGCCATTGAGTGATGATCTCTGAGGAAGATCGCGCTGAGCCTATGAACCCAACTGGCGGACCGGACGGTGCTGCAAATAAAACACAAAGTTATTCTTACTCGTTTTCAATTTAGTTGAATCTTTTTTAACGAATATCGTGCAAAATATTGTCAGAATAGATTTTATAAATGTTTTAAAAATGTATCATGCTTGGAAAGAAGGATTATAATATTATAATGAGAAAAACTTTTTTAATAATTTTCGCCGTGCATAAGAATTGGGCAAGATACGGTTAAATCGGTTTCGCTAAACCGATTTAAATAGTCAAACAAAAACAATTCAAACGCTTGACAAATATCTTCATTTTATAATATTATCTTTACAAGCAAACATCGGTATAAGTCTGAAAGAAATTTCATTTATAATTCGGACCAATCTAAAATCCTGAGCAAGACCAAATAAAATTTTAGGAAGGCACAGTCTAAAACTACATAATCAAGATCTCCATACCTTGGCAGCATATTAGATCGCTGGCGGCTTGTTTACAAAGAGAACACACTTTATTTACTGGACGTTTACAGTACTAATGGATTATGTTAGTAGCTGTAGCTCTGTACCTACACTACAATGATATTGTACTTGTGCAAATGATGTACTAATTTGACTAAAATATTTACAGACATAATACATCCATCCATGTATGCTTTACTGGTGCATTGCATTTGCATTGAAGTTAGTTTTCCAAACTACCCGACTACGGCAAAACGCTTTTATAACATTTTAGCAATGAGTGTAATTTATGTATAAAAACTTTGTTTGTTTCGTGATGATTAAGTACATTATTTACCAAGATGCGCAATTTATTCAATGGAATTGAACATAATAGGAAGATAATAAAAGGAAATTTATCTAGACGGAAGATAAATACCCGCTCATCGCGTGTAAAGTGGTCTATAAATTCATACTGGGTATTCAATTCACTTACCCACGGAAACTATCTAACACCAAATAACCATGTAAGCAAAATATATGTAAAAACATTTAATTAAAATATATGTGGCGCAAATCATAACCTTACGCGTAGTCGGGTATTGATCAAATTAAAAGCTTGTTTGAAACTAAAAACTAACGATTACAAAATCAGTCTAGCTATCTTACCTTCTTGTGGAAGTGTCAACACATCCGTAGGATCAGAAGCTGGACCTTCTCCTACAGTGTTGACCGCGGATACTCGAAACTGATAAGAAGTAGCTGCTTTTAAACTGGTTAATAATACCCATCGTTGGTTGGCTGACACGTTCACTGGTTCTGTTACCCAGTTCAAAAGCGGATCTGGAGTTGGACCTGTATGAGATAAATGTTGAAAGAAACGGATTGACAAGTATAGTAGTTTTTATTATGAAAAAAAAACAATATACCAAATTCAGGCACTACTCTTCTTTGAACAATGAACTTTTGAATAGCTGAGTTGCCATCGAATCCAGGCTTCCAGGTGACGTTTACTGCGCGTTGTTGAGGGGTATCCAGCCTCATAGCTCGGACATTAGTCGGAGCAAAAGGCAGTTCAATGACCGACAGAGCAGCGTTTCGAGTGTGGTTCCCCCCAGGAGAGGTCACGACGCAAGTAGTACACTTGCGTCGTGACCTCTCCTCTCATCGCTCGCTCTCACAGCTTGGACTTGCAAAGCTCCGTCAACGGAAATCCCAATCCGGGACCCTGCTGTCATAGCTCTGCAAATAGTAAAATGTTTTATTGCCCATATATTGTAGCCATATTGTAGCATTTCAATTCACAAAACGGATTCAACTTACTGTTTGTTATGGAACCAATCTATGTTGTATTTCACATTCGGATCGTTGGAGACCTTGCACTGGAGCGTGGCAGTGTGGCCCAGTAGTACTCGTGTATCCACCGGCGGGGCTATAATTTGTGTTCTCACTGAAAACAAAACATCAGTTATGCTGTGTATTCCAATTACTAAAGCGAATGTTCGTTTGCCTAAAATCACATCAATAGTGGAAACAAAGGTAGAGCAAACATGCCAGAGAATTTTGTTGATCTCGACAAAATTGTATGGACGCAATCTTTAAATAAACATGGGTTGAAAACGGTGTTGCCTGCTGCAACCATACTATCCATACTAATATTATAAATTCGAAACTAACTCTGTCTGTCTGTCTGTTACCTTTTCACACTTAAACACCTGAACGGATCTCAATTAAATTTGGCAGGGAGGTAAATGGTATCCTGTGGACGGACATAGGCTACTTAAAATACGCTTGCGAAGCCGCAAGCAGCAGCTAGTAAGCAATAAATGTACAACAGGCATTCGGAGTTCAATATCAGTCGCGTTAGGAAGTTTAGCCTGACAAGTGAAAATCTTACCTAATACGGTGACATAAGCTTCACCAGACACGTTTCCCGCGTCATTATGCCGTACGCAGGTGTATTTCCCAGAGTCAGCAGCCGTGGAGCCCGTGATTAGCAAATCACTTTCGTCTATAATTTGAAGCCTTCCAGATAGGTTGTTTAGAAGTGAATCTGAAATAAAAGATCACGTCATTCTTAGTAGGCCGTGACGAATGACTAATGTTAACATAACGTGAGCGAAACCGTTTAATTATGTAATTCGCAGGGATTGCAGACACGTAGGTTCAATACAACTTTGTGTAAAAAAATTAAGTTTGGCTTTTTTTTTTCATATCCGAGTATCAGATTGAACCAATGAAATAACTATTTTCCGAACTGAAAACGATTTTCGTTAAAACTGTTTTGAAGTATTTCAATAACGAACACTAGCTAGATAGGCCATACGCGAGCAAAACCTAGTGAAGGCAGTAGATAAGATAGTTATTAATTTTTATTTTGTAGTAAATGCGGCTGCATAAGCGGTTTCATCGTGCGTTTCAAAAAATGTTGCTTGGTGATGGTTTTGAAAAATGGCGATCGCGTTTGTGGTAAAACAATATTGATTTGAAAGAAACATTGTAAATGTGATGTGGCTCAGTCAGACTTTTTTTCCAAATTGACTTTCAGTTAACTAAGTTATGCAGAGGCATTGCAGAGGTCATGACATAAGTTCATAATAATAGTAAGTGAGGTTTTAGGTAACATAACTCAAAGGCGGCGAAAAGAAACATAAAATACCGACAAGTTGTAGAAATGGGAAATGTTCGGTCATTTAATTATCCACAGCGGAGTCGCATAATGGATAGTATACTCGAGAGTGGCCTTTGGGACCATAAAAATGATGGCGGTCGGTTATTATGGGTCAGACAAAAATTTATTGAAAATACGCTATACTTTCTACCAGGGAAAAATAAAAGCAATAACTCGATGAATAAGAACTTACCGTTAAAGTACCATGTGACGTTCGGGGTAGGTGCTCCAATAGCTCGGCAGCTGATGGTGGCATCTTTCCCATCCAGCACGGTGATATTTGAAGGCGGAGTCTGCATTAATGGCGGGGACGCTACAAGCCACACGCACTCAGTTAGTTTACAACTAGCGATATTAACTCAGTACAGTAAAAAAACAAAACACAAACGTGAGCCTACCAAAACAAACGAATGTTGTAATTATGTGAGAAATTGCATGCAAACTAGATACAGCCTATGTACTTACAAGCTGATATGTTATATTGTTGAGTGTAAATAGTTGAGAGATGTGTAGTCCTGTCGTATTAGGCTCTGGGTGGGTATCAATAATTCTATAGTAACGTATTATATTATCTCGTGTGTTGTAAGGTAAGCCACGCTTTTATTGAAATAGTAGTGCAATGGCGGCGTACAAAATTAGCCTCTCCGTCCGGTAGTAGCACTTAACACGGAGGGTGCCACTGCCGACACTTAGTAAGCTTCTCAGGTGTTGAGAGTGTATGCAAAAAACACATTATAGTGCTTCAGCGTAATATTTAAATAACCTATTGTCCGTTGTTATGAGATCATGCGGTTAATATAATATGAGCAGTGCATAGATAGATAACTACTATATTTTGTTTCCTATTATTTTTATTGTCTGGTCTGATTTTGAAATACCATGCTGTTATTAAATGGAAAGAAAACGTAATTATTAAAACAATACTCGTGTATTGAAAACACCTTTTCTAAAAACAAAAATAATTATTTTCAAATTATCACGCTGTGCTCAAAAACATTATTGCAGTAACTGAAAGTGCAACAACATATTTGTGTATCTTACTGCCGGTATCGAATTTGAATGTTTTAGCCTTTTTATCCGAAGTCCTCATTCTTATTAACTTCATGTGACTGCGTGGGAATCGTTTACTGTCCTTTGCTGCACGACACGACAGTGACAATAGTTAATTGTATGATAATTAAACAAAACATCAATCAACATAATGTTAGCACGCTTTTCCAAAACTTTTTTGAGACGAAACTTGAAGTCGTTTCGAGTATCCCCTTAATTGTTTGCTCCATTAGTAGAGGACGGAAGTTTTCCATTAATTTCCATTATAAAGGTACATTTTATCAATAGCGAAACTACATGTCATGCATGTAGCATGTCGTTTATACGCTTTATGTTCGTTCCCATGCTATCTCACATTCAACAATGCGCCTCATAACACGGAACTTACATATCCATATATGTATAGAAAGAAACCTTACAATAACAAGTATTTGTAGTTGTACCCAGCATCACGAGTTAAACTTACTTTTGATTTTAAGCCAAGTGTATATGGAAGATTCCCCGGCGTCGTTGCTAGCAATGCATTGGTAAACTCCCATATCCTCCATTTTGAGTTCGTTAATAATGAGCGAGCGGTCGACTTCCACTCGGTATCTGCCTCCGCCGTCGTCCACGTCAAAGTTGTCGGCTTCCTCAGCGCCTGCTCCGACACTTGCAATCTTCTTGGCATCCTTGTACCAAGTAATTCCAGGTAAAGGAATACCCTGGACATTGCACTCTAAAGTAACAGTGCCGCCAAACTCTCCGAACGTCTCAGATTTTAAATTTGTTAAAAACACTGGTTTCTCGAACACTGTAACAGTGGCTGATGATGTTACGGTTGCAAACCCTCCAGTCTTCAACCTGGCTTGGCAAGTGTATTGTCCTGTATGAGTCAAGTTGGCCGATATCAGACTTAAAGTTCTGTTCCATTGATCATTTAAGTCGAAAGTTATTCCCGCCAAGTCTATCATGATGCCGTCTTTGAACCACAAAGTTTCTAGTTCGTGTAGCGGTCTTGCGTTAGCAATACAATACAGATTTGTGAATTCCTGACCTTTGATAGTTTTCGTATCTCGTGGTTTTATAATAATTTCCGGAGGGATTTCTTTATAATCGTCTCCATAGACGCCGAGTTTAATGTATGGGCTATTTTCTTCTTTGCCTAATTGCGTATTAATTGCCCTAACCCTGCAAAATAATAGAAGAAATTTACGTTTGTGCTTCGTAGATAAAATCAAACACAAATATGAATTTTGATAAGTTAGTGGTGTCCCAAACGCAAGCTCTCTTACCCGATATAAGCACGAGGGGAATAATTGATATAGGGCAAATTGTTGTGAACAATTAAATATACAAAAAATATATAAACCTGTAAGCTTTTTCATCTTCGCTCGATACGCTGAGTATAACAAGTTGGTGTTTATCGGTTGTGACATATTTCTGATCGTATCTAAGAGAACCTATTTCATCCTGCCAAATCACCGATGGAGGTGGTTCGGACTCTATCAATGGGAAATCCAAAATTGCTGCTTTACCAGACTCTAGCGTGATTTCTGATTGAGCGATGTCTTGAAAAACACCCATGTCTAAAATAAGAAAATAAGAGGTCGTCAATTTGCCAAAAGTAACAAACATTATTATTTCTCATAAAGATGGTTTTTACAAGCTAACTTGTAATTTTTTCATGCTAAACAAAGGTAAATGCTGGTTTTACCAGCCTTTTCAGACTGAAAATATTTTAATACTTACACGCAACAACAATGTTGTTCTTTTCACTGAATATGGCTCCAACGTCATTTATCGCTATACACTGGTATGCACCGGCATCTTGCCTTTGGGTGTTATGAATTTTGTAGAACAGTTCTGAAGAATAATCACTGAGCGGTATACCATTCTTTAGCCACCTATACATTGACTGAGGAATTCCTATAAAAATATTAAAAGTATGAAAACTGGCTTGAAAACAAAATAAAAAATGTTGCGTTCATAATTAAATTACTTACCCATGGCTGAGCACTGAAGTATTTTTGTTGTGCCTTCTCTCACAATGCTGTTCGAAGATGATGGCTGCATACTAAACCGAGGAGGCTGCATTTGTACTGTGAACAAAAGCAGAAATTCAGGTCTATGATTAGTCTAAATAAATATTGCCCAATTAAATCCGTAGTTCAATTTTGGCCGGCAACAGCGCGGTGGCTGGCGGGGAGGCATGTTCGCTGACCGGAATCTATCTGTTCTTTACATTGGAGCTTTTTTGGATTCGTTCCGATACAAGCCCATTAATCAACCGTTCAGACATTTTTCACAGAACCCTTAATTTCGTTTCAGTTTGGTTGCCATTGACAGAATACTTCAGAAATTGCAAACAACTGTAGGAAGCTACTTTTCTACTTTACTTTTCTTTTTAAGATTCAGTTATTTTTGCGTTTTGTCAAACAGCAATAAATAAATACGTAATGCTGGGTAATATAATATACACACATTATCTAGCTCCAAATTAAGCAGAGCTTGTGTTAGAAAAACCTAGATCGAGGCTCAGTAACAGCTCAATACCTACCAATGTCCAGTTGGTACGTCTCGGGATAACTCTTAATAGGGGTAGGACTTATCCGTGACCAGTTTTTATACGCATTGATTGTGATGTATACCGGTAGAGTTAAGAATTTGTTCCGTTAGGCTTGAACCCTTCCATTAGAATTGCCACAGAGGGACCATTACGCCGCACAAAGTATAAATTTAGTAAAATCCTTTGCCATTTATAAAATCTTCAGATTTTACGCCTACACGCACGTGCAATTTGACGGGTTTTTGGTTCCGGTAAGGTTAAACTTTATAATCATTATTAGCAATAAAGCAATTTATAGAGATTTGTTTTATCAGCGAATGTACATTTACTAACAAATCGTTTCCTAATTACTGAGATGGAGAAACAAGGCTTAAATTAACGTAACAGGAAGTTTCTCGCATCGTTTGCTGCAATTTGATCAGTACAGTTTACATTGTATACTTTTCACTGAACTCTTCTTGATTGACTGCATTAAACTGGCCCAGTTTCAACATTCAACACGTGTTCGAGTATCTAATGATTGTTTAGTTTGGAGATTGAACGCTACTTTGCTCATACCTACTTGATATGATATATTTATAAGAACATACAAAAAATGTGGTAAGAGAAACCTACGTATATTTCCTTACTAACTTTTAACTTTACGGTACTACATTACTACATTAATGACTTCATTGGAGGCTGGCTTGCTTTTAGAAACCAAATACTCCTAGAACCGTTTGAAATTTTCTTACGATTAAGGGTACACACTCAATTTTCTTACGATTAAGGATACACACTCAATTTTAATCTCCCAATATAATGTTTTCTGTATTGTATCATCCAGAGAACTGTGGTATTATAGCTATACATATAGGTAGGTACAGGGTGTTCGGCAGTTGACTTTTTTGTATCACGTAACTTTGAGTAAGTAAAATTACACCACCTTGTTCATATATCGGAAAAAAAAATTATAATATACGAAGTTACGTTATAAAACCACAATGTACTAAAAAAAGTGATGCTATTGGGGGTTAAAAGACCACCATATTAATTGCACTTGGTTCTACTTACCCCCACTTACTTTTTGGCACAAGTTCTACCGAACTAAACATGATTAGTACAAAAAATAAGGAGACAAAAGTTAATCATTTTCAGATTATTCAAAATGGTAGATAATAAACCCATAATTTGTTATGTATTTAATGTAGTCATGAAACCTGTGGCATACCTACCGTTGGAATGGCCATGAACAAGAAAAGTTTTTAGTGAAATAGAAGATCGTGTCTCTGATCTGAACTTAGTTTTAAGGGTTCCGTCGAAGGGTGAAAACGGAACACTATTACAGCCTCCGCTGTGCGGCCGTCCGTCACAGGGCTCTATTTCATGAACCGTATGAGGTAGACAGATTAAATTTTCAGAGTATGTGTATTTCTCTTACCGCTATAACATTAAATAAAAATAAATATGCGAATTAAAGGGGACTTCCATACAAAAACTGTGATTTTTTTTGCTCTTTGTTTGTCTGTTTTGTGTGTCTCTTTGCACCACTACAGGTAAACACATTAAACATTCTATAAATAAGTAACACTGCAACTGTAATAACAACAAATACATACCTACTAAAAATATAATACAGTACAAAATTTAAAGGGGTCTTGTCCGTCCGAACAAGTGAAAATGTGTTGTCTTTGAAAAATTTGCCTGATTTGTACGGTACGGTACCCTTCGTGTGCGAGTCGACTCGCAATTGGCAGTTTATTGTTTTTAATGCCATCCAAAGTTACTCTCATTTTTTATTTTCACATTCAACACTTTGCATGCCCATAGCAGCTTTATTTACCTAGTAGATCTTACGTAAATATTGACTTTAAAAGTACAAGCTAACATGTCAGATGTAATAAAAAAAATAAAATGTAAACCATGTTATTTCGTACAAAAAAGTTACAGCACTTAATAGTAAAATTTCAGAAAAACATCATTGAACTTAAAAAAAATCAAAAAAATAGACGAAATGCTTTTCAAGGTTAAAAAACCCACTGATTCCACCTACCCCCAATTATACGGCACACGCTCTGCCGAACACTCTGTATATCGTCACTTAACATTTGAGCAAAGATAAAAATCATCTCACCTTTGTTTAAACTAACTCTAGTGCACATATTTCGTCAGTTAATAAGTACCCTTATTTAGTTCAAGGACGATAATCAGATAAGCCAAATTTATTATTGCGTGGAGAAAATACTTATAAAGGTAAATAACTGCGCTATGGTCAAGGAAGGTACTGAAAAGCTACAAGAAAGAAATGAAAATGTGTAGATCTGTATGTTTAATCTAATCACACTAATATTATAATCGCGAAAGTTTGCATGTTTAGATGTAAGGATGTTTGTTACCTACTTCTTCACACCATCGACCGAGCTGAAATTTTGCATAGATGTAGCTCTAAGCCTGGAATCAAACATAGGCTACAAATAACCTTTAAACGTTTCCAGAAAAACAACGCGTGCGAAACCGCGGGCAGAAACTAGTATGTATAATGTATTGATATGGATCAGTTGAGCTACCTGTAGATTGTTTGGAACAGTCTGCAGTTACCTTAATTGTTTCAATTGTAAATACTAGCTCTAATTTGTTGTTATTATTGAATTGTAATTTTCTTTGTCAATAAAGTCGCAGGGAGCCAGGCTCAGGACCGCTACTTGTGGCATTGGAGAGGCCTCTGTCCAGCGGTGAATGCAGTGGGCTGAACCGATGATTATGAGAGACTAGCTTCTGCCCGCGGCTTCGCACGCACTTTATCGGAATAAAAAGTACCTCTTGTCAGTTCCCAGGATACCGTAGACGGTATCCTGGGAACTGACAAGAGGTACTGGGATACTGGGGTACTGGGAGGTAGACCTCCCTGCCAAATTTAATTACGATCCGTTCAGCCGTTTAGGCGTGAAAAGGTAACAGACAGAATTACTTTCGAATTTATAATATTAGTATGGATGCATGTATCTTGTACTTCTGCTGACATAGCAGTGATCGGAAATTCGGGCGCTTATATACTTAATTTGGTGAAAAGATATAACATGGAGCGGTTACTTTCGGGAGTTCGGAGAAGTTCCCGGGAATTCCGGCATTAAAATTTTCTAGAATATTGATGTATTTTCGCCAGAATGTTATTTATAGACGAAATATAAGACACTTTTATTCTGAAGCGTTTTTCACTAAGTCGATATTATTTTATGAAAAAAGTTTTGTTATTTACATAATGTCCAAATTTTCTGGATTGCTTACTTTTTTGTCATAAGTAATTTGATTTTTGATTTCTGGACGAAATATCAGTTAATATTTCCCAGTTTTTTTTCTAATACATATATTGTTATTAAAAAACTTGTAAGAACAAAAGTATTTTATATGATTGGAAATTTTAGATTTATGGTAGAGCGAGTGAGACAACAAATATTACCTGTTTCCGGTCCTGTCGGGTCCCTTTGTTACATTTGTTATTGTCTCATTCGTCGCTTGACTGTCTCTTCGTCTACTCATCGTTCGGGTGTTCTATTAAGTGATAATTTTTCTAACGACTTGGCTTTACAACGGTTTTTGATTTGCATTGTGAAAATGTCATTGTGTAAATGTCAAGAGAAATAGACAAAAAATTGAAAATATGGAAAAAATAATGATTATTTATTGTAATTCGAGCTCACTACAGCCTGACACAGGAACGTTAACGTCCTCAAATGTAATGGATATCCATTCTGACAATTAGTTAAATAAGTAATAAATTTTTGTAAAGAAGTTTTCTTAGTTCTGTTACAGAAATTTTGTTCTATAAGTCGTTATGTTGTATGTTATCTTTTTTTTTGTAAATAATCGAACAATACGAATTGAAACAATAGTAAAAATATGAGTTTTTACTCATATTTTTACTATACTTTTAATTTTAAATCTTGGGACTTAAAAAACGACTCTTGCTATTATTATGAAAATTTGGAACAAAATAACTTTTGTTTTGTTTTATCAAGAAATATCGAAATAAGTGATAATTGCGAAGGAATAAAAGTATTTTATTTTTCACCTAGAAAAAGAATTTCGGCAAAAAATCATCAATATTTAAAAACAAAATCTTTTTTTCTGGAAATATCGACTTTAGTGGAAAACGCATCAGGCTAAAAGTGTCTATAAATAAGATTCCGGCGAAAAAACATCACATTTAAGAGAATTCTAGAATTCCCAGGAATTTCTCGGAATTACCGAGAGGTGGTTTTAACCGCTCCATTATTTATCGCCAATTTTAGGTAAATAAGCGCCCGAAATTCCGATCACTACACATACCTAAGTCTAGGAAAAAGAAAAACACTGCTTAAACATTGCTTAAAGTTAAGAGATAGTAGAAGACGGGCAATCTTTATTTTGTAAGGTAAAGTAGTAAAATGGAGGACGACGAGCAGAGTTAGGTACTAACTTGGATCAATATAATTTAAATGAGTAAGACAACAATGGATTTATTTTTATACGTTCATAAAAATCGTCGTTGTAGCGCTCAAACAAGAGTTGTAAAAGACGGACCCGACCCGACCCTAACGAGCGAGACCGACTGACACGGATGACAAACAGACAGCGTTGTTTTAGAATGTCTATAGTTCCTTTGGTTGAAAGAACTGAAAAAAAGAACTGAATCCAAAATCTTAGTTAAAACGAACATCTCTAACGTTTGTCAGCACGCTATCTACGCCTAACGATCCTAATAAGTAGGTGAGTCAGATTAGATTGCACATTTCAAGTGGATTGTATGACTCTACGCAACTAAGTAATTATGGTGATAATGATAAAATAATAATATATATTATTTTATATCCTAAATGCTATATTTTATTTTATCATTGGATGGATTATTATTAAACTCAATTTTATGCGAATGAATATAACTTACTCTCTCATGAAACTTTATACAACAAAACAAACTTGAAATAAGTTTAATTTGCGTTTATAGCCGCCGAGCGGGGTGGCTTGGGTCGGCAACTCGGGAGCAGATGTTTGGGTGGATAAACCTTTCTAATGAAGTTTAATACAATGTATTATGTTTTTTCACAAAAATATAGCTTAGCGTGTGTAGAAGCAGGTAAGCATTATGAATGAATGAGAGAACGTTTTGTACCTACTTAAAAGGTTAAAAGTAAAGTAATACATGGGATGGGAACGCATCAAGCTAACGCAAGGCATCAATATCGAAAGAACCGTTTCCGTTACGTGACTCACACCCATGGCACGTTTTACTGGATGCCAGCGGCCACTAACATACAAACGATACCAGTTTATAAGGCTTTAATTTTCCGAGAATTCCTCAACATTGAATGTATTACAATTGAATTGGACCTACTTCTGCAATAAGGAACCAACCCGCACATGAGCCAAAATTGTGTTAAGTACACAGAAAAATTGGATCTACTTCTGCAATTTGGAACCAATCCACACGATGATGGTTTTGAGATAAAGTAGATTTTGTGTAAAAGTTATGTAAAAATATTTTGAGTCAAATTTTTACTTTATATGAATACAATATTGTTCAGAAATGTGAATTTTATTTTGTTACCTAAGGTCTCCAAATCTACTTAACAGATCAAGATCAAGAGTGCGGTTCGAGTCGCGCGTGTTCTAACAAACAAGATTCGTAGTTAACCCGCTTACTTTCATACTAAATGATTTGTTTCGAAAAGATAACATTCTAGAGGTAAGGTACACCTTCCTGGTTTATTGTAGTTTAGTTAGCAACTGAGTGACCAGCTGGTAACATGAGCCCCACATTCACCGCAAAGCCTCGCCCACCACACGCCGTCTGGCAACTGACAAAGAGAGTCCTTGTGTAGTAAGTAAAGTACGAAGAAACCTTTCGATTGGTTCCACGGCAAAACTCGTCCACCAAGAAGCCGGTAAAGTGCTTCTTGTCTTTCGAGACTTACTGTGTGATATTCTATACACGTTGTTCGCCAGACATTCATTGAGGAGTTTCGTTGGCTTTATCGACAGTCGGTCGTCGTGGGGTTTGATTCTATTGAAATTTACTGAAAAGTGCTATAATCTTATAAAATAGCCTACCTAGTACGTTTGTTGCCTTACGAAGGCTATGTAATATTCCCAGCCCGTAATTCCAAACGAACAATATAAATAGCCGACGGCCAACGGAGATCCGATTAATTTGCCCGTTAATCCATGAAACTGAAAGTTTGCTCAATCTTACTTCGATAAACATTGCAACTATTGCAAAATTGCCCTTCGATGTAGGTACAGGGTGAAATACAAAGCAAACGAGCTTGAATTTTTAGAACATGATTATTTATATTATGCACGGGGTCCTGTGCCTACTAATGTAAGAATCTTTACGTAAGACATCAAACAAAAACCCAAAAAAATTCGACCTCGACGGGACTTGAACCCGCATCCTTCCCTATTCATTTTGTTATAAATTACCCCGAATGTGAGGCTTACGCACTATAATAATAAAAAAATCTCTATATAATTTACATCATGCATTTACTGCCACTGCAATTATTGATGTGATGATGTTTTGTTTTAAGGTACTAAATTATTGTATTAAAACTAGCAGGTCCATCACTATTAGGTAACTTGACATGACCCAGAATATCACATTAATGAACTAATTTTAGTAAACTATCATGCATCTAACAAACTACCAATATTATAGTATTGAATAAACAACTTAGCAATTCTATAACTCAAACTAATAAAATTAGTTGTAACTAATACTTATTTTCTGTCACAGAACAACTATAGGTATAGTACCTACGTTCTATCTCATTAGACGTGCCTGAAACTTTAAATCAACCCTTTTTGTTAATCGGTCCGATTACATATCGGTGCGGACCGCCCTAACCGGTGACATACGTAATCTAGTAAAACCACAATCCCCAGCAACCGGTCCAAATTTAAACCCTCGGTACAAGAATAACTCATTGAAATATAAATAAATAGCAGGCATTATATTTATCTACCTCTACTTTTAGCAATTTTCTTTTTATAGAAACACCCATACAAATGGCATACTACCTTATTCAAAATTACTAAATGGAAAGTTACAGCGGTTCTCTAAAAATATTGTCGTAAAGGGCAGGTATGGGTTGTAATTTAAAATCACCATATTGTATTTTTAAGTTAGCCAGCCTCAGAATTTATTAAAGTAGCTAAAATAAGAAATTAATGCACTTCTCTCGTTGCAAGTTGTTCGTAAGAAGACACCATATTGCACTCAGATGCCGTGTCAACTCTGACGTCATAACAAAATATTTCATTCTCACGGAGGACGTGAAATAAAATGGTAGTGGCGGCAGAGGAGGAGACTATTCATTGCATGAAATACTAGATTTCTTTATTTGCACGAACAGTTTAAATAAAATTCAAAAATCCAATAAATTATAATATTTAGATATATCTCTTCGCATTATCGAAACTATTAAGTAACATAAGTAACTCTTGCGGCGTGAGACAAAAGAAAACTGAAGACAGTGCCTATAATACCTAACAACTAAATACATTACAATACAACGCTGTGCTGTGACCACTGAATTATTATTACTAGCGTACATAATATTTGTAACTCAATGTGCTGTAACAATAGTAGTGAATTTTAGCAAGTTAGTCTAAACCTAAACACCAGCAGCCTTATTGTCTAACTTGAAATCCATTACCAGTGAACTTCAAGTCGACTACCAGTGGTCGACCCAGTCAGAATGTCGTCGGAAATGTCAGAATTGTCTCTAAGGTATTCAACTGGTCTTCGGTTTCGGAATGAATGATCCATGTGAATCCAATTTCTCATGTTCCATGCGTTTCGTTAAAGCAAGTAGGACTACTAGTACTGGTACTATATGCGATTTAGCTGTTTTACTAGTTGCAAAAACGGTAATTATATTTATTATGCTGTAAAAACACAGCCTTTGCATTATTTTTGTCAATAATTGCAATTTAGTCACGTATTTTGTCAGTATGTTTGCTGCAAAGGTAGTAACGAAACGCAAGTTTTCTTCAAACTGTCAAACTCATTCATGTCACTGTTGGAGTTGTCAAAAGTACACGGTTTCTTTTGTTTAATGTCAAAAGTACGGAGTTTTTTTTTGAGATGGAACAATACAGCGAATCTTGTCGTAAGAATCGACCCCTATAACTCAGCCCGTGGATGTCATAAGAGTCGACCCCTATAAACCAGCTAGTGGATGTCATAAGAGTCGACCCCTATAAACCAGCCAGTGGATGTCGTAAGAATCGATCGCTATAAACCAGTCTGTGGATGTCGTAAGAATCGACCTCTTCAACACAACTCGTGGCTGTAGTAAGAACGCCTACAGGACCCTACCAGAGAACGGGTAGTAGCTTCCTTCTGTGTATTTTAACACCTCTACTGCCCCAATCCACCTGCCAAGCGTGGTGATTATGGCTAAACAGCCCTTGTTTGGGGAGGACCCGTTGTTTGAATAATTTTATTTTGCTTCAAACACAATGTTCACCACAATTTTCTTATATTGATTCAAATTTGGCCAAAACAATTCAAACAAGATTCGAAAGAGCACCCTGCTACATCTGACGTTTCACATGGGCTTGAATTTGCTACTGAAATTCATTTCGGCGTTACGCATTACCAAAATACGAAGTTCCATTCATTCACTAGGTTTGAATTTCGCTGGTAATAGTGTTGAATGTGACATTTATTTACACAACACGAAAGTGACAATCGAAGTCCAGGCTAGGTATCAAATGTCAAAAATGAAGTCGATGTCGATTACCAGTTGACTTAGACAATAAGGCTGCGGGTAGTGAACCTGTTGGCATGGCACTAACAATAATAAAAATAAGCAGAAAATGAGTGTACAAATTGAACCTTTCATCAGAAATAGTCCAAAAGTTAAGGTGTGTTCCTTTCGAGGAAAGTTTAAGCCATGCATCTACCTTTTTTGTGCAAGGGCCAATAATCCATTTTTCATCGCCCGAAGGGCCGCAACCTGCAATACTCTATTTAATTTTACTATCTGCCCTAAAACAAGCAAGTTTAAAATTTTCAATAGGTTTTATGGGTTTATTTATTATTAAAAATTATTTATTTTTTAAAAACCTTACAAAATAAGTACAGAAACTTGAATCAATGCGATGTTTGACACTGTTTATTTTTGACGAGTGTATCGATGTCAGGCTTTATTTTTGAAGTTGCAACCCGTAGACTACCTTCCAGATGTGAGTCTGTAATTCTTGTCCTTGTTTTAGACTTGACATTTTTCATGCGAGAAAACAGTTGCTCGCACACATAAGTGCTCCCAAACAATGATATAATTTTTTGGGCATGTTTGCGTATCTCTGGAAATCAATTTTTAAACAAAATATGTTGAATGTACCGACTGGATCCGCGAATAGCGAAATATTTAGCCGCGAATACAGGAAACTAGTCACAATTTTTTTACCCGCTAATAGAGAAAACGCGAAAAAGGGAACCGTGAATAAAAAGTTATTACTGTAAGTAAAATATTATAATTTGCTATGGCCTCCGAGGGCCGCAAGAAAACACCCGGCGGGCCGCATGCGGCCCGCGGGCCGCGGGTTGAAGACATTTGGTTTAAGCCTAAATTTAGCCCCGAGCCATATACACTGCTTTGCACCACGCAAGAGATTGGGAAAAGACGGGTGGGGAGAATAACAATTTATAAAATGCGATGTAAGGTGTTTTGATGTTATTTGCTTTTCACGCCGTAAGTACTGAACGTACAGACGAACATAGGCTGGGCCCCTACTCGTAAAAACGACAGTCGAAGTTTCTGACTCGTTTTCGTGCATATGCTATCTTAAAAATTGATAACACGTAGTTTTGGGCCAGGCATAACATAAAGCAGCAATGGACACGTAAAGGCTGTTGTGTGATGATTTATTAACATAAAGATTTATTTTTAACCCAAGAATAACGCGTGCGTGCGACGACGTCACGTAAGTTTAAAATGCGTTTATAATGTAGCTAATTAAATAGAGATATCTAGACAACTATGCAAATTTTACGACTCATGTCAACTAGAGCCGTATGTGCCCGAACTAAGTAATGCTACAGTTGGAGGTATTGATTTCCAGTGTAAATTAGGTCACAGCACAAGCTTTTTCGGATTTATTATTCAAAGAAAAAGGAGCCTTCTCGTCAATGTGAAATGTTTGTTGCTTCAGAAAATGTTACATCCCGATAAAACCACAAGTTATATAAATAGTTAAAAACTTTCACACTTTTTCGATCCCGAGAGGATGTAACAATATCACAAAAGTTGAAACTTTAAGGTTTAGTTCGGTTAGAGCACTACGTAGGGGACAAAATGAAGAGTCTGGCACCAAATCCTTTTAGAAATTATTTATTGTTTGAATCTCAATTTAGCTAATGGATTATGGATTCTGCCTCGGGGACTGACGCAGTACCTATAACCAATAACTGATAATATTTTCAATGACATGCAAAGGCTTTTAAGAATAACATCGTTCCTGGTTTAAATTATGGCTATACAAAACGCGTGATGCTGCCCTGAATAGCCATGGTTAAAAATAGAAGCTAATCGATCTTATTATTTGTGTCACCTGCTCGCAACCTGTAGTTACGAGAAACTACATTAACTTGTCCCCTTAAATACACTTTTCCCTAATATTTTTTTTTTGTAGAACTACAGCTAAATTTCGTCTCTGTGAAAGACTTCAACTGGAACAACGTCAACGTAATAAACAATGCTCATTCAAGTAAGGTAATAAAAAGCGTTTTGAAGTTACGAATTTCAGAAGTTTAACGACTGAGTTTAAGTAAATGGAAAATAAAATGCCAACAACAACGAGTAAACTTAGGAGCATTTTATAAATTTATTATACTCGATTAGATATTACGCATTCGTGGCGTTCACTGGAACTGTGCTCGTAAAAACTTGAGAGCGCCTTCCATTCCACGGCTTGCCAGCGGATTCTTGTTATACCTATACCTTCGTACCAAAAGCGTAATGAAGGTACAGCAATATCAGGTTATGTCTGGGTACCAATAACATAAGACTATTGAAATATTTAAGCAGGCAGATGACATCCGAGGTTCTTTGTAATATTTTATTCACGATTTCAGAAAATTCAATAAGTTCCCGTTGATACTAGAGCTTAATTTCGAAGAGATTTTTTTAAATTTCTATCCGTGACTCGTAACCTCGGAAAGTGCTTTCAATCAAATCCTGGATGTAGAGCTCTATATACTTATTATCTCTTACCGGTACGACAAAGTTATTGACTTTTATGAGATACAAAGGGTCAAATTGATAAACGGAATAGTTTGTGAAAGTAGGTGCCAAACATTTCTAATTAGACCACACAACCAGTTGTTGTTGTGTAATAAATAATAGAATTCCTAAGAATGTAAGTTATGATAATGACATTGTGCAAAACACAATAGGTAACACACAATTGAGACGATTTGCGTTCCTTTAGGACTAGGAACCCTTAGAAACGGCCGCGCCGCCGTATATGGGAAATAGAAGGCATTGAACCCAGTCCTGTTACTACGAAGCTTCATTGCCTGTATTTACGCGGCTCGCAACATGTTTTAATATTAATAACGCTATACAAGTGACTCCTGTTGATGGTTTCGCGAGAACAGCCTTTAAGGGAGATGTTTACAGACTCCAGACGGCCTCCTTACGTACGTTGACTTTAGGATAGTAAGATACTTTCTTATTATCATAAGGTCCGTGATGTGAGTGAGACTTAACATCATACTAAGAAACTTTGACTGGAAAAGTTTAATATTCTACCACTTGCGGTCGTGATTACAGGATTTATGCTAACATTAATTTTAATTACGTGATATTATTTGATATACAGAGAGTGTATACCTACACTCAAATCTGTGAAATGAATGTTGCTCAGCATTCAGGACATTGCTAGTGTTCAGTCTCCCAAAATTATTTTTCGTAATGAAATGAAAAATCACTGTTTTTGTTTTAGTGATTATATAGCTGTTACCTAGTTGGTTTTCTGTTATTGTTATCAGATTTTCTTAATTTTTCATTCATAAATGTCCTTAAAATTTATTTTACTAAGCTTTGGTCTAAAAGTAAAAATGGCAACACCAGACGAGCCCAGATGGGAACCTTAAAGGCACGCATGGCTTGCTTACACTACATCAGGTCCTTGTAAACCGTCTGAAGAGCTCTTCTCCCGTGAGGTAGCATAAGTAGTCGCAGCGTTCATCAAACTATACTCAAGGCAACCGATCTGGCGCGGCCGGCGAAGGTCCGCCTGTGACGCATGAGGTTGCGGGTTCGATTCCCGCCTTGGAACAAATGTTTGTGCGATCTGCAAATATTTGTTCCGGGTATTGTGGATATTTCTGTGTATAATCAAAAAATGCTGGTCTATCTATGTATTGTATTCATTAAGTAATATATCAGTCATCTAGTACCCATAACACAAGCGCTGCTAATCTTGGGGCTAGATGGTGCTGTGTGGATCGACCAGCATAAAAAAGGTAGGTACCTGTACCTATAATCATAGGTATACATAACTTATATAATTTAATATGACTCATGTTATATAGGTAATAGTTATATGTTCGTCAAAGTACATTAAACAAGACTTCAGAACACTAAAGTTACTAAACTATTGTTCAAATTTTCACGAAGATTTCGCCTGCATCGGGCGAAGTGTGAATAATACCAAAATTAAGACGCACGTAAATTCGTTATTGAATATTTCAGGTCCACTTAAAGTTAGTGAAGTTCATTAAGGTAGGAGATTAATTATGTATTGAGCAGGTTCGCCAAGGCGTTCGTGTTAATTTAAGTCACACTTCAGGATTGGTTATAATGAGGGCGTCGATTGTTCTTAATTATTTTAGGTATACTGAATGCTACTTTTACGTTTACTGGTTGGTGTTACAATACACGTAGGTGGCAGCTGTTACGAATCGGTGCTGAAAATAATATAGGATATAATACCAAACAATACCTCGAACTTAAGAGGGCGCGCCATTTTGTGAAAAGGTTAGGCATAGGATTTCGCGTTCCTATGACTATTCTTTCCAAAAACGTATGCTAACAGCGTAAGCGCAAAAATGTAGTTTTTGCTTATATACACGAAAACTACACTACATAAGAAGAAACTGGTTCAAGGAACCAAATAATTACCTAGTACCTACGAATCAAAACATAAGTAATTTCAATAGACCGCAGGGTTCCTGAGATCTCGACCAAATTAAGTGCGAAACAGTGCACTTTTATGACTTTTTTCTCTATCGTGTTTTCACATTCAAGGAACCAAAGAAAAAATATAAAATTCGAGTTTTTTACCATTATAAATTATATAATAATAAGTAATTATATATTGACATAAAAGCTAGTGTAAAAGACAATATGAGTCCATAGGCTCCTGAACTAGTTAAAAACTGTGTTTCAGGAGCCAATGAAAATAGATAGAAGTCAAATGTGGGAGTGTCCAAATTAAGCTTCAGTGCCTGCCACAGTGGAGGATTCAGGGAATCCTCTGAAATTAATAAATTTCATGATTTTTCGTATTTTTCTTCATACATTCGTTCCAAAGTTTAAATACTGCAAGATGTATTTAAACTTTGCCTGCAAGATAAACCTAAGTTTGCGGCGTGTCAGACCAGCTGTTTAATTTAAATAAAGTGTAAGTGGATTATTTACTAAAAAAAATGTTTTTGTTGTTTTGTACAGAACATGCAAGCCACAAATGAAAAGACTTTAGAATCTTGGTGTCTTCTCTTTTTGCCGACTTTGTGTTTTTGCCGCCTTTGAACCTAACTTTCGTACCTACCCATAAAAACTGGATCAACCAAAGCAATTACATAAAAAAAACTGATTTATGTCAAATTATATGGTTTTTTTTATTTATCATGATTTTTATCAACCCTGGAGTAGGTCTATGCAACTTAACTTGTCTATATGAAGCCTTCTTATAAAACTATCAAATATAAATTCTTAGTAGGTAGGTAGGTATGCATATTTCAATGCACCACTAATATAATTATGTTGTTTTTCCAAAGTGCAAGACAACTTTGCTTGTTCAGACAGTAAGTAACTTTATCAAACAACAGTTTCAATGAAGTATTTTATTACAGTTTTAATACCTACAACATATATTATTATTATTACACACTTAGAGACTGTAAATCAACTGCTAAGTTAATTGATCAGACAAGGATTAGAAAAATGTGTGGTGATTTCTCACAAAAAAGACAGTAAGAAGTTTCGTTTCTCAGATAAATAGAGGTTTAACAAATTACCTGTTGAGTCTATTGATGATGTGAGATGAAACATCAGAGTGAAGTAAATCACGAAGGGTCCGATAAGTTTCCGTGGATACATTTTACACCACCGTTCTAATTCTTCCATGGTAATTTCATCAATTTATTCAGTCCAAAATTATAGCAAGTCCATTGTATACCGGTTGCTAGGATATACTGTACCACAACATTGAAAATGCACTATTACACCTGTGGAATTTGGTTTGGTTTGCTGCAAGGAATTACTCACTTCACAAGTTCACTCAACTTTTTATGCACGTAACTTTGAATGTAAGAATTAACTTTTCAAGGACTTTAACACGACTGGATCAATGCACGGACTTTATAATTAACTGTCCTTCACATCGAATACATTGATTTCGTTTATTTTAGAAGTTTTGTAAAAGTTTGAAAGTTTTTGAAACTATTTCACAATACGCGATTGCTCCATGAACCGATGAACGAACACAACAAAAGCAAGCGACAGCGAGCGAGCGAGCGAAGAATAGGAAAGGGGGAGGGGAGTTTGGCAGGATGCGGGGGGAGGTTTTTAGGGTTACCATGTGTATTTGAACATGACTCCACTTTTATGTCAAAGTATATGCTCTGTATTTTGGAATTGGAGTAGGTACCTATTTTAGGAAATTATTGTTAGCAATATTGTTTATAAGATAATCTATGTTGTCTTTAAAATCAATTTTTATGACTTTTAATTGAATATTATTATTGTATAATTATTCAAAACATTGTTTCATAATTTTGTACGGAAACAGTGTTTTGACTCGCTCGCCACTCCTGCCTACGCTTTTGCCGCAACCAATCTGAGGCTGGCACGACTATTGCCGACTATCGCCGAGCGTTACCGATCTCGGTTTTTTAAAATGTTTATTGAATATTAAAGGTTTTAATCAACATGATTATGCCACCCTCGAAACTATACTTACATAATTATCTTACTATACCTACGCTTAATACCTATTTTTTTAACATCTTAAGTGCTTCCTCCGAGAGCGGCGGCGCGTAGCCAAAATATTGTTGACTACACCAATAGAAAACAAATTAACATTGTACTTATTATACAAAGCAAATCATTCCACTTCGTTCCAGACAGACTCTACTCACAACATTATGATACACATCTACCCATCTACTACGTCACATTCGGTATAGATCGCGCAAATCTTTAAAAATTCTGTGAACATAGCCTCGAACGCGAAACTGCGCATGGTACAGTAGAGTGTGTAATCAATCATGATACCATCTTCTATTTCTTCCCCTGCAAGACAATCGACCTCCTCGTTGCCAGATAAGCCGATGTGTGACGGAATCCATTGCAGCGTGATGTGTTTGTTTTTACTCGATATAGGATTGTGAGTAATGTTTTTGGAACGGCGGCGGCGGCGCGGCGGGGCGTAAGCGCAATAATCAAGGCAAGGTTTAGATATAAGGTTTTTATTATGTTATTTTTTAAGTGCTATAAAGTGTTCATTCATTCATTCATTCAAGTTTTTGCTTATACAAGAAAACTACACAACATTTATGAAGAAACTGGTTCAAGGAACTAAATAATGAGTAATAACCTGCTAATCAAAACATAAGTCATTTCAATAGACCGCAGGGTTCCTGAGATCTCGTTCAAATTAAGTGCGAAACAGTGAACTTTCGTGACTTATTTCTCTATCGTGTTTTCACATTCAAGGAACCATAGAAAAAATTTAAAATTTTATGTACCTAATTCGAGTTTTGCCCTTGAATACTGAGATCTAGGCCTGCGGTTTGGTTGTCAAACTGACAACCAAACCGGTTAGGTTCGCCCCTTAAAACAACATATTAGAAGATATTTGTAATGTAGACCACTGCGCTATCAATATTATAATTTCCTACTTACCTACTTATAATTTTTTTACTTTCTGACCACAATTTTAACTGATGGTAAGTGATGATATGGACGGCTGACAATGTATCACGAAGGTCTAAAAGAGACCTGTTCACTCTTATCTTGAAGATATCCAGTTCTGTTTTACACAACTATGTAATCTTATTAACATAATTCTCAATGGCATTTATACGTACGAATTTCGCTGGATATAACCTCAATATTTCGCAACAGACCGCTGAATCGAAAAAAAGAATACCATTTTCACCATTTACAAACCCACATCATTTTCGTATTATTTACATTTTTAATTTACTCATGCTAAATTACAGTTGTTTTGTACTGAGCTAATTCGAGGACAGGCAGGCAAACGGACGGACGTAATCTTATGGCGAATCTGGGTTCCTTGTTGACTATGGATCCCTCAGAAAAACCTTTTATTATCGTTCTGAATAAGATTCCCTACACTTTCACTGATTCTGTGTCGTGTGTGTCCCCAGCCAGCCAGCCTGTCCCAGTTTAAAAGAACGTATTATTTATTCAGCTTTCTATTAAAACAAAACCATATATTTATATTGAAAACGTAGAATAATGTGTTTTTTGCCATTTAATCAGAGAAATCAATGTTGTGTTGGCAGCACAGAGACATTGAATGAGTCAGTGAATGGTTTCATTCACTCGTTCACCGCCATTGCTTCGAAAGCACATTTGCACAGACTAAAAATATTTTTAGTGTTGTTCGCAGTTCCTTTATTTTTTCCGAGTTTCAAAGTATATCGTAGTGATTTTTTCTCTATGTCTAAAATATGGGCTCATAATATCATAATAATTTTTGATGAGAGACCACTTGACAAGTTTCTAGCTTGTCACGGACTATGATGTGACATGGTTTGTCTGGAGATAAAACCTACGGCAAGCAACAGGGGGTTGCCAATTTGCCATCAAACACCGAACCTATAAACTTTACCGGCGAGTGAGCCTTTAGAAATTTAGACGAGCGGAGCGAATCGACAAATATTTTGTGTTTTTTGTATTTTGTTTGCAGTGGTGGGTAAGATATCATTACATAGGGATCAGGCTCTGGCATAGAAGAAGCACAAGGTAAACAGGCGGCGACGAGTGGAGCAAGCCGCGAATAATCTATGGGTTTTGTTAAAATTTTTTTGGTGCGCTAGTAGGCAATGTGACCTCAAACTGGATTCAAGCTGTTGACAATAGCCTTGTTATCTGCGAGCAGCGTGAGCTAGAATATTTTGTGGTTTCGTTAGAGTGTTTTGCAAACTGACCAAGACGGCTAAGAGGCAACCAATAAAAGTTGCCGGCAAGCCGAACGAGCCACGACAATTTTTGTATTTTTTTATCAAATTTGGCAAAGTGACCTAAAGAGATCTGGATCTTAGTCAGAAGGAACAAATCTTATCGACGAGTGGATCAAAAAATCAAAACTCAATTTGTTGTCTACTTTGAAAGAAAGAAAGAATAATAAATTTATTTGGTGTGGGTCCAAATAAATTTATTTTACATAACACGACACATTACAATAATATACAGGTACAGGTTGTAGGTACAAGAAGCACATAAGGTATATTTAAAAAAAAAGCGAAAATAAAATAGTAATAAAATAGAGTGTTACATAAGGGGCTTTTGTAATTAACTACATATACTGTCTTTATACTATTGTGGGTTGGTTGTAATTAAAGAGAGTTTGTTTCACTTTACTGCGTCTATTCAATATACGAGACACGAGTACATAAAATTAACGTTTACGATATCTTTAATCCTTATTTTAGGATGTGTGCTAACAATTGGAGGTTGCTGAAGTGACTTTAGAATATGTATGATACAGCAGAGGGTTGAGGAGTGACTGGTTAAACTCGACTTAGCTCTGAAAAAGCTGACTTCACGAAACGCGTTTGCGCCGCGTACTTTATGCTAAACTGTGTCACTACAGGGCCAAAAAGGTCCCTGTCTCAGCATTATGCCGCTACAAGCCGAAACTAGTAGGAGCGCTGATTTACGGCCAGGTCCTGGTGTGGTGGCACAAAGCTGGATTACATATCGTGGATGTAGAAGCCAAATTAAATAACTAACAATACTAAAATTGGGAGAAAAACGCTTTTAATTTTAATTGACTTTTTGAAATTTAATTTGATTAACTGTTTTTTTTTTGCGACAATAATGGCGATAATTATTTTTTTGCTAAACATTTTAGAGTCCACTTTTTGATATTTTTAGATTATTGTTCTACCTATGTTTTAATTTAACGATAATCATGTTTATGTAACAATGTTTATGTCAGTTATTTACTTTGTGTATGCTAGTTGTTTATTTTTCCTCCGACAAAATTTTCCGTTGAAGCTTAAAAAGCATACGGTAGATGCCCTTATTTAATTCCACTTGTCCAAAACTTGTAAAAAATCAATGAGCTTTAGTAGACAATTTAAATAAGTGATTTTATTTAATTTGTTTTTTATCATAACACACGAAAATGCAATACCATCTTATTACATTTTTCCAATTTCATTTGCTCTTGGTGGACCATAAATGTGTCATTCTGCCTATGCCTATTCTGCATTTACGCTGTCGCAAAGTTATTAATGATCTAATTTATCTATTTATGGCTGCGTTATTTAATTTTCCTTCGCTACTTATTTGTCTATTTTGAGAAGTTTATTTTTCCATCTGTTCCGACTTGCAAGTTTCATTTACAGATAACTTTTTGATAAATTATGATAGTGAAAAGTTAGTGACAAAGAAAGATACAGCTTGAATTTGACTTTATAGAAATGTCAAAATATGCAATAAAATCGATTACGCAAAATGTGTTAGTTATTTAATTTGGCTTCTACAGCCACGTTATGGGTACCTACATGTACATAAAATAAAAACAATTTTACACAGGAAAAAAAACAAATTGGCATAATCACAGAGAAACTTAGATTTCTTTGCGTTGGTTGACAAAGTGACCTCGCAGATTATTTGTTACATTTTTGTACTTTTTATTGTGGTGGTTGGATTGATTCAAAATGACTATAACGGACCAACCAGAAAATTCAAGTCCATTGCCTCTGCGCTGAACAAAACATAAAGCACAAAACACCAGTAATATCGGAGAGCCGAGCAACTGCGATTATTTTCTTGCAGATGATAACCATAATCAAAGTGACAGAAGTAAATAGGAAAAAATAATCATCAAGCTGTGGATTTTTTAAGTAAGTAGGTTAGCAAAGATTTAGAACGACCCTCGTGACCCTGCCTGGAACCGTGCCTGTAATATCGGTGAGCGGAGTGAGCCGCCACATTTTTGCCGTGGTACCGTGACTTCACGGATCACCTCAGATGCTTCCAGAGACCACCACCGGTTAAGAGCTATTGATCTAGCTGCACAAAGTAAGCACACAAAAGTAGTTATTTACTCAAATCAGTGGGTTTTTTGAAGAAGAGAAGCAAATCAGGGCAGATTCATTTGGGTTCACAGCAAAAGCCATTCATAAAAGTACCTAAATGTTTCAAGATATTCTGGTATCGAATCGTCCTGAAGTTTCCGAATCGATTAAATCAAGCTGTCAAGCACATCACTACACGTCCCTTTCTTTCTTTTGCACCGTTCATGTCATTTCGGTTCTTTCGGGCAGGTTATAAATCCTAGGTAATCATTGTTTCCAGAGAGAAAACCACTAAATCTGATCTAATTTTAGTGCTAGATATTGTTGCGTATCATTGTGGTGTATTTATTTTTGTTATTGTGTGTCTAAAGTTCAGTGATAACCTAAGTTGTTTCACGGTGTTTTGATGGCTAGCCGTTCCGTGAGAGTTTGCGTTTAGCTGGTTAATTCTCTTTTTCTCAAGATTTATTTGTTTTATTTCAGCCATGGTGCGTATGAACGTATTGAGTGATGCTCTGAAATCAATTCACAATGCTGAAAAGCGCGGTAAAAGGCAAGTCCTCATCAGGCCTTGCTCCAAAGTTATCGTCAAGTTCTTGACTGTGATGATGAAGCACGGTTACATTGGAGAGTTTGAAATCGTGGACGACCACAGAGCTGGAAAGATTGTTGTCAATCTTACCGGCCGACTGAACAAATGTGGAGTCATTTCACCTCGTTTTGACGTACCCATCAATGACATCGAAAGATGGACAAACCTCCTGCCCTCACGACAGTTCGGGTAAGAAAATTTATGATAATGAAGTAATAATTACTCAACATGCACTCAGATCAATATGGTGCATTGTTTACATAGTTATTAAGCTATTCAGTAGGTAGCTGAAAAACTGATAGAAGTTACACAACAAAATCATGGATCAGCTGTTTTTTTGGATTGTTTTTGGAAAAGCTCTAATAATCTAAAAATAATGCTGGACAATTCACACATCATCATTAAGCCTCAAACCTAAGCAGTGCTGGTGTTGGGTACTAGATAATTGATATACTTTGTCCTTATCATACTTACCATACCTAGAAACATTATTTAAATCTATCATAGAAAACAGCCAGACTAGGAATGAATATTTCTACAGATTGTACAAACATTCATCGCACCCAATCAAATTGAACCATAAGCTACAAGCTGGGTCACAGGCGTACCTTCGCCTGCTGTGCCACTGAGCTTGAAATATTGGAATGGATTGTTATATAAACTATGCCTTTGTGCCATAGTTTCTATAGCCCATAGATGTAAGGTTTTGACAATAAAAAACATGCATTGTCATACTCATGGTTACTAACAAGACAATTCCCTAAAAAAAATCTTGTTTACAAATGATCATATTTTCACATATAATTTAGAATCCCACCGCACAACTACCGCGGATCACCAATAGTTCTTGTTGGTTGACATTTGATAAGTTGTGCTAAATTAAAATAAAGAAACTCCATAATGATGTTCCATGTAAGTTGTGGGATGTTGTCAGTGTTCCTTTAAACATTATTGTCTTTGTTAGTCTAACAGCTATGCCTACCAACCAGATCCATGTAAATTATGTTTTATAATTACTGATATATTTTTTGAAACCTCTCAATGATTGTTTTGCCCATAGTCAGTTTAATTTTAAAGAACATTTTTGCATTGGATATTGAAAACCCTGTTTGGTCCTCGTTGTTTCAACAATAAAACCTTTCAAGTATTCTAGTCAATTTTGTTTCTTTTTTTCAGATACCTGGTTCTCACAACGAGCGGTGGAATCATGGACCACGAAGAGGCCAGAAGGAAACATCTTGGAGGAAAAATTTTAGGCTTCTTCTTCTAAGTATAAGCAATAAATAACTAAAAAAACTAAAACATTTTATTCTTCTCAACTTGCACAAAATAATGTAATCTCTTGGTAGGAAAGTCTAGGTATGCATTTTGTCAATATTTTAATCTTTAGATGTAGTTAAGTAGGTATGCTAAAACCTGTAGGTAGGTTAGGTAGTCCAAATTTCTTATAAAGGCAAAGGCTATTCAATGATTCTTGTCAATCCTATAGATAAGATTTACTTAGCCATGTCATATGACAAGGGTTTGCTTTGCTAAGATAAAAGTTTCACAGCACCACACACACACACGCAGTAACTCTTCATAACATGGGGCACCCTTGACATTTTGTCACAAAGTTTTATTCTAAGCAGGTATTCAAGTCAAATTAAAAATGTTAAACCAAAAATTCACTTTGTTGCCGCGTCTTTTTTTACGCTTTTTAGATTACTTGTTGATTTGATATCCTTCATTAAAATTTGCTTTTTTTTTAATTATAGAGTGTTTAATCATGTTGAATAAACCCTCTATAATTCATTAAAGAAGGAAAAAAAAAGCAAATTTTAATGAAGGATATCAAATTGACAAGTAATGTAAAAAAGACGGTATTTTTGGTTAAATGAGGGCGGTTTGATAAACCCTCTTTTGCCACCCTTACAAATTATATCTGAAACTACGCCAAGCAAGTGAATTTTAGATATTTGTGTCGTGTTTTGTTTACTAACATTTAACATCGAGTTTGGCTACTGTTTATGCACAACTTTATTATGTGTAAAATGGATTTTCAGCCATCAACCTACAAACTGTTGAGTAAAGGATGACTCACGCTACACCGTGTCGGGTCCGAGCCGGGTGTCTGCCGTAGCACGGTCAACTAATGTTACATTTTGTATGGACACACGCTATTATACCGAGCGGCAACAGAGTGACGGCCGAGCAACGGACGACGCGACGGTCGGAAACAACTCGGCCCCAGCTCGGCTCAGTGCATGAATACAGTGCGGCCGAGCTGCGCCCGAGCAGTCGTTATGATGCTGTGTACAAGTGCACTGACGTTTTGTTCGATTTTTGCTCGGACCAGCTCGGTGACCGTGCAACGGCCGACACTCGGCTCGGCCCCGACACGGTCTTGCGTGAGTCGGCACGGGACTAGCTCGGTGACCGTGCTCACAGAACACTATTACTCCTACCGTGCTACGGCCCACACTCGGCTCGGACCCGACACGGTCTAACGTGAGTATTCCTTCTATGTGGGATTCAGTTCGATTTCGATGCCACCTTCTGGTGGATTTTGGAACTACCAGGATCAACACTACCTACGCCATCTATCTTTAGTACGTAGTTACGTTTTTGGTTCCATCGTAGATTAATAGATGGCGCAATGCAATGGTCTAATAACATAATCATCATGCGGATGCTATCGTGCTGGTGTAGGAATTTTTAAATCTACTTATTGTTTATGTGCAAGTACCTACGAGTCTAGTAGGTTCTGAACGTATTGAATACGTTTAGAACCTATGAGTTTAGAACTAATGAACTAAGATTCCGTAAATTTTACGGAATCTTAGCTCATATATTGCATTGTTTCAAGAAGGTACTAAGTAGGTACCCACTAAAGTAATATTAGTAGTAAGTACATATTTGTAACTCTAATGTATTTTTTGTTAATAAAAAAAAATTCTTAAAGTAGCATGTAGGTACAAGTAAATTACGTTCATAAGTTTTGATACCGTTTCAAATATAAACCCCCATTGGGTCGCTTGCATCAGATATGTAGGTATGTATGAAGGAACATTATCTGAAAATGGTACAACGTGCAGGTATCCTAGTTCTGTTGTTGTTGATAGCATTCACTTGCTCTTTATTTTTATTTTTTAAGTGCCGATACAGTAAGCATAATAGTAGGTATTTCTTTATAGAAGGTTTATTATAAGCAGAATCTGTTTTTACTCGTATTACAGGTACCCTTCAAATGTAGCCTAGTTTAGCGTAGTTAGCATAAGTTATTTTGAAAATCTACAGTCGCTTTGTTTTACTTTATTTATGTGATTGTACCTACATGTACCTATTCGTTGTAAGCTATTTTGCCTGAGATACAGGTTTTACCTAGTTTAGGCAAACGTAATCATTAGAATTTAAGTTATTATTATTAGCATTTTAAACATTTGTCTTGAGTAATTTTTGAATAAATTATTATTATTATTATTTTATTAGGTGCTCATTGACTCTCCATGTGCTACGCCATCATTTTCTTGTTCCCGTTCGTCGCGTCGCGCGTCGTCGTCGTCGGTCGCTTTAACGTACCAACCAAGTACCAACGCAACGCTCACGCTCGACTTGCTTTGCCGCCCGGCTCGGCTCACTCACTCACTTCATCACATCACTTGGCAGTTGCGCGTCGACCGGGCTATTCTGCGGCCGCTATCGTCACAGTGCGTCCTCAGTGCTAGTGTTTGTGCTCGTGTACTTACTTTATCCGATAATGATGGCTCCTGAGACGGTGGTAACTGTTGACCACAATAAGCCCACTCCTCAGGGTGGACCTCCCCCGCAGCAAGGTGGACCCCTGGACTGGCTTAAAATCAACGTCGACTATTTCAAAACGCCGCCCGGTATACTAAAAGTGGTCGAATTGGTAAGTAAATTCTAGTGGAGCTACTTCGGTCACACAGCTTTGTTAACAACTAGGTATCGTTTATTGCTTCTAACATTATGGAGCAGATATAGATGGAAAAAATTAACTTCTAATTACCAGTTGGTAATTAGAAGTTAATTTATGGATTAAAAGTGGATGCTGAAATTGATGCTCTTAGAACATCAATTTCCAACCACTTCTGCCTCCATTATTGGTGAAGCGATGCCGTTAACAGTTACTGCGACCCTCTAACGGCGTAGTCTGTTGATAGAACATGAAGATGTGAGAAATAATACCGCATCATTATTTGTCTGATCTTTTAATACTACATAAATGTGCTTGATGCAACGTGTACCTACATAATTTAATTTAAGGTGGGCAACTGATGTGACGTGCCAGGATTTCATTATAACAAACATTCATTTTTCATTATTGTTATGGTTTATCTTAATTAATCCAAGGTTATTTAACACAATTGCACACTAACCTACAGTGTTGTCACGGTTATATTTAGGTATGATGTGTCAAAAGACGTAGCTTTGTATATTCTTGTGCACTTCATTGAGGTCATAGAGCAAGAGCATTGTGTTTTGCTGAGAACACTTTTTGAATTGAAGTGGAGGTCAGTAGGTAAAGGAGAGCGGGGGGGCTGACACAGCAGGTTGTTGTGGAATGCACCCAAATGAAACCAAGGGTCGAAACTATACCCCAATTAATTTAAAATCGACAAAAACAGGCTGAAAGAAATAATACGGTCGGCAATTAGAAAAAACTTAAAAGTGAGAAGAGCGGTTTGTCATCATTTACTAGGTATGGGCGCTTAGTAGGGGACTAGATAACCTCTATGAGATTGTTTGGTTCGCAAGTACTAGATATTTTAGAGCACCTACTTGCATACATGTTTAAAACATAATGTGCTTGGAAAAACCTCATAGAACATTCGTACAATGACATTGATTTACAGCACTGTGGTTCTCATATCTTGATCAACCCAATTACCCTGTCACTAATTGGGTTGATCAAGTAATTAGATCCTTAGTGGGGAATTAACATTAGCAGCCGTGCGGGTCACGTAACATGCCAGCGATGTTATTGTTCTCATGAATTCCTGTAATTGTATTAAGTACTTACCTAACGTAAACTTATACGCAACCAGGTAAATATTTTTAATACTTACTGACTTGAATCAGAGAATTTCCTCATCAAAACACTTACGTCCACTACTTAGCATAATCTCCCCCGAAATCCGCATGCCAAGCTCTGCTTAGCTTGGGGCTAGATGATGCTGTGTGGATTGTCCAGCATTATTATTTATTCTGCCAAAATCCCCTCTGATTTTGCCATAACCACCGCGCTTGGAAGGTAGTCGGATGGTGATGCCAGTGGAGAACCAGACAAGTTATAACAAAACAAACGATAAATCAAACTAAACTTTTATCCGACTCTAGCTTGGGATGCTTGATCTTATTAACCTCAATCATTAAATGTTAAGCAGTGGGGTGAAGTGACTCCTTGCCACATGACGCCTAGTGGCCCTTATGAGGGCGCAATGCGCGCCATTTTGTATAAAGGATAGGCATAGGATTCCACGTTCATAGGAGCGTGTCAGAGCATAGGTACGTTTTTGGAACAAGCGGCGTAACCGCAAAAATCAAGTTTTTGCTTATTTACAAACTAACTACACAACTTATGAAGATTTTTTTTTCTGTCTTCTTTCCAAATTCAAGGAACAAAAGAAAATATGTAGATTTTATGTTATGCGAGTTTTTTACCGCGGGGATCCCTTGAGTACTGAGATTTAGGCCTAGTTTGATAACCGAACCCGTTAGGTTCGCCCCTTACTTGCAGCTGTAAGCGGAATGGACTCTACCGGGAACTCTATAGAGAAAGTAAATATTTCAGAGTTTCAAAATGTTTGTTACTAGACTAGAGCAGACAGTCACTAAATATCTACTTCACATTTCTTCCAATTCGTAAACGATATGCCTCGAGCATATTAACAAGAGCGATTAATTTCGCATACGTAGCTTTTATTTGAGAGCGACATCGGGTGAAAGTTGGCTTGGAAATGAAAGTAGTAGTGTCAACATGTGGTCCGACTGACTCCGGTAATGGCGTCGCCGAGCAGCCGGTGTGACAACCTGTCGGTTTCTCATCATTTCACGTGATATTTTAGGCTTTCATGGTAAACTTGGGAGTTAGTAGGGTTAACTCAGTAGGGCCACTTCATTGTTAGTACCTACTAAACAAGAAGGTTATATGCAGCGAAAGGCTGCGACCACGATATTTGTTATTTGACATGAAAGTACTAATTACTCTTGGTTTGGGAACGTCTCGGGTAACTACAGTTGTAGATGAAAAGTAAATCTATAAATTATACTAGGCACATACTGAAAATACGTTTTGGCAATTTAGAGCCAATCTTTATTCTGCACATTACAGTAGGTACGGATGCAAGCTAAAAAGTAGCGCTGTCAACTTTATCATTCTGAGAACAGCAATTGCTATGAACATCAGCAAAACTTTAGTCTAGACTTAATCTAAACACGAGGAAAGAGCGGTACGTTCATGACTTCTCATCATCTTCATCATCAGCTCGTATACATCTTGCTGAACATAGGCCTCCCCCAAACGACGCACGTATATAGTAGTCCTCAGCCGTCCGCCTCCAGCTATCGACTGTAGCGATCGCAGGGAGTCGATGGAATGTCTTACATGATCAAATCATAAATAAAAATATAATTTAATAATAATCATTGGTAAAAAATAGCTTTGCATGTATAGTGTATGTGCAGACGCACAGAAAAATATCACTGGTACCTGGTCGACATACCACAGTGTCAAACCAAAAAATTTTTAATATTTCATTAAGAAAAAAATCTGCTCTACTTTCATAATAAGCACGGCCAAAGAGTGGAATGAGCTTCCTGCGTCTGTTTTCCCGTTAGAGTACAATCAGAGTCTCCAAATCCAGGGTGAATAAGTTCCTACTGGGAAAGCGTGCTCCATCTTTAGCCGTGAGAACCTTAATTTAAGCTTCCTAGTATATATTTCTATATGTTATTCTGTTTAAATAAGCTTCTGGTTTTCCAATAAATAAATAAATCTTAGGCCGCATCTTCACTTACTTAAGTGAGTAGGTGGCCAAACGCTAGACCATCACCAATAAAAATAAAATATATAGAAATGCATAAGAATTTATTATTTTAACATAAGTATACTTACCTACCGATTAGAGAGTTTGCATAACCATAGTTATGTAAGATACGAAAAGAAAGTGGATAATTTCAAATCTTCAAGATTTGTTTGTAGTACGAGATGTGCAGAAAAGTATGATTATACTTAACTTACCTACTCTAGTGTACTTACCTTGATACCTTAGAAAAATTATAAAATTTTACCTCTAAACCCTAAAAGGTAAAATCGACTACAGTGCGAGACAATTTCATGAAGAAAATGCACCTGTTGCATGGCTCCCTCTGTGGCACTACAGCTCTACCTACCCGCTCTGTAACATTATCAAGCATTATCAGAAGAACCCTTTCCCACTTAAAGCAAATAATATTCTCCGTTTGTAGAATTTTACTGGAGATACGAGTTCTTGTACCTATATCCCCACACACAGCATAATTTATGAGATGCGAAACTATAAGGTCCAAATATGACTCTACCATAAGCAACATACCTACTAAGTTACGACATACTTAATGATCTAATGTGGGTGGTCCCGATTATGAAACGAGCTGAAAGTAGGTAAGTTTCTTGACCAACAGGCGTAAAATATCCAACAATACACTGTGTTAAACTCGAACACATGGAAATGCTATTTCAAGAGACTGTTTACAATGCTAAACGTTTGCATAATCGAGGTTTTCATAACATATTTTTTGTCTTTACTAATGGCTTCTCTTTGAAGCCTGGAAAGTGTAAAACAGTAGTAGGGTAGGTAGAGAGTTGCTAATTTATCATAGATTTAGCTGATATATTCATTTGTCGCTAATGGCTTAACCGTAGCTTTTATACAGTCCAAGAGTTTTTGACATCATGTAAATTTTAAATAATTTATTTTTCATACTTTATCGACATTTAATTTTACTTATTAATATATTTTTTTAATACCATTACGTTTATTTGAATTTAATTTTACGTTAATTATGCATGACTAGTTGTAACTAGTTGAAATATTTTGAAGTTTAACCTGTTTAGCATATTTTATGTACCTATGTAGGTGCTAAGATATTCACATGCCGGCGAGTTATGAGTATCAACTTATTTATAATAACCACCTGTGTAATTTACCATGTCTTTAATAAATAAACTATTTGATTTGAACCAATAATATTACGACTAAATTTATACTAAAAACAATGGTGAAAAGGTTATCTTGAGTCATAGATATATGTATATCATAGATAGTAAAATCTGTAGACATGATACGTTCTCCCAGCGCTTACGTAAGAGGTTATTTATTTTGCTTACTTTCCACCAGCATTGCATTTGTATTGTACCCAACAAATGGCCTGCGTTACAACAACACGCAAACACTCTCACACAGTTATATTTCCAATCTTGTGCAATAATAATAACGAACAAACACGAGGGCATTGATGTAGTCTTTCAGTCAATAAAATAATGTCATACACTCTAAAGTACGTAGTAGCAAGCAGCGTAACACGAACGGCAGCGCTCCGGTCCAACTATGACTGAGGTGGGTGGACCTAATTGCACCTAATTTGAGCCTTCCACTTTCGAGAAGCTAGTACCTCATCTCCCCGTTTTTACTTATATCGATGACTTAAGTAACTAAAAGTCATAAGTAGGTTTATACCTACTACCCAGTTAGCGTTTTTAGACCAAAAATATAGAAATTTTCTCAAAATCGCAATAAGTATCAGGTAGTTTGTTTTAGTACCTATCTTCATAATAATATATAGATTTCTGTGGTATCTATCGTCTAACTAACAAGTGTTTGTATTAGATACTTGACTATTTAATTTAGGTGATCCCTGTGTATTTAGGTGATTCCCCTTCTAGTAGGTACTACTTCCTACGAACTTTCTTAGCTACAACACATTAGATTGTTTGATTTTTTGCGTACCGCACCTATGTAAGAGCTTATTTATTTTGCTTACTTTCCACCAGCATTGCATTTGTATTGTACCCACTACCAAAGTCAGGTACCTACCTACCTTCTTACTTCCATGATAAAATACTATTATCTAGCCGATCTATCGTACGTGTCTTTTACTGCTTTATATTTAGGTGGATCTCCCGCGGCTCAGGCGGTTATTTTGAGCGGTCGCCATCTCTTGTTTTCTCATTTTCATTATTAACCGACTTCTAAACAGAAAGAATGTGTTGATATCGCGTACGTTTAAAATATTTATTCTAAATAGGTTAGGTCAAACTCTTACATCTAGGTACAGAAACCTTGTAATTAATTCGTTTTAGTAGTTCTATAAGTTCCGATCCAACAGCATTTGTTTTCAGTTTCAATCCCTCTGTGTTAAATGTTAGTCACCAAATAAGTCACTCATTAAAAGTACCTACTGATCACATAATGATCCTATTAAGCTTGTGGGTAACGTTCTATAATGACCTCTGCCCTTTGACTCCGACACTTGCTTGCGTGGGTTCTATTTGGGGTCTAACTAGGTATGCATAAAGTACATAATCAACGCCCATACTTCTTTTATGGTTGCGACTTGTGTACAAATCATTAAAAGCGACAAAAACAATCTCTGTTTATTTTGTGAAACGAAAGAGATTTAGTGGGACTCAAAATAATTATGTCTTCTCGAATATTTCGGGATGTGTTGTATTTTATGATGGCAGGCAGACTCAAACGATGATTTGAACCGCAACGTTTGTTTTCTCAAATCCCTTCTCTTACGTGTGTACAATGTTATCGCTCATTGTTTTCTCATACACGTACCTACCTACCCTATCATTCGTGTAGATATATGTATAAGTCCTTCAGAACGACGAAAACACATGTTCATTCACAGCAGTTCTCATATCACACAGCATACAAACATGTTACTTCATATTTTGCCGTTGCGCTGTTACTGCAATGTAAATGTCTACTTAAACCTATCTTGTAGTCGCGAGATGTGAAGTAAGTACTTGTTTGAAGGCCTTGGTACAGACACGTCTCATTATCTGCAAGTGATTGTCATCATACTTCCTACAAGTATTCGTCTCTATTGTATTGAGCATTTTGTTTGTAAACATTTCGCCGTAAGAATTGGTAGTCTCCTGTTGTGAGTTCGCGACGTAGCGTCATCGTCACGGTTGCGAAATCAAGGTCAATGAAATTGAAAGAACTTTCTTTTTTAAAGTAATTTTTCTTTGTGATACCAGGCGTGGGTATGAAGGTCAGCGGCGTTCGATCGGCTGCTTGTATCGATCGAACTTACCATAGAGCTACTTTTGTTATGCGAAGTGGGCAGTTAGAGCCGAGCTATTCTGTAGGTGGCAACTGAGCATATTTGACAAGGCGACGCAATCCGTTCTCATTTTCTAAGGTACGATTGAATAGCGGGTTCTTAAAGAATTTGTTCAATCGATCGTGTAGATCTGAAGATTGCGTCATCTGGTGAGCGTGAGCGCACCACATTAAAATTTACACACAGCTTCAAATTGGTGACCGGCGAGTTGTTAATAAATTTGATATGTACGTCGTCGCCTTGGCGTAACCACTGGCAACTTCAATATTATTTTGATAATACTTTACTCTCGTAAAATCAGAGTAGGTACTCTACCTACATTGCTTTAAGATCGTATCGGGACACTTAGGAATAAACGTCAAATAATATCTAAGGCAATGCTTTACTAAGCATCGCTATCCAATTTAAGGAAGTGAAAACGATTTACCTAACGAAAGAAGCCTCTAGCTTCGTATTTGTTATTTTTCGAGTTGAGTACCTATAGCGAAATCCGTCCCGCCTGAGTATATTTATTCGCATAGAATAGTTTAACAAATTTTTATGTTTACTAAAATTTGCGACTCTAAATTTCGTTGCCGAAGCGCCACACAATTTAATCTCGACACAAAAAGATAAGCTTACGATAAAACCTTTCCCTACTAAAATCGCAGTATTATTGTCAAGGCAATAGTGAAAACCCTGGCTGGTACCGTTTTTATCAGCCATCGGTTCATAAGCGACCCTAGCCACCAAAGCACTCAATATTCGTGAAACGCCCTTGTGTAAAGTATGGTCGTTGAACCGGCTAGAAGGCACTAGGCTGTGGCGATTAGACGTTTGGTTGTGTTGCCGCACGCACCCATTGACCCGAATGCCATGCTGCCCGCTTGCATTCTCGCATTGCAATCGCTTAGGTAATTCGTCGACTCGACACTGACAGGATCCAATGAAAGGATTCATTCGTACAGATCTAGAGACAGACAATTCCGACTACACATTAATCTTCTCGACATCCATTTTTATAAATCGTAACATAATGTGGTTTTGAATAGGTATCTAATAAAACTTTTAAATATTTAAGATGCTCATTAATCTACTATATAAAAATAAGTCGGGTTTTCCTTCCTGACGCTATAACTCCAGAACGCACGAACCGATTTCCACGGTTTTGCATTCGTTGGAAAGGTCTCGGGCTCCGTGAGGTATATATCAAAGAAAATTCAGGAAAAATTTAAAAAGAAAAGCGGGAAAATATTTTTTCACATACAGCGCCATCTCTGATACGATGCCATCTGGTGGCGAAACGGAGTTCGCGGGGTGTGCTAGTACCTGATAAATACTTCATATGGATGCTACCAGTAGATTGTTTGCAACAGTCTGCTGTTAGGTGAGCTGATTGAATTGTAAATACTAGTTCCGGAACGCAGTCATAGGATCTTTGACTAGTTCTAATTGGTTTTTTAAATAGTAATTTCCTTTTTTAATAAAGGTATTATACAAAAATAACTTCTGGGAACCTTTATTTCTTGCACCAGACCCTCTCATTTAACTTTAACATATTCCTCAATATTCTCAAGCTACTGTTGATACCGTGTGATTTATTGACTATAGCGGTAACTGGCAGATAACAAAGGTATTTATTCCTTACAATTATTATTGTGCAGTGATTGTGAAAAGTTCGTCTACCGGGCAACCGTCCAAAGTAGGCTCGCTTCAGTGCACGGCCTCTCCCATTCGTTCCACGTCACCAAGCAAAGCCATTATGCCCTTAAAACTCTTTATGTTAGTGTCTCACCTTTGAGATTTGTATTGCCTTACCGCGCGGAGACGACGACGTTGGTTTGCGGCCAGAAAAATTTAACTGTGTGATCATGACCATGCACCCCTTTAATAAATTATTTTATTTATTAAAGGGGTGCATGATCATGATGTCATCTTTTAACAAAATTATACCTACGGTATAGTAGTGTGGTACCTAGGTCTGTATAATATGTAGCTTCATTATAAATAAATCATCAACCATCGATCCATTCGCCGCCATTGTGAATTGTTGTTTACTTTAAGGCTTCAAGGACGGCGACCGAATGCGCGTACCTATGCACCAGTGAAACTCGACGTAGACTGTTTGTAAACAAACCACGACACATACCTATAACATATAACTAAAACTCGCTTTCTTAGCGTCGTGTTACAGATATAACTGTAAGCAATATTTATTGAAGAAAGGCTCTCAAATCGACAAGTAATGTCAATTGCGTATAAAAAAACGCGGCAACAGAGTCAAATTTAGGTTAAATATATGGGTGGTTTGTTTAACAACATTCTACATCGAGTTTGGCTAGTGTATAGGTGTAGCTTCTGGAAAGTTATTTGAAAATTAAGTTATTTGTTCTACGACAAAAAGCCTGCCGATTCCCAAAACTTCCAAATGTCTACTTTTTTTTTTAATTAGCCTGAGGGAAATACGCACGTACTGTCACGGGGAGACAGTACGATTATGTGGGAGTGGGACTCCTACACCACTAAAACCCTCAGGGTGTTTCCGCCTCTGCCACTTGTGGTGGGAACGTGGGGACGCTATTTTTCCACGAACCCACCGCGGCTGCCCGATATCGGGCCCCTCATTAGGGGGTGTCGAGCGCCCCCCTTCGCGACGCGCCAGAAACACATGACACGCCGCGACCACCTCGGAGACCTTACCCGCCAATTGGGCGCCGGACGACCCCGTGTCCGAACCGAACGCCCCTAGGTCCCCGTGCGACGGGTCAATCGAGTGGCCCCGCTGCCTGTCACACGGTTGCAGAGGATAGGGAGAGCGGCCCTCGCCATACCGATACTCCTCCTCCCCTGCGACCCCACCACGTCCGCCATCAAACGGAGGCGACCCCGCCAAGACCGCAGACGGCAGGGAGAGCGGCGTACCTCAATACCGGCACTCCTCTCCCGCCGCAGCGTTCACCTCTCTGCGGCCATGCTGCCCATATACAGCACAGCTGCCTGCCTCAGCTGTGGTGCCTCCCATACGACACCGCAACCTACTACCGCTCCAACTGGGCTTAGAGAGCAAAGCCTAGAGGAGCTGTCCCTCCCGGGGCCGGCCGTATCGTCGTCTGCGTTGGCTCGGGCCCATGGGTTCCTCTTAGTTTCATCGCGGGTGACCAGACCGCGATTACTAAGCCCCCCTGCCCCGGCAAGTCGTGAACCCTTCGGGGGGGTCCAAATGCCTCCTAGCTAGACGGTCTGCCAAGTACTACTTACCTACATAAAGACGTTGCATTTCTGCAAAGTCGATGTTTTCCGCTTGCATTATCGGATACAACTGAATGTTATATATTATTCTTTGGTTTCTAGTGGAATAACGAGATTGATAAATAACAGCATTTGTGAGTTGCAAGTAAATGTCAGATATGTTCTAGGGCAAGTGATTTCTGGGCGTGTTCTAACGCTTTCGTGTCCACATTGTGTCGCATCGGAAATCCGGCCACGTATCGTTATTTGGAGCGCGACTGCAACGTGTAAAAGCGAGGATGGTGTGTGAGCCCATTGATGTGAGTTCGGATTGGATGGCGCCCGCGTCCCATACATACACATGGCGCGGTGTCGACGCACTTTCACCGTGCAACTGTGCACGTGCCTCGCTTGACACACTTTTTTGACCTCGATCGACTTCTCCGGGATGAGGGGTAAGCGAAATGTACTCATACCCACTCAGTTACTGATTACGATCCGAACGTAGGTACTAGGGTCGGATTAGACAGAGCAATGTAGCAGCTTCAACGATGCATGATAATAAAACAAGGCCTTCAACAGTATAAATGTCGAAGACACGAACAAGTAATTTGCTTCCAGAAGCAAGCTCAAAAGACACGTCCATTAACCATACAGACTACAGTTATTGTTGTCTCAGTGTATGAACGAGCTTGTATTGAAATACCTAGTAGGTATTCAGTTATCGACGGAATTTCTACAAATAACACCTGTTGGTTGCGACAGTAAGTTCGCGCGATATGAACCGCAACCGGTTCTCTGTTGGGGCCGCAGCGAAGGCGGACTCTCACCGCGCAGCCCCCGCGACCTATGATTTTATGCACATCAGGAAAAATAGCACACGAAATTATTAAAATAAAATCAAATCGTTTTTATGACGCAATAAAATGTTTACAATAATTTATAATATGTGGGTATGTATATTGATCTCGAATTAGCCTAAGCAGTATCAGGACCCAAAAATACCATAAATATTAATATATGTAGTGAATTATACCTAGCGATAAAAGGTGTTTAATTATCAGCATGTGTGAAATATAACTATTTGTTGCATAAAATCTGCGAATTTATTTTTTTATAAATTTGCAAGAAGTTTGTTAACTAAAAAAATATTCAGCAGTCTACAAATACCACTAGCTAGAGACCGGTGGTAGAGGCTAAGGTCTACCTTGCCTAGAGGCTATTATTCCATACACTGGATACCTTTCCTACCGGTAGACGTTCCCTTTAAATTTAATCAAAAAAAAATCTTCCATTACATGGTTGGTCAGGTCACGCATGAAACAAAAACTGATTTTTACTATTTTCCAGGTACTAGGAGTACTTAATTTAGATAGCAGATAAAAAGTTTTGCGCATATTGTAAGCCATTTGCTAAGAACCCACGCTAAAACCAACTACGAATCGGTTGTCGTTGTCTATTGACATTAAGAGATTTATTACTAAAATCAACATTAGGTCTGTCAATTGACTCCAAAACTACAATTGATTCATTGTTTATTTCAGCAAAGTTTCATAGCAACGTGCGCAAAACTTCTCTCCTTTGAATATTATTTGTAGAACCCAGTAAATAGTAAAAACTCTCAACCTACTCTTGTACTTGTAATGCATAATATCTTTCATGATATTTGTAGTAGGTAGGTCTCTAGATATAGCTTTGGACATTGTTCTTGATCAAACAATGTTATCGATCTTGCATAAAAAGAATTGCTTTACCAATTTTATTTATCGTAGCTCGATAATAAACCACAGCATTTTTGATATAAACTTAATAATCTTAATTTCTTACTACATAATAAGAACTGTCGGAAGAACCTCCTACTCGACTTGAATCAACTGACGTAACCTTTGAAAAAAATCTATTTAGTTTCGTGATGCTAGAATATGACAGGACATTGTTGGCTCTATGCGGTAGGTACATATCTAATCAAGATTCTAGAATCGACGATGATGACAATAAAAATTGTGCCATTTAAACAGCGACCCACATAAACAAGAGTACCTACAACACTCCTACGAGACCAGTTACTCGATCTAGGAAGGTTACGATTCGGCGCCTTGTGCCTTGTATGTATAGGTGCTTGGATGACGTTATTATCCTGTCATGCGGCATGTTCTCATCTTGTGGGTACCTAGGATGACGAAGACTTGATAAATACCTCATTTTCATTTATAAATCAAGTCTTCTGACTTAAGTTTACTCTGTTTGCATCACGTCAAACCGAAACTGTGGTCAATATAATGTAGTCTGCATCTATCTAAAATCATTACTCGTATTTTGCTCTCTGATAAATTCTGCTTTTCTATAAAGGAAAAGATGGTTTGGTTTCGATGTTATGATTCAACCAAAAAAATTACTAGTAAAGTCGATAAGAGCTCGTAAGTTGTGCCCTCTAAATTTTATCACCATGACACATCAACTGACTGATAAGAAAGGATGTCGAAGTCATCGTATTTATCTTGTAATTCTGAAATGTGTTAAGCGGAAATGGCATCATCATGATCATCATCAAACGTCTACTGCTGGACATTGGCCTCTCCGTATGACGCCGCAAATAGCGGTCATCAGCCGCCTCCCGCCAGCCGATCTATAAACCCCTGCGACCGCTAAATTAAAGAAAACGAAAAATGATCAAAAGGAAAATGTTGGGTTGAGTTGAGGCCGGCTCAGTCTAGACAAAAACTCATGATTGCGTTAATGGCATCGCTAATTGGAATTTTAATAACATAATCTAATAGCTCTCTGCCATCATCAAAATTCTTTATTTTGAGCCAAGTCAGTCATTTATTTTATTATTAATTAGAACGGCGATTGTCAATTACACTAACTAATAGTACCACAAGTAACACAATAGTTTTGTTATTGTCTTGACTATTGTATATCTGTTGGTGTTATAAAGGGGTTTGAAGAGCGTGGCCATAAATTTAGTATTTTTGTTTTCAAAATCGCCGCGCACAATAAAAAAAAATATATTTGGATGTGTGTGTCTCCTACACTAAAAAAAATAAAAAATGTCCTGAAAAATAATGTCTTAAAACGAGCTAATGTTATTATGTGAATATCTCAGAAACCTGACGCTTCAGAATGTTAATAATAAGACATTTTTTTTTTGTATCCTCTGTCCAAATGATATTATTACATTGTGCGCGGCCATTTTGAAACTAAAAATACTAAATGGTGACCAATGTTAGGGCCAAAATCTTCAAACCACTGGTAATTGTAACATAAGACAGAAAATTATGAATATACATACTTAACTTGGACTCTCCTAAATATCTATTGATGTGACGTAACGTGACACGTAGGAAGTTTATTTTCTGAAAATATAACTTAACTGGTACCTACACATAAATCCTGGCTAGGCCTCGCTAGATGTATTATTTTAAGTGTATCGTAATAATAACTCAGTGCTAAAATTAAAATATAGATACCACATAACGATGGTTTCATATTTTTATCACATCCTTGAAAAATATTGTTTTAGTACCTAGTAGGTACCTACCTAATCAATAAATTTCTCTTAAATTTATCTTAATGATACGTATACGATTGATATTGCATTGATAGAGCTGTCTAGCTTTATTTTACCTACCTACCTTTATAAACTAATTAAGTAAATTATTATTTTTTGCTTTCAGATTTTCGGCATCCTATGCATGGCTCTGGCCTCCCCCTGGTACTCGGGCTGGTTCGTCTTCGTGGCCGTCACCAGCTTCATCACGACCCTGATGTGGAGCTTCGTATTCTTCCTCAGCATTAGAGAAGCATTGAAGTTACCAATCAACTGGGTCCTCTCAGTAAGTAAAATTTTGTTGAAAAACAGTAGGACTACCGTTCCTAGCAACTTATAACCTTTCTTATGGGTCTGTACCCGAAGGGTGAAAACGGAACCCTATTACTAAGCCTCCGCTGTCCGTCCGTCCGTCTGTCACAGGGTTCTATCTCATGATCCGTAAGAGGTAGACAGTTGACATTTTCAGAGAATATGTATATTTCTTACTGTTATAACAAAAAATAATAAAAATAAATATCCATACAATTGGAAAGATCTGACGGCATGACACTAGTCCCATGGGAGTTGGGGAGGCCCATTGTGTGGGACGCTACATGCGTCGACACACTTGCGCCTTCCCATCTTCCGAGGACATCCGTAAGGGCTGGTGCAGCGGCAGATTTAACCGAGGATCTCAAGAGACGCAAATATGCAGGTCTCGACAGAGCCTACATATTTGCTCCCTTTGGGGTCGAGACCCTAGGTTCGTGGGGTACCGAGGCTCTCCGGGTTTTTAAAAAGTTATCTGAGCGTCTGGTCGATGCGGCGCGTGACCCGAGAGCTGGCGGATATCTGGCGCAGCGCATCAGCATTGCCATAGCGCGGGGCAATGCAGCCAGCGTCTTGGGGACGCTTCCGACTGGTATTTATATGGATCAGTTGAGCTACCTGTAGATTGTTTGCAACAGTCTGCAGTTAGCTTAATTGTTTCAATTGTAAATACTAGTTCTAATTTGTTTTTATTATTGAATTGTAATTTTCATTGGAAAGCCCCCATACAAAAAAACGTGATTTTTTTGGCCATTTAAACTCTTCGCTTGTCGAGGCTGTATCTCTTGAACCACATTAAACTTTCGATAAATAATTAACATTTCAATTATAATAACAACAAATACATACTAAAAATATAATAAACGTGAAAATTTAAAAGGGTCTCCAAACAATTTAAAATTTGATGTTCTTTGAAAAAGTTGCCTGATTTCTACGGTACGGAACCCTTCGTGTGTGACTCGACTCGCACTTGGCGGTTTATTAATACAAATATAGTTAATGAATAAACTATAACCGTAATTTGCCTTCATTTAAATTAAAGCTGTAGATTTAAGATTTCTTGGTAGAGTCGCTTTCGGTCAACATCGATACTAAACCATAATTGCCCAGTCAATGAATGATTGTGGATGGAAAGGTCGAAAGCAGAAAGTTTGACTTCGGAACTTTGTTGAATCTAGTTCGGAGATAAACTTATTAAACGTCCCCACACCTCCCTGTGATGTGAGCCCTAGGACACAAAGAATGGTCCCGTTATTGTAAACGATGCGTCATAGGAAATTTTGGTTATACTACATAATGATAGCTGATAAAATTTTCTACAATTTTGGATGGACTATACTGCGATTCCTCCAGTCGTAATCAAACGTCTAACTAGACATTTCCTCCGGCGATGGAGCACTATTTCCGTACTTACCTGATAGTAAGCCAGCCTGTACTTGGTGATCTAGGCTTGGCTTGGACATAATTTTTTCCCTGAGCTCTCTCACACATGTCCACCGTGTCCCTCTGGACACGGTGGACATGGAATGAAAGCAGCCTCTTGGTTCTGTCCAAACCAAAGATCCTGTTGCAGCGGAAGAAATATTGAGGCTAAATATTTTTCACCGCTGATTGCGGTAGTGCTAGATGTGGGTGTAGGAAGGCCTCCATGCTGTGCTCTACCGTTTGCCACAATTTCCACGGAAGTTGCATAAATGGCATCCCCATGATGGAGAACAACGATTACGACGACGACGACGCTGGCGATGATATAGCAGAAGAAGTAGCTTTCGTAGGTATCATCATCTGATCACGATTCAACAGACGGGGGACTCACATATAGACAACGATTGGGAATAGATAAAAAGTGTATAGAACCAAAGTTGTACAAAATTTCATTTTGAAGTATAACAAAATTTCCTATGACGCATCGTTTACGAGATGTAAGCAAAAAACTAAAAAAGGGGGGCATTCTTTGTGCCCTTGGGCTAATAACCTCAAAGGGGTAGGGAGTTTTAGTATGTTTGTCTCCTAAATAGTCCAAACAAAGTTTCGAAGTTAAACTTTCTGCTTTTGACTTTTCCACCCAACCCTTCATTTGAGCACTCATTGACTAGACTATAACTAAATAATATACCGTATAAAAACAAAAAAGGAACAAATTAATATTTTCGTAGACAGGACATACTTCACTGTACCTACCTAAACATAAAACTGTAGAGTCGCATAGACAATTTTTAAGACAAAAAGTAGATTCATAGGAGATCATTGATATCTATAAAAAGTTAGGACTATAGGACCGTAGAGCACTTCCTATTGCTGGGTAGGTATATATGCGGTGTGTGTTGTTGTTTGGGGGAGGCACGATCTGCAGTAGACGTATGAGTGTCGTTAGGATTGTTTCTTGATTTCAAATAAGTATAGTAAAATGTTTTACATGATGTTTTCCAGGAGCTGATCAGCACGAGTCTGGAGGCGTTCCTGTACCTGATCGCATTCATCGTGCTGTTCGCATCGGCGGCGCAGACCGGTGGCTATGCGCATGGCTACGGAGCCAACGTCGCAGCTGCTGTAAGTTTTTTTCTTATTCAAGTATCTTAACGCATTCACTGTCCAGCCTCGTGGTGGCGCTGATCGACATATGCGTTTTGGGCCATGAAAGTGTTGAACTTTGGTTATGCTGTCGCGTACGCGAGCCTTGACGGTGGTCGCATTGCGATTCGCGTTGAAAAGAAGCTTCTGCTGAGCCAGTAAAACAACAATAGAGCTTTATAAGCATTTTTATAGGTTTTCTATAAATACGGCATGTGACGATGAGAAGAAATGTTGTTAGCACCTCCTAGCTGAGGATAGGTAAGACCTTCTGTGAATCGTGATCTGAAACGTGTAGAATACTACAAAATGGGTACCTAGCTATTATAAATTACTTCTTACCTTGACCAGCTTATGTGTCAAATGGCAAGGCTTACAATGACAATGTATACGTACTTACATTTCAGGTAGGCATACATACTATGTACGTATATAGATATGTGCATGCAATCAGATTCGTTCGACCTTTCTTCTGAAAACTGGTTTACTAGGTTATTGTGAAACGCAGAACTGGAAACAAGTTCTAGACAAAATAGGTCATGAGAAAAATTGTTGATAATTTTGAAAATGAGTCTGCGAGAATGTTGCACATACGTATAATTATTCAACGACATTTAATGGATATTAAAATAAACAAAAGATTTAGATCAGTTTGGTTATTGCGATTAACGTTCTGTTTTTGAAAGTCCGTCATGTGTCCGGCACCGCATAGCGCATAACGCAACGTACCTACTGCGCAGTAATCAAGAGACCAAGACGCTTGCGCATAGGAATTATGCGAAGTGTCCACTGGCAAGTAACTTCCGCGCAGATATCACCAAAACTGTTGTAGCTAGTCGTGATTCTCAAAAAATATTATGTTGCTTTTTAATTTTAACGGGATAAATACTAATCCCTAGGGAACAATTTTTTTATGGGACCACCTCGGGATTATTCTCTATACAATAGTGAAAGAATCAGTAAAATCGGTTATCCATAGGCGGAGATATCAAGTAACATACATAAATAAAAAAAAAACATACAGACGAACTGAGAACCTCCTCCTTATTGAAGTCGGTTAAAAAGATAATCGGCCAATTAATTACATTTTGATTGATGTTTATGACAGAAGTTTTCATACATTAAACGTCAAAGTTAAACGACGAAGCTGCCTTATTGTCCGATTATCTTTTTAAGAACACCAGCCTTAGTCATTCAACGATTTCCCCACATTTATGAATAGGAAACAAATAATCTTTATCACCCAGTCCTTATGTTATCTGTTTGTTTTTGCAGGTGTTCGGTATCTTCAACACTATTGCGTACGCTGCCAGCGCTTTCCTCCTGTACAAAGAGCACAAGTCGGGAGCCTCGACGACAGCGGCGTGAGAACCAAACCTCAGCGACCAGTAGCTCTGCCATAAGCCTTCAAAATAGCATTCGTCTCGCTTTCCACGTTTTATAATTAATGCAGCTCACAAAATACTGCCTTCGAACACGACACTATGTATTTTGAAATAGTTTTAAAAATAGGTTTTACCTACATGGTTTAACTTTGTATTGATACAGACTAGGTTACGTTTAATTGTGCATTTGAAATGGTTTGGAGAGTGTTTTACCTTGGCTCAAACTGTATTTGAAGTTTTATTACAAATCACCTAGAGAAATTTTAATTACTGAATAATAGGAATGTTGAAAAAACCAATGGAGGATGATACTTGAAAGATAAGTACAACTCAAAAATAATATTTTTACTCAAACGTTGTTTATCGTCTTTTTAGAATATGGACGTCGATTCTTTTAAAACGTCACAATAATGTAAATAGACACGCATTTATTTCAATAGTACATAACCAGCTATTTTAATAATTGCACACACAAAACGGTATCATTAGTATCGATTATGTTATTTTAGAGAGCGACTGTTTTTCTCTTTATAAAGTAAAACGTTAAATAAAAACGTTTTAATTTCTTAAAAATACAATTTTTTCTAATTTTTTCAATTGTACCGTTTGTAATAAAACGCATAAAATACAGCTACTTGTCTATTTAACGTTAAGAATAACATAAAATTTAACTGGATGTTATAAGACCACATAAACTATAACTTAAACTATTCTTAAATTAACACCGAGACGCACTCGTAACTTAATGTTAACGACTAAATACAAAGTTAATTACCGTGTATCATTTTCCACGAAAAATACACAATCAAACTACTTTTCTACCACTTGATTAGAAACTATAATGAGTTTTGTCATTACTTATGTAGGTATACTTTTAAAATAACATGTAGACCTAAGTGATATTTTACGATATTAGATGGTGGTCTTATAACATGCTAATGCATAGAAATAATTACGATAATTTATTATGGTTGTTATAATTTTATGTTAGCCTAGTCTAAATGAAGAGGGATTAAAGATTTTAATGAACAAAACGAATTATTATAACCTTGATGTTTACAATCGAAACTGTGCCTAACCTACTGTGTGCGAAGTGCGAGCTTTCTATGTTGTCTATGAAAATCTTTGCGATTGTGATTGGTTGAAATTGAGGATTGGTTTGTGATTCGAAAATAAAATAAAATTCATACAAACTTGTAGTAACGTACGTAGCTTAGATTAGCTAAAGCTTTGGTCTCTTGATCGGGACGCAATACGCTGCGTAACGCCGCAACGTCGACTTTACCGCGATTTCCCCTCACCGCTGACACAGGCTTTGACGAAACAATATACCACTCTAGACGTTATTCATACGATTATGTGTCCGGCGCCTCAAACCGCAGCTGCAGCGTACTGCGTAGTGGTCAAGAGATCAAGGCTTAAGGTGGCTTAATAGAATTAAAGAGCTCGCACTAGACACTCTGATCCGTCCAGAATCTCCTTACTTATCACCTTATGATAATTATGTATACTTCATATTACTGAGCTATATATTTAATTATATAGTTTAAGCACAGAAACCATCAAGCTCAGTTATGAAATTCAAAGTTTCCGCACGACAAGGTTTTAAATTTACCTATGTACCTAAAGATTTTATTATTATGGTATATAATTACCTATTTGTAAAAAGTAATAAATATATTTTAACATAACTATGTGATTTTCAGTCCCCATCTTATTTTAGGGTTCCGTACCCGAAGGGTAAAAACGGAACTCTAGTTTTATTTCGTCCATGCTTACGAAGCCTCCGCTGTCCGTCCGTCCGTCTCAGGGCTCTATCGCATGAACCATAAGAGGTAGACAGTTAAAATATCTAGAGAATGTGTATTTCTCTTGCCGCTATAACAGATAAATATTTATTTTATTAAACCATACAAAAAACCTGGTTTTTTGGGAATTTTTGCTCTGCATTTGTCAAGGCTGTATCTTAATTATTGTGGTTCAAGACCACAATAAGTAGACACATGAAGTTTTTTATAAATAACATTTCAACTGTTATAACAATAAATACTAAGCATATAATAAAATTGAAAATTTAAATGGGTCTCCGAACAAGTGAAAATTTGACGTTCTTTAAAATGTTGCCTGATTTTTACGGTACGGAACCCGTTGTGTGCGAGTTGACTCGCACTTGGCGGTTTAGTTTATTTAGTTACCTAATATAAAAATTGGTCTATTTTCTCGTAGCAGTAACAAACACTAGCTTGTGGAGAGCGTTATTGTCTTTTGTATGGAACTATGCTCGTAGAGCATACGCAATAGCGTAGCAGTGTTCTTATTTTCAATTATGGTTTTCGATTTAATTTGGCTATAATATTCGGAAGGGTAAATAACATTTTATTTTGTGATTTTTAATAATAATGTATTAAAACCTACATAATAATATGGTTTTATGGAAAATGGTTTACGATTTGCGGCAAATTACTTTTCCGCTGGTTTTAGCCCTTTTACATCACAGAAAACAATAAAACCTATAAAAAAATAACGCACCTAAAAGAGCCATTATCGAGCCACCAGTGGCGTAGCTACCTAGGGGCTAGGCGGGGCAGTGCCCCGGGGCCCTCAAGTTCAGGGGGCCCTCGAATCCTTACCAGAAAATCTCGATCGAACTGAACTTTTGAAAATTTCTCCCAAAGAAGAAATTCGAAAGTTATACCTAGGGAATTCCCCTAAATTATTTCTGTGGGTTGGCAGTGTTGTCAATTTGATGGATAGCGATGTGGGTTTAATTATTCATCGATGTGCGTTTTATTATTCGTCTATGTGCGTTTTATTGTGAATTCGAGTCAAGATTTTTTTTTCGAGAACGGTTAAAAAATTAATGCTGTATCAGGAGTACGTAAGCTAATGTCAATAAACTTTTTAGTACTGGTCAATATAGTGGTTAAATTTTATTTGATTTTAGCCTACCACTCATATTGATGTCCGTTACGTCAATAAATCATGTCAAATCAATAATTTCGGCTACTCATTGTATAACGCGATATATCGTGAAAAAAATGCAGGTCACCTACAGTAGGTGCATTAATTCAGGCCCACGCGCGAGAATATCGTTCTTGGTCTCCTCCATCAAATGTGGTAACACTAGTGGCGATAAAATGTTTTCCGGGGATTCCCCAAAAGCCAGGAAAAGTTTGTAAATATAATTGTTATTTAGTCAGTTGGTAGGTAGTGAGTTCCTTTATATAATAAGCCATTTAATCTTTTATATTTTGTTTCATTGCCCAATAACTACACCAAGTATTAATTGTAATTTATGTTGTTACTGTTTAATATTTTTATTACCTGCCCTGCAGTGCACGAAAAAGAGCTGATGATAAAGTAGCTTAGCATTTTTAAAGTATTTGTATATTTAATATTTTTACTTGATATAACCTAACAAGTTTAGATAGTAGTGGGGCCCCATTTTTTGATTTGCCCTAGGGCCCTTGGTTACCTAGCTACGCCACTGCGAGCCACCTCAATATGAAATCTGCAGTAGTCAAATACATTTTCAGTACATTTTCAAATCTTCTTTTGCTTTCCAAGTCTCTTTCTTCGAAGGGAATAGGTATCTCTCAAACGACTTAAAAACTAAAGTTTTTAAGCATTTTTCAAGTCATTTTTCATTTATAAATGCCACATCGCAAGGGGTAATTTGGTCACTTGATTCGAATAAGAAATGACGTATGTCAAAAAAAAATATAGCAGTAGGTACATATGTATTATATACGGTAGTTTTATTTTAACGAAAAATTCTTCATTATTATTCAATAAAACTTTTACAAATTAGATAAGTAAGAAGTTTACTTCAGAAGCCAAAGGAGGCATTATACCCAACAGTGAATGATGATCCCAGGCTAGAATGATAAATACTTACCAACTTAAGAGCAATGGCCTTTATCAAACACACCAAGAAAATTACAAACAAATAATAAAAAACAAATCAAACTGCAAACTATCTACTGGTAGCTCAACTGTGTGTCTACTATGAATTGTCACAGTTAGATCGCCTGACGTTACTAGTTACTACAGTAGTTACGTAAATATTAGTACCGCGCATTTTAGTACCCAACTATCCGCTAGAGGCGCTGTTCAAATTTTCATACATTTTTTTAACTACAGTCGCTAGCGAGTATAGATTGTTAAAACTCATGGTAGACACACTGATCCATATCAATACCAGTCGGAAGCGTCCCCAGCGTCAACATAAGTAAATGATGTTGAATTAAACTAAAATAAATGATATTTCATACTTTTACATTGTATTTTTTATGCAGCCCAGCGTCTTGGGGACGCTTCCGACTGGTATTGATATGGATCAGTTGAGCTACCTGTAGATTGTCTGCAGTTAGCTTAATTGTTTCAATTGTAAATACTAGTTCTAATTTGTTTTTATTATTGAATTGTAATTATCTTTGTCAATAAAGTTTTTTAAATTGTGTTTTGTAGTAAAATAGATAGTTATTTATTATAATTATAATTTTACTATTAGATATAATTATAAATTATAACACAAGCTCTTCGTTTGGGGTTAGATAGATAATGCTGCATACCATACATAAAATTATGCTACAATCTTTAAGTATTATACAGCAGGTGTTGCAGAAGTAGTATACAGCAGGATACGCAAATCGCGTCACTACGCGAGTGTTAAGCTGAAAATTAAATGATAAGTGTACATTAATCCGTGGCTACACTAGGTTTTTGTATAATCACTCTCAGAAACATGTATTTTGTATGAGAATGTGGGTGAAAGGACCTTACACATAGGTATTAGTTATAATATTAGTTATTGTTGGCTGCTTGGCTGCTATAATTTCAGATCTATGTGGTAACTTAGCACATATATTACGATTAATAAACTTAAAATCTGTTAGATTTCTTACGGTCAACTAAGAAAATTAATACTCATTTTATGGTTTATTTATGCCTGACCGTCATTCAGTTAAGCAACAATTTTATGTATTGAGTTGAAGTCGATGCGAATCCGCGTGAGTCATGCGATATAGTGGTCCGGAGTCTGGCGCCCACGGCGGCAGTCTTTTCCAAGGTTCGCTGTTGTTCGCTTGTGCACTCGTGCGTTTTCCTCCAGCTGTTTACAGGAAAACTATTAAACTGTAAGTATAAGTACTTACTCAAGAACACATTTTATTAATTTAGTTAACAGTTTAATCATGCAGCTAATCTTAATTGTATAGTATAATTCTGCTAGACAGATTTATGCACTCAGACTCTGCTCTAGCTAGAGTCAGGGTTGTTTTGAAATAATATTTATGTGTGGTATAACACAGGTGTTAGGACCTGTGTGGTATAACACCATATTAGAACTGAGAACATAAATGGTGTAGCCGGTGTAGGTAATGTTTTATGTAATGCTTCTGACCAAAATGTTTAGTATCAAAACTTTGGTTATAGGTACTGAACTGAACTGAACTATAAAGTAACGTAGGAACGTTTTACCTACTTAGATAAATATTTGTTCTTCCATCATCAATATGTTTGTTACAATGATCTCAAATATAAAGGACGATATTTTACGCATGATGTCATCATCATCACGTCTTCCAATCTGTGTTACTGTCTAGTTTTCCGACGTAGACGTCTGCGAGGGCAAGGAGTGCACTGCACCCTCGAGCCGTGTCGAGACATTTGAGTCACAATAAATCCCCCACCCTACCCTAGATAAAATGTTTAAAAAGGTCGTTAAACTTGCTTGTACGTATTAGCTGATAGTAGGTAGGTAACTATGACATACTACATTTTGATTGACCTACAAAGGGAAACAAAGCTTAATATGGACGATATGGATGTGTATGTTTCATTCTTCATAATTTTTATTAGGGACCTAACAGAGAAAATATCTTAATTTGAAAGCTTTAGGTGAAAATGCAAGCTGATAAGCAGCTTACAATGAGCGAAGCATGCGCAGGCGTCGCGTCGGCCTCGGCATACAAACACACTGACGTCGACAAGTTGACCTCTCTTCAAGATGCAGTCCATTTTCGGAAGGAATTGCATGTTTTTTAATCTCTTGAGGATTTTTACTGAATGAATATAATTCTTTATTAACCGCCTAGGTTAATAAAATAAGGGTGTTGGATGTGTGTGACTGTGTGTCTGTATGTTACCAAACAGATGTACAGATTTTGATATAGCTTTTGTTTGAAAGGAGACTTCATCGTAATTGTTTTTAGCTAGGTTCGATGAAAATTGGCGCCGACACGATGCAGGCACATGTTAGGATGGTTCAAAGTTAAATTATCGGAGATAATATTTTTTTTGTATAATTCGGTGTTTATCGGACTAGATCGGTGTTCATCTCGGGCCCCCCATTATATATTGTATAATGCGGGGCCCGAAATAGCGGGGCTGGTAGCCTATTGGCTACCAGATAGTATCCGTAATGCAGCCTCCACCGCAGCGTTCAACCGTCGTCTCAAGTTCGTCGGTTGTTGGAGAGGGTTTTCTACAGCATGGGTGAATTCCTCGAATTACCCGAACCGTAGAAAACCGCCCCCACCGACTAATCAGCTATTAGATAGTTAAATGTTATAATGTTTCACAAAGTGAATCAATCATACATTATTAATTAATTAATTATAACGTATTATAATTATAAATGAACAACGGACGTGTACAATAATATTTTTATTAACAAATACTTGTATTCTTGTATGTTACATGCTATAATTAATTATTGACAAAATCTTGAACAATGTTTTCAGCAGTCAACATGTCGCACTCAGTGACAATCACCAGAACAACGGTGGCCACTTCCGGAACTCACGTCTACGTGAACACCGGCTATCTGGGTACATTGCCGGGACTGCTAAAACTAGCACAACTGGTAAGTTGTGACTCTAAGTAGCATACGATACACTGCTGTAGACTAAAAATAGATAGGTAGATAACAACTTTATTGGGATACCGAGGCCCTCCGGGTTTTTAATAAATTATCTGAGCTCTGGTCGAAGCGACGACGCGTGACCCGAGAGCTGATGAGTATCTGGCGCAGCACATATCAGCATTGCCATACAGCGGGGCAATGCAGCCGGCGGCAGCCGAATAAATTAGGTGTAAACTACCGTAGCTCGAAAAGCCCATTGTCAACACACTCTTTGACAAAACTATTCCTACACCGTCCACGCATTTATTTTCTTTGACTGTATGAATGATTGCAATATGTCATGGACACCTAATCTGTCATCTCTTTTAATATTGAAGCTCTCGTTAGTCCCGATATTTTTAAAGTCGACAGATTAGCATGACTATTTTTAAAAAGAAGCAGCTTTATGAAACATTGCATTCTTTCATTCAGTCAAAGAAAATAAATGCGTGGATGGAGTATAAGTGTTCCATATGGTTGAAATAAATAAAATAGTAGTAGGTAAACACTGGTTCGATTCCCGCCTTGGGACAAATGTTTGTACGATCTCCAAATATTTTTTCTGGGTATTCTGGGTATTTTCTATGTATAATAAAATATTTATCTAGTTAATGTATAGTATTAAGCAGTAGGTATATCAGTCATGTAGTACCTTTAACACAAGTTCTGCTTAGCTTGGGGTTAGATGATGCTGTGTCCTTGTCCAGCATTAATTATTTATTATTATTAAATCTTTTAAAACTATCATGGTTATTAACTCTAAAGTCATTTACAACAGGATATTTACCATGACTTGAGTTCACGTTCTGTACCGTGTGCCTTCAGTTATTCCGTGATCATGGCGCATGATGCCGAAAGAAAGAAAGAAAGCACAAAACTCAAATCATGTTAAATATCTCGTTGTAAATTATTTTACGTTAATGTTATTTCCATTGTGATGAAATTGCATTGATTTTGAATGAAATTATAAATACCACCGCATCCTCGTTTTCAGGGATTTGGTAACCTACTTTCTGTGCCACGAATATCAACGTTGTTGTGTAATCGAGTGCATTCCGAGACCATCACACAGATAGAGATCGGATTAAAGAATATGAATTTATGAACATAGGTATTAAAGTTTCTAGTAAAAGTAATCTAATTGGTACAAAATTTTTATTTTCTTAGGTCAATCGTTCTTTATTCAGTAGATACAAAACGATTTAACGGCTCTTTCAACAACAGCATAAAATAAAACGTATAATCGTATAATTATGTGAATAAATTATCGAAAAACTTGTAGATTTCCTATTAATATAATTGCCTCACTCGTTACCTCGTCCTTTTTCTTCCTCGTCGCGAGCATGATGTCACTCGTTGGATGCGTCACCGACTACCCGATCAATGTTTTCAGGCAAACAATAGAATACATTAATTCATATTACCTAACTAGGTACTTAATTTTTTCTTAAGTCTGAATTGTTATGGAGACAATTTTAATGATGTCGTTCTTATTAAAACAACAAATATTTTCTTACATAAACAACAAAATAATGCGTTCGCAGCAAATATCTAAAATTGGTTTTAAGTTGCTGCAGGTCGATTCAGATGTTTTCGTGAGTGTATTTATTATTCTATGTTCGCCGCTCATTTAATGTTTTTCATTGGCTTAAATTTTTTTAAAGTCTTTAAATTAGAACTAGTATTTACAATAAAATAATAATAATTCTTTGGCTTGTATTTGTAATCAGAATACATCTGAATCGACCGCTGGTTTTACCCTCGACCAGAGAAAATTATCCAGATTTATTCAATGACAAATCCTGTTATAACTCTTTGAAATTTCGTCCAATGTCAAAGGTGATGTATCGGGCGATTGCACGTGCTCTAATTCTAGTGCGAGGTCGTGACTTCATGCGTTTATTCCTGGAATAATAGCCACCTAGTCACTCAGAATACATAAAACACACTCATGAACTACTACTTGAATTAGCATTTCAGTAGTTGCGATTAAATCTGCCCTGAATAGAAATATTAAAATATATATACTTTAAAATATCTATCAACTTTGTAACATCTAAGAGTTGTTTGTTTTCTGAAAATTTAGGTCATATTGAGAAAAACACACGATCCTACATTTTTAAAAGCGGGCGCGATTGTCTGTTGTTTTTTCATACAAATTATCCACGCTGACGTCACAAATCCAGGCTCCCAGTATAGGAAAAAAAGGGATCGCGCCAACTTTAAAAAAATTACCATGTTTTGATATTTTACCTTGCAAGCAAATAACATAAGACGACGACGATGGTTTGGGTACAACATGATTTGATAGGAGAGAATATAGGTGTCTTCTAGACCTATTTATTAAATAAATAGATAAATACATTAAAATAGATACACGTCGTCCACATCGTCATTTTCCATCAGGTGAAATTGTGGTCAAAAGATGGTCTATTGACAAAAATAAAATATTGGATCCATCGATCAAATTGGAACTGAAAAACAAAATGTCACATAAAATGTTAATTTTGAAAGATCCTTTGCATACCTTTTTCTCGGTCAGACAGAAGACAGAGAAATCGTAGGTGTGTGTAGAGTATCTACTTATAACGAGTTCTGATCGCCTAGCTAGATAATTAAAAAAAACTTTATATTTCAGTTGCTGGGTGCCGCATGCGTCGGTGTGGTGGCATACTATTTCGACAGAGATGGCTACAGCTCCTACGACCGGCGCCCGCCGCTATTCTTCCTGTTGACGGCAACGACGTTCCTCATCGGCACGTTCTGTTTGCTGACGGCGTGCTTGGTGTCGGTTTCCACCGGCTCGATTATATCTAAAACGATTTATGTATGTTAAAATTTTACTCACAGCGTATTAACGATATTTTATTAATATGTTTCTTGATAAAAACTACTTAATAAAAAAAAATCTTAGAATCTTAGCTTTAAGCGATAAGGCCGCCAGTTCCATTGCTGTTCCCTACATTATATTTAATGAGTACTATCTGTTTTATAAGGTGATAAATAAAGCATTGTCTATCTATCTATCTAATTCAATTAATAAATTGATAGATATTTTTGACCTAGGTACGAACTGAATCACTGAACCACGCTGTGTCTGTGAGACAGGTAATTTATAGAAACAGAAACCACAAAACTTTGGTGGTCGTATTATGACAATTTGCAGCTTTTTGTACCTGTATTGATGATTATTGGATTATTATATAGAACTTGCGGGTTGGCCAAGGGGAATAAAGCTTGTCGAACACCTGGAAAGCACCGCTGCAGCACAGCACAAAAATGTACATTCAAAGATGGGCTTTAACTCGTAACATTTAGATTAATGTTATATTGACGGCATCAAATGACACAGGCTCGCGGACCACTCGTTTGAAGCTTGTGGAAAGCCATTTGATCACTGTAAAATGTATCAAAACATACCACCCGGTTTAAGCCCATATTTAAAGGCACGTTTTTGTGCAGTGTGGTAGCAGTATTAAATTAATGAGCGCAGAACTTTAGTGACTGTCTCGTTTATATGGCGTTTCATTCGTCATCCTAAATACCTTATGTTGAACGATTTTCTAGCAACTTTTTGTCTACATTACAGGAGGTGATATACCACACCGTTGCATTTATATTCTACTTGTGCGCGGGACTCACGCTGATAATAGAAGTTAATCATAAGAACAGGCGCGCGAGCGCTGCATATGAAGGCTATTTTGCAGCTTCTGTAAGTAAACATTTTGTAAAATCAATGCCAGACTTTTTTTTTTCCTTCTTCTTGAAAAAAGCTAAGATGGCTCTAGGAGCTAGCGGCAGGCTAATGGGCAATAACTGGGGCGTCAAGCCCAAGATTGCCTTGTACACTGCCATCGTGAGGCCGATACTCACTTACGCCTCCATGGTATGGTACGACAAGGCCCTTCAGTCAACCGCAATCAACTAACTAAACAGCCTACAAAGGACTGCATGCCTTATGGCCTCGGGAGCCATGTCCACCTCCCCTGGACTGGCACTAAATGCACTGCAGGTTCTGCCTCCGCTCCATATGTACATACATACATAAGGAGGCAAAGACCAGCATGTATAGGGCCTGTACTCAGGGCGGTAGGAACTGGCTCTCCCAGAAACTGAGATCTCTGCATGACTCTACTCTGGAATCACCAATTTTGGGCATGACAACTGATGTCAGGCTCTCACGACATGTGTTGGAAAAACACTACACAGTGGAACTTCCTTGTAGAGAAGACTGGCAAAACAGCCAGACTTTATACAAACAGTTAGATACTTACACTATTTATTTTCCTGCTCCATCGGAAATTTCTGATGAAAAGCGACATAAAACATAAGGACATAGCTTTGTTCTGCGTAGATAAACCGTATTATTAGTATTATTACCGTACGATCAGAATTCAATTATATCTAGACCAAAAATGCATGTATCCTATAAAATCTTGTTTACAAGTGTTTCAAATCATTTAATTGATTTTTTCAAAATTAACTTTACATACTGAGTCGATGTGTCACATATTGATCCTGTTTTTAATCGACTTCAAAAGGGAGGAGGTGCCCAATTCATGTGTATGTTTTTTTTATGTATGTATGTTACTTGATATCTTCGCCAATGGTAAACCTTTGGGATTATTAGTGTTTATCCCGTAAAACTCAGAGAACGGAAAAAAATATAGAAGCATTCTTTGCGCTAGAAAATGACCCAAAAGCAAGGTATGCTGTGGTAGGCGGCGCTAGTAAACTATGCTGCGAACTAGTTTCTTCGCTAGGCGACAGGCGATGCAACTGGTGGGCCTTGTAGAAAATGTCGTACGCGACTTACACGTCAAATGACTATTAAATTTAAAATGTCGAGGGAATAAACTCTTGTCTTGTCTTGTTGTTAGTCGACTTTGAACTGAGCGTCCCGAGTGTTAATTCGCGCCATCAATTTTGGCTAATCAGCGAAAAATATTTTACATGCAATTTTGTGTCAAGTTGCGCGCATATTTTCCTTGTAGGAAGGCTTCCATATTTTTTCCGTTCGCTGGTAAAACTGAAAAAACAACATAATATTTTTGAAGAATCACGACTAGCTACAAAAAAATTGGCAAATATCTGCGCCAATTATTAATAGAATATTCTTGTATAAGTTTGATTCTCAAGGGATTGCTATGTGCGCCGTAAAACGCACGTTTGTATTTTCACATGATAATTTCACTACCACCTAATGGTTTCCATGGCAACGGGCGTCAACAGTTCCATCCATGTCATCAAACTAAATTCGATTTGAATTATAACTAGATGTCCCCACTAGGGAAATTAATCGTGTAAACCCAATTTTTTTGCACGTGAACATGATGAATCCTATTTACCGGAATTTGAAGTTGGTTTATGGTTTTTTAAACACGCCAAAGTATTTGTTTGTATTTAGCAGTTTTCTTTTTTCAGATTATGGGACTGATTTTGGCTGGGCTGTACTTACTGAGCACATTCCTGGCAAACCGTCAATACCGAGGATATTAATCAAGTTATGTAGAGCTTTTTCGTAACCAGTACGCCATTTATTCAAAAAACGTTTAACTTTGTACCTACACTTAAGGTGTTTTGAAGCGCGCGCTTTGGCAGCTATATAGTTATTTTATATCAAATCAAATCGTTCCAAATCGTTTATTTCTGACACAATAAAATGTTTACAATATAATATTGAGCCCGCAGGATCCCGAACTAGCCTGAGCTGTATTACAGGACCCAACGCTTCTCCTAATAAATAACAATATTGTGTCTTTAAATAGACTATTTATAACATCGAAATCTTACATATTATATCTAATAAACCGTCAAGTGCGACTTGCACACGAATGGTTCTGTACCGTACCGTAAAAATCAGGCAACTTTTTCAAAGAACATCAGATTTTCACTTGTTCGGAGACGCGTTTATATTTTTAACTTTATTTTATTTTTAGTATTTGTTATTATTACAGTTGAAATGTTACTTAATTATAGAAAGTTTTATGTGTCTACCTATTATAGTTCAAGAGATACAGCCTTGACAAATTAAGACCAAAAATAGCCAAAAAAATCACGTTTGTTGTATGGGAGCCCCCTTTAATTTTGGTATTTATTTTATTTTTATTATTTTTTGTTATAGCAGCAAGAGAAATACACATTATCTGAGAATTCCAACTGTCTACCTCTTACGGTTCATGAGATATAGCCATGTGATAGACGGACGGACGGACGGATGAATAGCGGAGGCTTAGTAACCGTTTTGACCTTTCGGGTACGGAACCCTAAAAAGCATGTCTGTGCTTTGTATGGGTTTGCACGTATCAAAGTGAAAAAGTTTCGTTTACGGTGGACCTGTCAAAGTTGTACTGCTATAATACAACAAATCACTCAAAATTTAAAATGGAGTACTTATGAAACTATTAGATCGCTGTCAAACTATGAAATCCTCTTAGTATCCGGTAGATGCGCTGCAACTGCTGCAAGGCGCTAAATGTATGGAAACGAAAACGTATATTTTCGTAAACTATGCGAAACTAGTATTAAGATCTCTTTCTGGTCACCTACATTCTCCCTACATTACATCCCACCACCCAAACGCGCGCTTCTATGCACTAGCCAAACTCGATGTAGAATGTTTGTAAACAAACCACCCAAACTTAACCTCAAATTCACTCTGTTGCCGCGTCTTTTTATGCGCAATTTACATTACTTGATGATTTGAGATCCTTCCTTTCCTTCAACTAATATTGCTTACTTTTATATGAAACTCGACGCCATGCAAGTGAGTTTCAGTTATTTGTGTCGTGGTTTGTTTACAAGCATTCTACATCAAGTTTGACTAGTGTATAGGTATACGAATCAATCGCGCGTTTGTGCATGGATGTAAGTGAGGTGGTTTTTAAAACGCGCTTTACCAAAGCGCGCAATTCAAAACGCCTAATGTGTACCCACTTGATCTTCAGGTACCTAACTGAAAGCCTATTTTTGAATGTATAATTGTTAAAATATATGCTAGCCCCATTTAATTATTAGCATTGTCGAATCATCGGACCTTTGAATAAAATGTACCACATAATCTTGTCTGTTGTGTTAGGTATTATTATTTCTATTTTGTGATTCTTATGATCTGAGGAAACCTTTATGTACATAAAGGTAGGTACTCGTATTAGGTACTCGTACCTACAAGGATTTCAATTACAATTTTATTTTGTGTCTTCCTATGAAACGTGTATTACATCTACATACTACATCTACAGCCTCAGACTATGTACACTAGTGCACAGCTGGATGGCCTCGTCGGATAAGCGCCCTATTGGCTTTTGTTATTATGGGGTAATGCCTGAACTCTGTGGCCTGAACCCTTACGCGCTGCTGGGGTGAAATTAATACGCCTTTATTTAAGTGTTTTATTTATGTAATTTTGTAGTTAAGTACTAAAAGTAATAAGCTGGTAATATCACACAAGTGTTATACCCTGTATTAATCTGAATAGGTTTCAGTTATTTATTTTAGGTTTGGTAGTACTCTGACCCCAGAGTCCGGTCACACGGTGATGTCTCGTTTTTGTATGGGATTTGCGTCGTTCCCTGTCCGACGATAGAGGTGCTGTCCCAAGTCCTATGGAAAAATGAGACATCACGATCACGTCTTGGTAGTACCGTTAACCGGACTATGGCTCTGTTCTGAGTAAGTAAAGTCACAATTCAGTATCAATCTGCAAATGTTTTTATTATACAGTCTATTTGAATAAGTATTGAATATTGTAACATGAACGTACTATTTATACAAATCTGATGCAGTATCTAACTGAATTGTGATTAGAAGTATCGTTTATAACTAGTCTATCGATGTACTTTATGGTCTTCTATCATAATTTGTTGGTAATCGAAGCCATTGCCTATCATTTGAAGCTTTTTGTATGTTACCAAGAGTTTTATTTTAGATATTTCGAATTTAAGGAATATTTTTATGTCAATGTTGCAAGTTAGTGTAATAAAATATTTCTACGTGGCTCTACCTCTTTGTTTTTGGGCCTGTGTGTACAAGAACGTAACCGACTACGGGTTACGGGACCATCTGCTCTGGAAATCTATTTTATCAGGAATTAAAAATAAGCTTATAGGTACATAAATATAACAGAATTCTAAAAAAACTATTTCGTAGTAGTAAGTAGGACATGATATTGTTCGTTCTTTCATGAATTTACCGTCATAGCTATGAAGCTAACTACTTCCTACTTTGGGATCAAGGAACCAGGTCAGCGCGTGTGAAAACAATCACCAGGAATAGAATCAATCCCTCCGCTCTGTGATCTATTTTTGAGATGCGACGGCGGCGTGTGGCATCCTGGCACGCGACAATTCAAAATAAGTTGAACATAAGCCGTGCAAGGATTCACATGCTCCTTGTTCAAATTCTAATCAAATTTAAAAGTAATTCATTAGTTATAATTCAATGTTTTGTTGATCGGTTGTAGTGTAGGTCGCTGAACTTCTACTGAATGAGCGCACGCCAAACATCTAAAAATATTGTGTTGACTAACTGACTGCGTAAATGGTAAAATTGAACTCCAGCTTCCCGTGATGATACATAGTTGAAGTGCGTGCCTAAGGGAACTTTTGTGGTTTTGAAGTAAAAATTAGGTGGGTTTTATAGAGAAATTTGTGGTTTGTAGGAAAACAATAAACTTAGGCGTTTTATTGTGAAATGACCCGAGGACCGACAATAGTGAGGGTGGCTCCTGGAGGGAACAATGGAGCGGGTATCAAATGCTGCTGCTGCAGATGCTGTGAGTGCATCAATTTCGGATATCTTACGACTCAACATGGACTTATTAAATTGGTTCAAGCGGTGAGTTATATTATAATATACCTAAAGGAAATTTTATAAACTTACGATTTAAGAATATTTTTCAAAAAATGTGTTCTATATTTTAATTTGTGCCGTCATAAACTATGAAATGAGCACCAAAATAAAATATATGAAGAAACATTGAAAAAGCCTATGCAACTACAACCAAGGTATAATAGTATGTATGTATGTATATAATTATGGTACCTAATGGTTCTGAACCTGGAAACATACATAGGTTACTTTTAACTCGGAAAAACGAGTCATTGTTATTGCCTAATGTGATAAACTCTGGAAAAGAGAATACCTAGTCAGCGGATATGCTGATGAAAAATAAAACATGGAACAAAACTTGGTTTTATTCTCTGAAAGCTGATAAAATCGGACGATTACCTCTGTCGGTCCACTTTCCGCTTAATTATACCTACTTTAATACATAAACCATTTTTATGTGAGGTAGAATAACTTCAGTCACGTACGGACCGCGCGGGCTCGGTATTGTATTGTATGCTCTTAGTGATTCACCGCGGCGCGGCGGATCGAATAGAATGTTCAAATATACCGTTTTTATCTATAGATGCTGGGTGGCATGTGCCAAAGCTTGCTGGTGAAGTACGGCATGTCCGAAGCCAGCAGCATGGGCTCGGCGTTCCACGGGTTCCTCACCACGGCTTCCGCCTGTCTGCTAACCACCGCGCTACTCATCGCCTGCTATGTCCTGTCTTCTAAGACGCAGCAGCTGATTCGGCAGTCTATATTCGTAAGTTAAAATAATGTCAAGGTATATTATTAACGTAATTTTTACCCACTTTGTTTTTTTCTGACTCAGAGAATTGAATAAAAAATAACTTTTTCACTTCTCATGTTCAAAAAGTATGTCATTATAGCGTAGCACTAGCATTATATTTTCTCGCAATCGAAAAAAAGTAGAAAGTTTATCTCGGGCGAAAACCACCAAATATACAATGCCGGTCTGGTCATTCTCGCTCGAGACTCGAGAATCCCAAGTAAAACAATCTTCTATTGCTAAAAGGTCTCCTTTCAATATTTTTTTCATTTAGGTATTTTATTGTCTATCATTCGATAGGCTAAATCTTAAACAGTTCTTTGCAAACCCTTTTCATTTTTAAAAAGCAAAACGCAAGTCAAGTTGTCATTCTACTCAGACAGGTACAAATATTACCGAAATTATAGATCAGATGTAAAAAATCAGAAGTACCTACTAATAAACCTACTTAGATTAACACAAGGGTTTTAAACGGAACAACGATTGCGAAGCTGCAGAAAAATTTGTTGCTAATACGTAGAAAAACCAAATTGACATTGTAAAAGAGGTAATCTACAGTACACGATTGGTACTTGTTCAGATAATATATAATGTAGGTACGCAGCTGTTTTCGATAATTTTAGATAGGTAGTTTAACTATGTCACGTTCATTGCTTCAGCGATTGCTTCACTGTTTATCAAAATCGCGCTCTAAACAATAACAACTAATATTGTCTGCTACGGTGAATCATAGGGAAAGTCACGTAGGTCTTAGAAGAAGTGTTTTATCTCTATTTATAGGGGTTAATGAGTTATGTTATTATGAGATACAACTGCATTGCAGAGATTTAGTATAACAGAAGTCAAGATTCAAGGGTTCGAGACAAGTTCACGAGTGAATAGGCTTATTTATACTTATTATCCAACGAAGGTTGCTTTGTCCAATCCGTGTCCTGAAATATCAGGGCCACTTACGAGATCATTAGCCTCATAATTTCAAAGATTATTTCCAAAATCCTGTTATCCTCTATTAGATCAGACACAGAATAAATCACAATCATAAATCGTAAGGCACTTCTTCAAAACAATGATTTCGAAGTTCCGAGTAGCCTCGAAAATTACTAAACGCTGATTAAATTCTTCCTGAGTGAGTCATATCTTTATTAATACACCTACATATGTGCACTGCACACTACTTATGTATAATCCATCACAATGCTATTGATGTTCACATAATATTCTTAGTTTAAGCACTGTTGTTTAATTTAGATGTGTCAACTCAAATTTTAAGGTATATATGTGGCCGCCTGTAATCGTGGTAGGTACCTTCGATCAATTGATCGAAGCGTGGTACACAGTAACTTACCTGACACCTACTACGATCAGCCGATCACACAAACGCTGTGCCACGGGCAACTGGAATCAAACCCGCAAACTTCTGCATCACAGCTAACAGAGTACGTCGATTCTAAATTGGTTTTGTATTCCAGGAATGCCTGTTCAACAGCGTAGCTTGCTTCCTCTACCTGTCGGCGTCATCCTACATGGGTGTAGCGGTCAATTTTTACCTGTACCCGCGCTATGCCTTGGTCAACATGTACGCGGCCTATCCGGCCATGACCGCCGTCTATGTGAGTGGAATCGTTGATTGATTTGTATACTACTTTCTGCCCGCGACATCGCACGCGTTCTATGGAAAGTTTTAAGATTTTTTTTTTTTTAATTTTTTTTTTTTTTTAAAGTATTTATTTAATTTAATTAACACGACACAACCAATTACATTAATTAAATCATATAAATCATACCAATTACATTATATCCCATGGCAAGTGATTCATGGGTTAAAAAAGTAGGTACCTACCTACATATATTATGTTATTCTAGGTCAAGACATAGGTACGCATCTATGCAAAATTTCAGGACGATCCGTTATGTAGTTTTAGCGTGAAGAAATAATATATACTTTCCATTCCATCCAATGTTTCACATTAGTAATAATAATGTAATCGATATTTTATTAGTATTTAACTAGGTGCAAGAGATTGTTTTAGCCAGTCTATTATAAATAAATATAATATAATATATATATATATATATTGCATTCTTTGTTACAGTATGTCGGAGTAATCCTTGGAATACTACATGGCGTGGATGCGTATTTAGCGTATAAGTTTTTTAAAAACCCTCGAATGTACTAACTCTCTACTTATTTAGTTTCGACTAAGTTTATAAACGCATTTAAATTAAGTAATTAAATTTAATTCACATTTATAATAAATAAATACATACTTACTGCAGGGCATGCTATTAAGATGGTGAAATGGTGTATTTTCTGTATTAAAAACATTGAATGTTCAGTTTGTTTTGATGCGGCGCTCCGCGTACCAGGTACGACCGTCTTTGTGACTCCGAGGCCACCTGTTCTCTCTGTCAATATCAGCCTCTGTAGGAATCATAACGGTAGTATTGATTTATACGAGTACAACTAGTCGTGCAACTTGCAACTAAATGCCTGAAGGGCATGGAAGGTTGATAAACTTAAGAATAATCATGACAGCATGCGTTTTTATAGGAATAAGTAAATTGTCTTGTATTTTGTAAATTATTTACAAAATTAAACAGACAAAATACATACTTATTCTAAAAAAATGCGTATTACCTACGTAGGTAGGTATTTGTTATTGTGGCATTGGACACTAACACGTTTTTTGTTATTGGATGCTAATACAGTAAAGTGTAACCTACATTATAATAAAACGATGAAATATGGCTGACATCACCTTAGTAAGAAGTAGGTACCTATTGGTTGACACCTTATTCTCTGTTTATAAAATCTGAGTCCTATGTTTTGATAACGACTGTCTTACAGTTACACTATCATCGATCGTCTTGAATGCACAGTTTCCGCATTCGTTTGCCATTTTAAAGAATTTGAAGGTCACAGTGGCCACAACAAATTATCATGTAGGTAACATTATGGGGTCAGGTTAGACTAATTTCGTGACTTGTTGAACCCTCCCCCGTCCTTGTCACAATTGGTGGATTTGTGAGACCCCTCCCCTCCCTAGTGTGACGTCACATATTTTGCAATTTTAAATCATGAAATTATTAAATTAAAACAGCTGTTCCAAAATTCGTTTTATTTCCAATTAAATTATTTTTTAATATCAAATCAAACATATGAAAAATTTACAAAATAAGATAATAAATTTTAATTTAAGTAAAATAAATAAATAATAAATTTTGAAATGTGACGTCACGGAATTTAAGACACCTCCTACCCCCTCTATACCCCCCCCCCCATGAACGTGTGACGTACTTTATGGATGGTCCCCTATTTGTAATGTATACCTATGTCTTTATTCAGGTTGAGCCAAGTCGATGATAAAAGGATCATATCGTTGTAATTTCACCGCGACAACCTCATTTTCCTATCTAAGAGGATGTTTTAATCTTGAGAAGTGGAAAACACATAGGTGCTATAAAACGTTGCAGCCATTGGAAAATGGTTCTTATACGGGTGTACCACGGTTAATTTTGTTAAAAGATGTCAGATTAAACAGCTTTAGCGTCATCGTTTCCTACGAGCGAGCAGGTTTGGCTAGCTGATTGTGCAAACAACCGTTGATGGAGGTGTTTCGCGGTCACGTGACTGGAAGTACCTATCTAGTCATGAAGTAATTTGTAGAATGCTTACAAGTGAAAGTGTATGAGTCAATCAAAAACAGTTGGAGAATAGGAATTTGTCATCAAAGTCATCAATCATCCATCATGCATGGATCATTTCTTCACAAAGGTAATTAAACCAACATACGTATGACCTAACTTACGACCTTTCCTGAAATGGATAAGTATATATATATTTTTAAGCCACTTCAAAAAAGGAGGAGTTTCTGTGTCCGGCTGTATTTATGTTTTTTTTTTATGTGGGTAAGTATATGTTCGTCGATTACTCCGTCAATTGTGGACCTATTTCAATTTTGATGATTCTTTTGCTATTGTATAGATAGAGAATGGTCTAAGATGGTCCCATAAAAACGTATACCTACTTCAGCAAAACTTAAAAAAGAGCGTAAATTAAGAATTTGGTTTTTAGTTTTTTCTGAACTAAACCCCAAATCAAATCAAATTATTCTAATAAATATAAATCAAATCAAATTATTCTAATAAATATATCAAGTGAATCAATATTATTCTGCGCAAGTTCAATAGGTACTACGAGAAGAATAACGGTTATTATTATGATAGCTTATCTGCGACTATTTGTCTGTCATTTACCCGAGGGGGCGGCGGCAGCGATCTACTCTTATTACGCATTCCTGTTTTTACAGTTAGAGAGGCGGGTTTGTCCATTGTTAAGTCTAGGTTGTCTTACGGCAAGTCTGGTTTGATCTCTCAGCGGCCAACGCGACGACGCACCGGGGCGGCGGCGCACAGTGGATCGAAAAAGCCCTTCCTATAGACATAGAATTTTTTTTTTCTAAACATGCTTTTTCTTATTGGAAACCAAGACAGAATCTTATTAGAAGCCCAAACTATATCATATTTTATGAACCTAGGTGATAATGACGCAGAAAAGATTTTTTGAACTTTAATTTGTATGGAGAAAAACATGAAAATCGATATTTTTCGGCTCTCGTGCGAGTGCCCGTTATTTCCTCCGGCATAAATAATGTTCCTATTTTTTACTATCTTTTGACATATAGCACATATGGGGCACTCGATGGACTTCAGGTGAAAAAAAATTAAATATATTTTTAAATCTTCATTTTGCATTTTATTCATTATACAAGGTACATTACGACCTAAAAATAATATTTCAACTCACCCAATTATTGTTACAGTTTTAATGCAATATTTCACCAGCCATACTTTGTAATTTTACCTGATAATTCCATATTATATGGTGGTTTTATGATATTTAGCCGTTAAAGACGATACCTATTGTATATTTTTTTCTTAAATTTACAAGGGGCCATTAAGTTAGGTACTTGACCTTATCATTGTTACAAAATTTACTGCAGAGGTTTACCTACTTATCTTGAACTACCTGCTAACCCGTCACTTATGATTGTATTATTATTCTAAGAATTCCTTAAGCCCCTTTGCTTTGTTATTAAAAATTGATGTTATTTAAGTAGGTACTTACCTAATTAACAATTTGTCATTGTCTAGTTTTTTCTAGTAGTCGTTAGCCGGTATGAAGTAAGTATAAATATGGAGGGCCCTGAATATTTTTTTAGTTATATTAAAACTTACTACGTAAAACATCTGTGAAATTTCGAGTTAAAAATGGAAAAGCATAGTGTGGTGACCAATCTGGATCTATTTGTGATTCTAAAACAGTCTGGCAAGCTTGGAAACTATTTAAAACTGTTAGAAAGTGTTAAATTTCAGTAGAATTTGAGTTTATCTGAAGAAGATACAGACACTCTCCAAGAATTCTGTCGAAGATTTAGTCAGTCTGTGATCAAAAGATGGAAATCTGCAAAATGTAACACAGAAACTTTCAAAAAACACTATACAGATTGGTTGGAGCAGAATATCGAGTGGCCAACTTGTGTACGTGAAAATATACGACCACAACACAACAGTTAAATACTGCAATTCAAGAAACAGGTGAGCTGGCGAATTGTTTTAACCCTCTCCGAGTACATCAACTGTTGGAACATCAACGAAAACGGCTCCCAGTCCGCGCAAACCTTTCACAGAACTTGGAACAAAACAAAAGGTACGAAGGATTGAAAATTATAATTATAAAGGCCAAGAAAGTTGAGAATTGGCCTTTGCTTTAATTGCCAATATGAAAAATGAGGGTAAAGATATTTTGGCAGCAGCCATAGATCATATTCTAAAGAATCCAAAAGAGGCGGAAAAAATCGTGGAACAAGCAAATGAAAAAAATAAATGTGTTTTCACCCCTACCAAAGCGCTCGGCTTATTACTGTCACTTAAACTACCAAAGTGGCAGTATATAACGTTGAGAGAATCTGCCATTCAAGAAGGCATTACAAATTTGTATCCATCATATTACAAAGTGCAGCAAGCCAAGATGGATTGCTTTCCTCCGAAAGACGCAATCACTGTTACAGATACAATGGCCAAAGTAGCTCTTTAAGCACTCCTTGACATAACTGTTAAAAGAATAATAAAAAGTTTACCTGACGAGATTACAAACCAATCAATGATATTAATATCGAAATGGGGATTTGATGGTGCCTCAAGTCAGAGCACATTAATTCATTGATCCAGAAGACACAGATTCTGACACAGATGCTGATATGGATGTGTCTTTTAATATGTTCTAATTGTTTTACAGAAACTCTGTAACTTATATGTAGGTACATAATACGTGTTTTTAAATAATTATTGTGTATGATAACTTGTAATATAGAAAAAATTGCCTTGTGTCTAAAAAAATAGTAATATTTATTTCGTGTGAATTGTTTAATCGCCTTTGTAGTTTGTAATTATTATTCTTTTCTTTTTAAAAATAATGACTGTATTTGATAATTATGCTTTTACTTTAACTATATATAAAAATTTTATATATTTTCATTATTATGATAGGTGAAATATTACATTAAAATTGTAACAATAATTAGGTGGGTTGAAATATTATTTATAGGTCGTAATGTACCTTGTATAATGAATAAAATGCAAAAAGAAAATTTAAAAATATATTTTATTTTTTTTCACCTGAAGTCCATCGAGTGCCCCATATGTGCTATATGTCAAAAGATAGTAAAAAATAGGAACATTATTTATGCCGGAGGAAATAACGGGCACTCGCACGAGAGCCGAAAAATATCGATTTTCATGTTTTTCTCCATACAAATTAAAGTTCAAAAAATCTTTTCTGCGTCATTATCACCTAGGTTCATAAAATATGATATAGTTTGGGCTTCTAATAAGATTCTGTCTTGGTTTCCAATAAGAAAAAGCATGTTTAGAAAAAAAAAGTTCTATGTCTATAGGAAGGGCTTTTTCGATCCACTGTGCGGCGGCGGCGGCGGCCGCGCGTACATCCATACAAGAATCCACAGTGAGAGATGTGCTGTGGAGTGCAGCGCATGCGACGCGACCGACCTGCGAGGCACCAGAGCACATCCGCAAACCTCAAAACAGTTCTTGTTTAACTTGCCTTACCCGCCATAAAACTGTGCCAAAGTATTATTGTGTAAAATCAACTGTGTAACTAGTTTTTGTATAGTGAAAGGACCGGTCGTCGTTTCGGGCTGAATGTTTATGTAAGTTCGTGGAAACCTACGGCTTGTTTTGTATTCGTTTCGCACTACACAATAGATGCCATTTGTGTTGCTGAGACTTAATTTTTTTTTATCCGTTGATGTATTGTCCTTATCTTTCATTTATCAATGAGACAGAGATAACACCAGGTATCAAGTGCATTTACTAATTAGTTATGGCAGGTAGTTAATTTAACAGCGCAGACTCAACTTGTAAGAATATTCGTACAATGCTGGACCTTGACGAATCCTCGCAGTATGGCCTTCGTTTCTTTATATTAAATGTTTATATAGATTACTAGCTGCTGCCCGCGGCTTCGCACGCTCTTTTCCGAGATAGAAAGTAGCCTATGTCCGTGTCCGGGATATCTATCTGTATGCCAAATTTCTGTATGTCGATCCGTGCAGGCGTTTAGGCGTGAAAAGGTAACAGACTGACAGATAGATAGATAGATAAACAGACAGACAGACAGACACAGCTACTTTCCAATTTATAATATTAGTATGGCTGGATTACGTACTGTAATTTTTTTTGACATAAATGTCTTCAATACTACAAAAACTACACTACAAAAACAACAAACTGATCTTAGGCGGATTTACTTAGGTTTCCGGGTTCAAATTGTAAAAACGGAATCGATAGAATTTAGATTATCGTCGTCCATCCGTCGTCGTCGCTTTGGGTATTTTTCTGGATTGAAAGTAAGAATGAAAGAAAATCAATAAATTGAGTGTCTTTCATCTCACACATCAAAAAGATACACAATAAGGTATAAATAAAAAATAAATCTATGTGTATGTGAACCAAAAAGGCCCTGCCTCAGCTTGAGGTTTCAAAACAGAATGTTGAGCAACGCTGGTTTTCTGGCAGCACCTTTGGTGCGTGCGTGTCTACACGGTTTACAGACTTATACTCAGTCAGTACACAAAAAATAATAATATAATAATTTATAACTAGCGAGATTATAATCAATAAACAACTCAAAAATACATAGGTACCTACCTACCTAATAATATTTTAAAAATAAAGATAAACCTTAAGGCTATCGTTCAACAAGGGAAACACTCAAACAATTTATAGTAAATTGGATTAATTGGATTGATTAAGGTCGATGATTGATTATGAACACATCAAGAACACTTTCATATTGATGACCGACGCGAAATGGCGCGGCGGGCAACTGTTCGCCTGTGACGCAAGGTTGCGAGTCCTGACTCTATTTTCTATGTATATAGTAAAAAATATCTAGCTATGTAACATTACATAGATAGATGTTTTTTACTGTATTATATATATCAGTTATCTAGCACTCATAACACTCTGCGTAGCTTAGCTTGGGGCTAGCGATGATGTATGGATTGTCCAGCATTATTTGTTAGGTAATTTATTTATACATCTTCCTCACGCACACAAAGAGAGAAAAATTAAACGTTAAATTGAAGTGATAACCAAAACCAACAAAAAAAATAACAGAATATCCTCCACCACAATGATATTAATTTTGTTACAATGATACCTACCTGGTCTACAACAAAGTAGTTTTTGGCACCTCCTTTACATAAGGGCAAAAATAATTTATTTTCAGATTTAGATGCAAAAATCTTCCGTGCATGCATGACATTGCTTTTATTTGTGTTCCAGTTATCGTGTAATGTTATGATACGACGATAAAGGTGTTAATAATTAAGTACTTATTAGGCTGAAGTTTACCGATTTTCATTTATTTGTCAAATCTACACCTTATAATAAAACTGTCCAATTCTGTACATTGAAGATATTGTGAATTTTTTTTGGAGGGCGCTCTGTTATCGATAATGAAGCCAAAACTGTAATTGTTTTAATTTTTGTATGTTTACCTGTATCTTGGCCGCGCATCACGCCGAAACTACTAAATGTATAAATGAAACTTGGACGATATGAGTTCATACTACGAGAAAGGACACTCATACGATACTTCTTATCCCGGAATTCAGTGCCGTTTCCCTGAGAATGACATTCAAATTCTCTGGCCGCGCATCACGCCGAAACTCTTGGATGATTTAATATGAAACTAGATAATATAACATGAAAATCATGCCAGATTTGAGTCATACTACGAAGAAGGACATAGAATACTTTTTGTCCCGTAATTCAGTAGTTACGGTTCCCTTTGGAGAGGGGACGAAAGTCAAAATGTGTACTAAGTTGTAAATCATTAACGCGTCGTCCGATTTCATTCATTCTTTTTTGTTAGAAACAATATTCCAAGACCGAATTTGACTAAATCAGTAGAAAGTCGAGTAGAAAATCAGTAGATTGAAGAAAAAATCTGTAGATTTTGAAAAAAAGCTGTTTGTAGGTAAGTTTCTAGATCTATGATCTATTTTTTCTTCCAAGACGCATTCATTAGTTAGGTACTGGATTCGAAGGTTGTCACGTCCAGGTTAGTCGAGGACTGTCTGTCACGCCTAAACGCACTAGGCTCGAACAACACAGTCGTGCTTAAATGGGTACCGAGACACGCAGGAATCAATGGCAATAACAAAGCCTGGCTCACAGAACCCTCTTGGATTCCTGCTACAAGGAATCGTCCAAGCTCTGGAAGAATTCCTCGGGCATGAGTCACTCATATCATTCATCAATCTCTTAATCCTTAAATATAAAAGCGTTAAATAAACGGTACACCAACCGAATCCTAGCGCTAAGCAGAAGTAACCTTCGCATCAAGATCAGAGCCCTAACTGGACACTGTCGCGTTAACAAGCACATGTTCAAACTGGGGCTAAGCGACACACAACCCTGCATATTCTGCGAGGAGAGTGTGGAGCACTGATGCAAAAACGTAGCATCCACCTAGGCAAGCACCTGCTCTGCACAGCCCAGAAGAGCTAAGAGACATCACTCCGAAGATAATCCTATACCTAGTTCCTAGCAGCTCCAAGGGTTAGTGGCAAATTATGAAAGCCGCAGCTTCAAGGCGGAACACACAAAGTGGCGGACACAATAGGCCTATCACGGCCGCTTCGACACGAAAGCCACCAACAGCAAAAAAAAAAGAATAGGCATACCTACCTGTGACCCAATTACTATTTCAGGCAAAATAAAATTTACAAATTGTCCATGATGTTTGGTGGTTCCGTTCAGCTGGTCCAGTTGAGTGTACCACCGACAAATTTCTTTTACCCGTTAACTGTAGGTACCATCGAAGATTTTCATTAAGATTTTTTTTTCTTTCTTGGTTATAATCAACCTACTACGAAAAAACAAATACGGAGGTCCAGTCAACTAGACCAGGGACCCAATTCTGCTAAATAATTGCTTCACTATGAAAATGGTATCGTCGCAGAATCGTCACGTAGTATCCTTAAATTTATGAAACTCCAGAAAGTCCATGCGGTGGTGCTATTTGCAGTGAGATATAAATTAATAGTTTCAAATTTGACACTTAGATGCGCGTCCCTCCATTTGTATTCATCATCATTTCTTTCATCTAAAGTAGAATACCAAAAAGTGTCTGTTCTGTGACGATACCACTGTCATAGTAAAGCGATTAGTTTAGCAGAATAGGACCCCAACTGAACGGAACCACGAGTAAGAAGCGAAACCTTTACCTAGTATTTTGTTGTGTAGGTGTGTTCGCAGTTTATGACACTTCTTGACATTGACACAGGCCGAGTCGAAGCAAAAAGTCGTGTAGATAAAGAATGGGATTGAAGATGACAGTATGACAGCATGCTACCCTACACGATTTATACACAATCTAGGCTTTTTGCCTAGATTGTGTATAAAGCGACAAATCTTACCATAGTCAATTTTTCATATTAGATAGAACTCAGGTTTCAGAACACACCAGCTTCTTTTTTTGTTTTGGGCAATGTATGGTACTAACTGTAACAAAATAACACACTTCATACGGATGTAAGCTACGAACTTTATTTGTATTGGAAGATCACCAAGGTTTCATCTCTTAACCAGGGACTTCATCAGGGCTCGTAATTAACCCGCTTACCTAAATCTGTAATGAATTCGTAAGACTATGATAGTTTTAAAAAATAACTCACTCAGTGTTCGCAACATGCTAAATTGCGTGTATTTTCTCGTTATCTATAGGTAGGTACTTAAAATAAAACTGTAACACTATTTTGCATTCGCATCTGTATTTAGAAAAAAATGTTTGGAGGGCACTCAATTATCGATACTAAAGCCAAAACTGTGTTTTTTAATTTTGGTTTTTATGTCTGTCTGTCCGCGCATCACGCCGAAACTACTGAAAGAATTCAAATGAAACTGGCATGATTTAAGTTTAATACAATAAAATTATAAAATTTAATCGCATACTTATATGTCCTACTTGACTTCAAGCGCTATAAAGCAATCACCTATTGTCGGCAAAAATACCATTTCCCTACGTCACGCTATACCCTGTTAACAATGGAGATAGTACAATAGGTACAGCCAATCTGAATGATGTGATGTGATCACAAATCACAACCAGACGGCAAAATAAACAATTCGTCTACAGATCTGTAATTGGTGTATTTGCATGACCCCAATTTTAGTTCCACAGATTTTTTGTGATCAAAGGTTATAAAAAGAGGATAACAAAATAATAAATATATTGTATATGTTTAAAATATATGTCTTTATTATCAAAGAAAATTATAATCAAATAATAATAACGAATTAGAACTAGTATTTACAATTGAAACAATTAAGCTAACTGCAGACTGTTGCAAACAATCTACAGGTAGCTCAACTGATCCATATCAATACCAGTCAGAAGCGTCCCCAAGACGCTGGCTGCATTGCCCCGCTGTATGGCAATGTTGATGCGCTGCGCCAGATACCCACCAGTTCTCGGGTCACACGTTGCTTCGATCAGACGCTCAGATAACTTTTTAAAAACCCGGAGAGCCTCGGTACCCCACGGACCTAGGGTCTCGACCCCATAGGGAGCAAATGTGTAGGCTCTGTCGAGACCTGCATATATGCGCCTCTTGAGATCCTCGGCCAGTTGTATAGACAGTTATAATTTTAAATAGATACCTACTTGGAAATCAGGAAAATCAGATAAACATCAGTGATTAACACATCATGGCTACCGACAAGGTGAAGCCGATTTTTATCAAATTGACGTCACTTGAGTTGTTTTTAGGAAATTGCATGAAGTAAATGCATAAAGATAAAATCCTAAACTACTATAACTAAAATTTTAAACTAATATGAATAAAAATATCTATCTATGTAAAGTATTGTATTAAGTATAATCATCAGTCATCTAGCACCCATAACACAAGCTCTGCTTAGCTTGGAGCTAAATGATGCTGTGTGGACTGTCTAGCATTATTTATTTATTTTACTTACATGTTATCATCTTGCAGAAGGCCGAGCTGCGAAGTTTAAACAAGTTATAATGGCGAAGTATGAAAATTCTGCCAGCTGGGCTGAGGATGGTAAGTAAGAACTCTGGGAGGTCACTTTAGAAACGAAAAACTAACCGTAAAACCTACTCTACTGGCTCTGCCGACACCATTCTTGACAATCGATTGTAACAATACCTTTATCGAAATTGGTTTCTCATTAACTTATGTTACGTTACGACGACGATGGTTTGAATTATAATTTCTATCATAATCGTGTAAGAGCAAGGAACATTTAAAAATAACAAGTGGTTGGTGTTCCAACCAACTATGCGTTTTCAACAAAATTATAGTTCGTACCTACTTCGTTTCATTCGTGCACACAGCAGAACGAATGGATTTGAGTCATTGTACGCCTTTTATCAACATACAAAGCAACACCGCCTGTCATCCAACCTTTTCTTCAAAAACGTTTATATGTAGGTGTAACATAGTTCATAAAATACAACGAGAATATATTCACTTCAAACATCGATCAAGGTATCCGCGCCGGCGGGGCGGCGGCACCCCAGCGCTAGGCGGAGGATACCTGATCGAATACTTTAAAGCATTCAGCTACTACTTCCTTAAAAGTGTAGTTGAAATTTAATCAGATTTAGTTTGAACAATGTTCTAGTCTAAAGTCAGTCAGGCAGTGTTTTAGTAGAAATAAATGGACATGACATAGTAAACTTTAGTGAGAAAACAAAATAAAAGTTAGTGAGAATGTTGCAAACAATCTACAGGTAGCTCAACCGATCCACATCAATACCAGTCCATCAAAAACTGTTTAAAACAAATTAGAACTTACTAGTTCTAATTTGTTTTAAACAGTTTTTCAAACAAAAACTGTTGTTTTGATTTTTACAATTGAAACAATTATTATTAAGGTAACTGCTGACTGTTGCGAACAGTCTACAGGTAGCTCAACTGATCCATATCAATACCAGTCGGAAGCGTCCCCAAGACGCTGGCTGCATTGCCTCGCTGTATGGCAATGCTGATCCGCTGCGCCAGATACCCACCAGCTCTCGGGTCACGCGTAGCTTCGACCAGACGCTCAGATAACTTTTTAAAAATCCGGAGAGCCCCGATACCCCACGGACCATCATGTCCCTATTGTTTGCAACAGTGTGCAGTTAGCTTAATTGTTTCAATTGTAAATACTAGTTCTAATTTTTTTCTATAATTTGATTGTAATTTTCTTTGTTAATAAACGCCATTGCCGTTTAAAAACAAATCTGAGAATGTTATTGTTATTTTAAAATGTGTTTCCAGATTTTATGGAAGCAACAGGGGATCCGAACGTGTCAGTGTCGTCAGTGTTGTCTGAAGAGGTGCCGGCCTTGACCGTGGCGACAATCATCGGCGTGACCGTGGTCGTTCTTGTAGGGATCGCAATGGTCTTTCTGTTTGGAGTGCTCATCGATTGGCGGCAGCAGTGAGTATTCATTTGTTTATGCTTTGAGTATAAGGCTCAATTTCACTGTTGCAATAGAACGCGTTCAATATAAGATAAATTCTTTTTAGCGCTTTAAACGAGTTCAGCTAATTATTAAACCGACGACATAAAGTTGATCCGGTTCAAGCAAACTAATTAATAATTTTGTAAGCAAACGGTGAAATTGGACCCAAGTCGTGTAGATAAAGATTGTAATTGATAATAATATCATTTGATTGTTTAAAAATCCCATAATTTTACAGTGTTTTGTAAGTTTTGCGGGACAATCCTCGGAAATAGCTTTTTAAAGGACCACCACGAGATCATTATCTATACAATAGCGAAATAATTTTCTAAATCGATGAAAATAAAAAAAAAGTACATACAGCCGAATAAGGAACCTCCTCCTTTATTCATAATCGGTTAAAAATGTCATGCTGCATTTTATTTACAATCCCAAATCTACACGATTTGGGATTGAAAATATAATACCTCGAACAGTTAATTTTCAGAGCAATCATAAAAGCTTTTAACTACAAACCAACATAAAATGAGAAACCAGCTAACCAACTTTTACCGATAATTATTAACACAAATGATTTCTTAATGTTTTGTTTTCGTTTGTTCTAGAAAATTATTAGACAAGAAAATGGGCGACGCTAAACGCATGAAGAATAAACGTCGTGTCAACACACACCCAGAGGATGATAGTGCAAGCATAGCGAATAACATGGAAGAATCGGGCCTGAGCATACCACCGGCGGCGGAGGCCCTGCGCAATATACCATAGGCCCTACGCCGCCGTAGCACTTCCGTAGACATAAGGAAATTATTTAATACAGTTAATTAATATAATGAATTCAAAATCGCAGTGGAATCTCGAATTTATATTCAAGGTAAAAGAAGCTTTTTAGGTTTCACTGATTATTTTTATAATGCCGAGGTTCACTATTGATATTCATGCATGATTCAATACGAGATAATGGTGTTCCGACCAAAATAGTCATAATAATAGGTGCATTTAATAATAATGCTAGACAATTCACACAGCAATTAAATACAATTATATAGATAGATAGATATCTATCTATCTATCAAAGTAACTATCTATCAATCTACAATTTGCATGTATGTATTTAAATTGTACATTTATTCAAAAAGGTAATAAATACTATTATAAGAATAAAAAGTATTTATTTTGGTAAACTTTAGGCTTTACTTTAGACCACAAAAAAGTGGAAAGATGATCAGTAGGTATAATTAAATTTGAAGTTTTTCGGGACTGTGAAATATTGTTAATTAATTATGGCCACTGACTTCTATTTACAGTAGAAATCAGTGTGTGTTCGTCCGAAGATCTTATTTGATAGACATCGATGAGAAGGATACAAAACATTACACAGGATATTTTGTACGTTTATAAGTTAACAAATGACCAAAACAGAACTACTGCGAGTTTACTACTGCTTAAATGTCAAAGTAAAAACTGGTACCTACTGCCAAAAACTAACAAACACTCAGAATCAATCGAAAACTATGTTTATCCATGTTCATATTATGAAACTATTGGATCGCCGTCATACTACGAAAAGTAGTTCCTGTCTGTATCCGGTAGGGGGTAGCTGCAAGGAGCCAGATGTATGGAAGGAAACATGAACTTTTATTGTTTTCGTAAGTTTTGCAAAACTCATACAGAGGCCCAGTACCAACCAAAAAACCATAATTATGTTTATACTACACCTGCTCGGAAATTTCAGCCTTTAGCTATGGTTATTTTCATTATAGGTTAAACTACAAAAAAGTTTTTACTCCGAGTCCGCCATATGAATATCGGCCTCTTCTGTTCTCGGAACAGTAATTCAAAAAAAGAACCAAGTGCCTGAGGCATTAGCGGAACATTCTTCGAAATTTACATTTGAGTTAGGTAATTTTATTAATTCTACAGCATGTCGTCGAGCGATAGTGAAGGTTTTATGACACCGCCAGTAATAAACTGAAAAAAAGAAAAAAGAAACTGCTCAAGCAGTGATTGAGTACCTATTACCCTAGAAATCCAGTAATAAATACAACAGGACTTATGAAGTTTTCGTGTATTTGAAAAACGAGAAGAGTGCTACTTCTTTTTTGGAAAATGCTTTATTTTCCTCGTACCTAGGTATAAAGCACTATGTATATTACTCAGGAGAAAGTGCGTTTCTTCCTCGTGTGTTTTTAGGCTCTCGGCTGCGCCTCGGGCCTCAAATGACACACTCGATAGGAATCAGTCACTTTCTTACCTCGATGAACAATATACACTACTGTTAGAGATTTATATCTACTAACGGTTTTCACCTCAAAATTACGTTACTTTATGGTGGGAAAAGGGTTTTTAAAGCTAAAATAATAACAAGGTAATACTCACAGTTCTATAATCTGCACGTTATATATATACTTCACAACACTTGGTTCACTTATTTTGGTTGACTTCCCTCTTTGAGTGTCGAGACTCGACTGACCAGTATCGGTCGAGACTCGACTGCCCAGTTTTTGCGCTCCCTCGCTTAGCCACTCCCCTTCACGACTGAGATCGGCAACGGTCGGTGACTGTCGGCAATAACGTGCCGGTCCCTGATTGGTTGGTGCAAAACTCGTTGAGCAGGAGTGGTGAGCGAGTCAAAACACTGTTTCAGAACATAATTATGAAACAGTGTTTTGAATAATTTAACAATAATAATTTTACTAGAATAATACTAAATTAACAGTTACATAAATAGATTTAATTGACAACATTCGGCCATCCTTTGTTTAGGCACGACCTCGTGCTATCAAATTTACACAAGTAGAGAAAAAATAGAAAAAAAAAAGGGTGATTACATTATCTACAATTAAGTTTATGATACATACTAATAATAATAACAAGTACTGCACATGATAATCCAGTAACTAATCTTAGTAATCCTAGTTAAATTTGTATATTTAAGAATAAACTCGCACAGTTTGATTGAATTAATTTAGAAATAAATACAAATGATTTATTCGAACTAAAGGCGATGAAACAGTAAGTAAGTTACAAATAATTAATATGTTCACAATCTAAGCATGCAAAATTAGGAGTATCTTCTAATTTCTATGCAATGGCCTATTCGCCTTCACTAGAGGAGTCACGTGGCCTAAAATTAAGCCATGGTTTTATTTTATCTACCGCTACAACTGTAGAATAAGATCGATTCCCTTTTCTCGTAAGAGGAGTGTCTTCAATCTCATACCTATCGCAGTCAAAAACTTTTGTTATTCTGTATGGGCCCTGGTACTTGGGAACAAGTTTCCTACTGCTGCCTGTAGTAGGGATTTGTCGTTCAACTCTTACTAAGTCTCCTATGTTGTATTTGGGGCATTGTAAACGCTTCTCGTCATATGCAATTTTCTGGGCCTTTTGATATAACTTTACGTGATCGTTTATTTGTTCCCTCAATTCAACCAAGCTCTGATTAGGCGCCGTGATGTCAGCAGCTAATTCTGCTCTAATCCTACTATCATTGGTACCATATGGCCTAGTTCCAAATAAAGCTTCGGATGGGGTGCAATTTATACCTTTGTTAAAAGTGTTGTTCAACCCCCATTGCACGTCAGGCAAGTGTTCGTCCCATTTGTTCTCAGCTGAACCTATACATTTAGCTGTTAATGATTCAACGAGAGTTCGATTATAACGTTCCACTTGTCCGTTTGCTCTAGGGGTCGCAACAGCATTAAGAACATGTTTAATGTTGCGTTCAGTGACAAATCTCGTAAAGGATTCACTTGTAAAGGATGTACCACGATCTGTGATGACTCTACGAGGGACGCCGAATATGCCGAAAAATTCTCTAAACACCCTAATTGTGGTCAGAGACTTGGTGTTTCTTACGGGCTTCAGAAATATGTAACGAGTGAAACCATCGATAAGGGCCAAAACATACATGTTGCCTCTGGCACTGCGGACAAAAGGACCTACATGATCGGCATGAATGGTGTCAAACGGTATGTCAATTTTCTCGATAGGGTGAAGGACACCGGGTTTTTTTCCTCCAGCAGACTTTGAATAAGCACATTCGAGACAAGAGTTAATGTATTTTTTAGTGAATTTACGCATTTTCGCGAACCAAAACGTAGCTTTAATTCTTTCCATAGTTTTATCAAGAGCGAAATGACCTATATCATCATGATTTTGTTTTAAAATCTGCCAGCGCACACCCTTGGGAACCACCCAACGATCACCGTCAGCAGTGATCCTAAAAAGCTTTTTATTTTTAACTTTAAAGTTAGCTTTTATGTCGACGACGTTATCCATATCTGGGTCATTTAGTATACCAATAATCCGTTGGATCTCATCGTCAGCACTTTGTACTGTCGACAGCCAATCTGTTTCATTAACTGATAGCACGGCCAGATCTACTGGGATTGGGTTGCGACTAAGAGCGTCGACATGGGCCATGCGCTCACCGGGTCTGTATTCAATGCTAAAATTAAATTCCTGCATCTGCTCCCACCACCGAGCGACGCGAGGAATCATGTCTCTCTTCTGGAAGGTAGCGCGTAAGGAATTGCAGTCTGTAATGACCTTGAACGGAACCCCAATCAAATATACGCGAAATTTCTGAAGGGACATCACAACGGCGAGGGTTTCGAGATCATAAGACGTATAATTCTGTTCTTCAGGCGTGGTTTGCCGACTAAAATAGGCTATTGGTTTTAGAACACCGTGATCATCGTTTTGCAATAAAATGCCTGCGACCCCGACCTTACAGGCGTCAGTGTGAAGCTCAGTATACGCTTTCGGGTTGTAAAGTGCCAATGTAGGTCTTTGGGAAAGAGATCGTTGTAGTTGGCGGAACGAACTTTCCTGATCAGACCCCCAAACCCAATTCGAATCTTTTTTAAGCAGTTGTGTGAGTGGTCGTGCGATAACCGCGAAATGGGGAACAAATCTCCGAAAAAAACTCGCTAGCCCAAGGAACTGGCGGATGTTGTGTTGGTTTTGTGGGACTGGAAAGCGTTCAACAGCTTCAATTTTCCGTGCACCTGGTTTAATACCTTCGGAAGATACTTCGAACCCCAAATACTCAACTGAAGTACCGAAGAAAACACATTTAGACAATTTTAGTGTTAGGTTAGCTTGTGATAGCAGAGTGAGGACTACTTCCAACCTCCCTATTCCTTCGTCAAACGACTTACTGGGGATAATTATATCGTCTAAGTATGCCAAAGCTTCCTTGTGACGAAGGGATCCAAGAACCTGATTCATGATTCTTTGGAAGGTTGCTGGCGCGTTTGCAAGACCGAATGGCATGCGATTAAACTCGTAGTGGCCGTCTGGTGTCACGAATCCAGTCTTATGCTTGTCAGGTTCGTTAATCGGTATTTGATAGTAACCTGAAGCTAAGTCCAGGGTTGTATAGAATTTATTTCCAGACAGAACATCCAACTGGTCGTCGATTAGTGGCATTGGGTAGTTTTCTTTTATCGTTTTCTTATTCAGAGCACGATAGTCAATGCAAAGTCGGAGTTCACCTGTTTTCTTTCTAACAACAACAATGGGGCTTGCATAGGCTGACGTAGAAGGCCTGATAACGTCATTGTCAAGCAATTCGGTTATCATTTCTCTAACTTTCTCCTTTTCACTAAGGGCAAGACGATAAGGCCTATAGACAACGGGCTCATTATCGTGAAGATCAATCGTCATTCTACCTTCTGTTGTACTCCCAACTTCCGATAGAGAGAAAGCAAAGCAGTTCCGAAACCTGTGAAGCAGGTTGAGAAGTTGAGTCTTCTGATGGAAGTTAAGGTCTTCACCGAACCTCACATTGGACTCTGACAAGCTCTCTATCGGACTATTACTTTGGATGGTGTTCCCACCAATAGACATGACTTGGGGAGAGCATTCTTCGTGAGCAGTCCGACCGCGTGCAATGAGGAAATCTTTTGGCAAAACCAACGGCGTTGATGAAAAATTGTTCACGACAATGAGTCCCTGTCCATCGTCATCTATTTGGAACAGCCCTGATAGAACACAGTAACGGATACCTTTCAGAGACCTAAGACCTCCCTCGATGTAAACTTCGCCAGAAACTAAAGCATCAGTACGAACAGCAATAGCAGTAATTCCAGACACTGCGATCGTATCAGTGCAGAAAATATTTACTTTGCTGCTCACTGCAATTTCTAGATGATCGAGCTGAGAGATTTCTAAGCTACTACTGGACTTCTTGACAACCACATGCTGTTGCTCGGTAAACGTTTGTCCAATCAAAAGGGGATACGACATCGAATCATCGGGAACAATGAGCAAGTCTAAATCAGCCTCTACATCATCAATCTTTACTTGAACCCGCTGTTTACCCAAACAACTTACGACAGAATTGCCAAAACCCCTTAACGTGGGAAGATCACAGGTAAGATAGTCGGATCGAATATTTCGAAAATCAGAAACGCGCATCATGGAACACTCACTGCCAAAGTCAATGTACGCAACAGTTTGATAACCATTAACGTAAGCCGTCTTGAAATATTTTCTATTTACTTCTGAGACTGATGTGGGAGTCTTTGGATCAGCAGGCAAATGAGAAGACTATTGGGATACGGCCAGTGTTAAAATCAACGCGCAATACAGTTTTCTCGTTTGTCTGTGTCTGGGATTTCTCTTTAACGTAACAATTTTCAACCTCGTGACCTATTTTGTTGCACCGTGTGCACCTTTTAAAAGCCTGTGTGCATTGTGACGTGTAGTGACCATCTTTCTTGCAATTGGCACACCGAGGGTTCCTAATTTTGGTTTGGGAGTTGATTTGTTGCTTAGAGTTTGGATCAAGGGGAGTCTTGGGAGGACGACGCTCAGTGTTAGTGTTAACATTACGAGTATTGCGCAGATAGGACAACAGCTTATTAGGGTCTTCGAATTGAGCTGCTTCAGCGCCAAGCCTAACCGTTCGATCATCGATCCCATGAAGTACACATTCTACAGCGCGTTTACCATAGATACCACACCTACTAATGAGAGCAAATTTTTCGTAATAGTAATCTTCTAACGAGTCATTAAAGCGAGCTCGTTTGGCCAACATATCGCTTAACATTTGGCCATAGTTTTCTTCAGAAGGAAAAGCAGCAGTGAGCTTATCCTGCCATTCGGCCCATGTAAATAGGACAGACGGAAGACCTTCGTACCACCGCTGTGCAACACCCTTCAGCTTTGGTAGAGCATAATGAACTATTTGCTTGTCTGTCCAACCATAGATGGTTGCACATTCATTGACTTTATGAATCCACATGGTCATCGTCTGTTCCTTTTTAGATGGGTTGAACTCAGGTACCGTATTATTCATGGGTACATTATTATTTGATATTGATTTTAAAATGGTTACAAGTTCAGTTAGGCACTGATTACTATCATTCACAGGTTGAGGCCTACTTAAATCATTACATAATCTACTGCGAGAACGATAACGTCTATAATGGGAGTGGTTATCATCATTCTGACCTTCAACGCCGAGTGGGCTGCGGGACCTGTGGTAATTATTGGAGCGAGAGCGTCGACGAGTGCTGGTACGCCGGCACTTGCGCTGGCTGTCACCCCGGTAGTCGTGATGGCTGGCGCTCCAACTGGTGAGCCGGCTGTCACCTGGACTGCCACGCCGGCTACTGTGATGATGTGCTCCCGGACTGTCGTGCCGGCTGGTGAGCTGACGTGCACCCGGACTGACGTGCCGGCTAGTACGCTGACGTGCGCCCGGACTGTCGTGCCGGCTAGTGTGCTGACGTGCGCCCCGACAGACATGCCGGCTGGTGCGCTGACGTGCGCCCGGACTGACATGCCGGCTTGTGCGCTGAAAGGTACCTGGACTGACGCGCTGACTGGTGCCTGGACTGGCACGCTGGCTGGTGCCTGGTCTGCTGCATGGACTGGCACGCTGGTTGGTGCCTGGTCTGCTGCCTGGTCTGCTGCCTGGTCTGCTGCCTGGACTGCTGCCTGGTCTGCTGCCTGGACTGCTGCCTGGACTGGTGCGCTGGATTGCCCGCAGTCTGGAACGGCTGCGACCACGTGATGTAGGGTGTTGGCTGGCGCGCTTGCTGGTGCCCCGATTGGTGCGCTGGCTGGCACGCTGACTGGCGCGCTGACTGGCACCCGGACTGGCACGCTGACTGGCATCAGAACTAGCGCGCTGGCTGGCGCCTGGACTGGCGCGCTGGCTGGCGCCTGGACTGGCGCGCTGGCTGGCGCCTGGACTGGCGCGCTGGCTGGCGCCTGGACTGGCGCGCTGGCTGGCGCCTGGACTGGCGCGCTGGCTGGCGCCTGGCCTGGTGCGATGATTGGCACCCAGACTGGCGTGCTGGCTCGCTCCTGGACTGGCGCGCTGACTGGCACCCGGACTGCCGTGCTGGCTGGCGCCTAGACTGGCGCGCTGACTGGCGCCTGGACTGGCGCGCTGGCTGGCGGCTGGCCTGTCGCGATGATTGGCACCCAGACTGGCGTGCTGGCTGGCGCCTGGACTGGCGCGCTGACTGGCACCCGGACTGACGCGCTGATTGGCACCAGAACTAGCGCGCTGGCCAGTGCGCCTTGTGGTGCTACGTGATGGTCGGCCACCAGGCAGCGTTGGGCTAGCTGGTGGCGTACGAACCACGTGTTCCGTACTTTCCATGAAGAAGCACTGAAATAAAAACGACAACGAGTATTTCTTGTTTTTATTGTTTGCAGATTGAGAATAATCTTAATCCCCTTTTCTTTAATTTTATTAGTTTTAAATCGTTCCTCCGTTCGGTAACGATTATTACCTTATTGGCTTGTATTCTTCATGGATATGAATAAATGATAGAAATAGCGGGTAGGTGAAAAATAAAATGCAAAAAAAATATGTATTATTCGCAATATTTTGTTCGAATCCCACTTCTGAAATGTTAGAGATTTATATCTACTAACGGTTTTCACCTCAAAATTACGTTACTTTATGGTGGGAAAAGGGTTTTTAAAGCTAAAATAATAACAAGGTAATACTCACAGTTCTATAATCTGCACGTTATATATATACTTCACAACACTTGGTTCACTTATTTTGGTTGACTTCCCTCTTTGAGTGTCGAGACTCGACTGACCAGTATCGGTCGAGACTCGACTGCCCAGTTTTTGCGCTCCCTCGCTTAGCCACTCCCCTTCACGACTGAGATCGGCAACGGTCGGTGACTGTCGGCAATAACGTGCCGGTCCCTGATTGGTTGGTGCAAAACTCGTTGAGCAGGAGTGGTGAGCGAGTCAAAACACTGTTTCAGAACATAATTATGAAACAGTGTTTTGAATAATTTAACAATAATAATTTTACTAGAATAATACTAAATTAACAGTTACATAAATAGATTTAATTGACAACACTACTGTGTTTACAACTAAAAAAATCATATTTCAGTTCAGTTATTTATTAATAAGAAATTTTTCCTACAGTTAAACACATACATCAAAATAGCTTAGATTAGTAAACAAAATAATGTAAAATATAAGCAGTACATAATAGTTTTCCTTGGTACTCTTCCCAAGAATTATATTAACACTACTATGTTTCCATTGTATAGTCACGGAAACTGTTTTACTATTTTATTGAAGGAGCAAAAACTCTTACATAACAGAGAAATTAACATTAGGAATGCAGTTATTCCGGTGAGTTCCAGAAACGAAACAAGTAACTTTTGCACCACTTTTTCTAATACCTACTTACTCTAAAGCCACTGTTATTGTTGCGACATCACATACCTGTTCAGCGTGCAAAGCACTGCAATTATATTTGATTTATACGATAAGTATGGAATAATTATCATGCCCTGATAACATATTTCTGCCTAAGATTCGTATCAATCAAATGTACTGAACTTACCAGTAATGCGCGGAACGTTCTAACGTACATACATACATGCAGGGCCGGAATGCTTTATTGATTAGCCAGATGATTTAATCAATTGTATTCAAAAGTAGTTGGTAAAGGGTTTTGTAAAAACCTTAAACGTGATGGGTAATTCAAAGTCAAAGAAATCCCTAAAGGAGCCTGACAAGTTTTTTGAACGGGAGAAATGGAGGGAGCAGAAACGTAAAGAAAAACGCGAGTACATGGTGAGCACTGCCGTCAAGCGGGTGGCAGCGAAGGACCCGCCAGTGCCTTCGATGCTGTTGGTGCCGGGGCCGCCGTCGCCCTCCCAAGGGCCTCCGCCGCCGACGCACCACCGATCATACGATGACGAGGCCCTCGACCGCATGCGGTATCAACTGCACAACGACTCTGACGCATTTCTACTCAACAATATTCTTCTGTCCGTGCAGTTTTTTGAGAATTATGAAAGGTGAGTTTATTTTTGTAATGTTGACGAAGATACTTCATTATTTTATTTTGCTCAGAGGGTGTTTATTATTTTGAGTTTCACGATAAACGGTAGCCTGCTGACAAACAATTCGAAAATAAGTCGAGTAGTATCTACCTACTTTTTATTTTATAAAATTTTAATATAAACAACCTTTATCAGGGGATTACACTGTAGGCAAAAAATATACTTATCATGCTTCAAGTTGGCGCGTGTATTTTTTTTTCAGTTTTTAATATTTTCTGCGTTCTACAATGAAAAATAACTAGCAGAAAAATAATTTTGCCGAAAATGGTAAAACAAAATCTCTAAATCAACTTAAAAATATTTATTAATTTGATTCAATTCAATTGTAATAATGTTAATTTTTAGAACAAGTTTTAGTTGATTCATATATTTATTACAAGGCAAACGCTGAAAATGTTAAAAATTGCTGAATATGTTAAAAATTGCAAAACAGATCTCTCGCCGACATCAGTCGAGCCACCAAGGCTATAAATACGCGAAACACCATGATAGGTACTAGGTGACTTAGGTAAAGTAATATTATGTAGATAATAAACTATTATTGTAGCTTCATTACATTACTATTAATTTGGTAAATCAGCCATCGACCAAAGTTAGTAACTGGTAGATAGATATACTTATTTTATAGGAATTCAGTTACCTCGTTAACGCTATAGGCACCTACTATGAGTCTTCATAGTAGGTGCCTATAGCGTGCCTATTGCAATAATACTGGTAGAAAAGGACCTTCACTCCTAAGAGAAAATCACCTTACATTGGGAATTCAATCATAGGTCGTCTTCTAGTTTCCGTGATTGTAAAATGCACAATCAATGCGTGCGCTTTGATGTCTTTTGTATGCTACTAAGCGTCGTAGCACTCTACGAACATTTCTGCGGATTGTCACGAAAATAATGGAAAAGACATCAACCTAAATAGATCTGTGGGGAAAAAAGAAGTATTCAACAGAAACAAGTTCTTTAAATATGTTTAAGTTATAACCTAGATTTATAGTCATTAGCATAAGATAGTGAGTGCTTTGGTTCTTAAACTGTAAACTTCTATCTTCTTCAATAATAAATAAATAAATAAAGGTAAAAACATTCTATGACATCTTATTTTATAAATTATCGTTTTATTTGCGATGTCTTTGCAAGTGTGATTACAACAGTGAAAATGTTGCCAAAGTAAAAATGTTGCAGCACTGAAGAAACGTCTTATCTCAACCTCTCAGGATATCTCAAGTTTCTTCAGTGCCGCAACATTTTTACGCTGGCAACATTTTACTGTTGTCTTGAGCACTTAATTATCATAAACATACCATCGGCAATAAATAATTTTCCGGTTGATATGACAATGATAAGCGGAAATTAAATACCTTATCGTTTATGTGCATCAGTCCTTTATGAATTGATTTATCAAGGATTTATAGTTAACTAGCTGCGGCCTGCGGCTTCGCCCGCGTGGAAATTGTTAGCACACCCCCGGGTAGTTTTGTAAAAATAAAAAATACGTGTATCATTATTTACTTTACAGTTTATTACGAATCACAAACGTTAATAACCCGATTTACCCCATTTTCAGGAAAATTTTGAAAAATCTTGAAACACCTGTTCAATAGTTTTGTATTCTTAGTATTCTCTGTAACTTTCAAGCTAATTGGGGTGGCCCAATCTGTAACCTGTGTGGTTACAGAGTTACAAAAACACCAAAAAAACATCAATCCCCTTTTCACCCCCTTAAGGGTGGAATTCCCAAAAATCCCTTCTTAGCGGGAGGTTGTGTAGTAACAGGTACCTGCTTTTAAAATTTCAGCTTTCTTGCTTTAGCGGTTTGTGTTGGGCGTTGTTACCAGAAAATCGCTTGTTCTTTTATATACTTGTATTAAGAAGATTAGGATAATGATTTTTGATTTATAAAATCACGCCTTTATCGTACCTTTGTACTAACTTACACGTTTCATTCAGACTAATTATAACCTCGTTATCACCGACGAAAGTCTGTACATTTAGAGCGATTACATGAAATAACATTTTGCTCGTAATTTCAGGGAGATGCAGCAAATTAAAAACAGCCCATACAGTGAGAGGGAGAATTTGATAAATGAGGCGATGGTCCGGAGCAACAAGCACGTGTTCTTTGCTGATCGGCTCCAGGAGGCGGTGCACGAGCATGTGAGCTTCCAGCGGCAGCGGCAGCGCAAGCAGACCGAGCCGCTCTCTGCGCCGAGGATGTTCATCATCTACGATAATGTGGAAGTCAGTGAACCTGGAGACACTTCAGACTACAGCGCAGTGTTAGACGCGCCATTTTATAAGCTTCTGATTGAGGACGCCAAAGAACAAGGTTCCGACATACTTTAATAAACATTTTTTACTTTATTACATTTACATATACCTACTCGTTTCTAGAATCATCATTTCGTTGACAAATATTTCCATCATTGTTTCAGGATTTGTGAAATTGAAAAAAATAGAAGTTATAGAAAGCACATTACAAAAAGAAACAGATGTAAATGAGGTTAATAGAACAAATTCAGATGACAGCATTTTCACAGACTCGGAGATGGAATCGGTTGATTCAGAGGACTCTACGTATGCCACTAAAGGTACACAGCTTTTACAACAAATTAAAGAAAAGATGAAAAGAAATGAAGAAATCGAACGTAATAATATTAGCACAAGTGGCTTGAACGTCACTTTATTAGAAACTGATGAAAATACCGGTCGGAGATACAGCGGTCCAGTTAAACAGCAAAGTATGCAATTCGCTAGAGGTAATTTAACAAACTTGGAAAATATTCGTTCAGCATCTTTTGTAGTAGCTGAGGAAAGAGAGAATCGCAATAATACGAAAGATACAAAACATGAAGGTATGACACCAAGAAAGTCTATTCTCAAACCTACAAGACGTTTCAGTGGGCCACTACCAAAATCAAGTAGCCGCGCTGCATCACAAGAAACTAATTTTTCAGAAGATACCGAGACGTCTGGCTATAGGTCTAATGCAAGCAGTCGCCATAATGAATCCAGTGAAACCGAATCTGATTACGGATATTCTACTATCACCGAATCAGCTACGCCAAAGAAGATAGAACTGAGCTTGCAATCAAATTATTCACTTACATGTGGTGCTCTACCAGATGAGTCGTGGATGACAATAGATGTCCGCGCCGTTGGTCGCTGGAGTGATGACGAGGAAGAAATAGATGATGCAGCTTCTAAGTCGTCTACGTCGAGAAATTTGTATGAAAGACAGTACTACCTGAATTCATTAGGGTTCATGAGTAATTTTGTCGACAACTTCATCCTAAACTTGGGAAGTGGATTGGGTTTGTCTCAAGATGCCGTCGACGACGCTTTGACGCAAGGAGCGAGTATTTATTGTGACTCCACTAAAAATGGAACAAAAATGGGATGTGAAGTCTTTCCTGCTTTATTAGCGGCATGGCCAAACACAGCGAATCAATGGATTATAAGAGAAAGAAAAATAATACAAAACCCTCGAACAAACTTTAGCTACCAGTGGCCAACTAAATATATGGTTAGCAAATCTATTGGATTTGGTTGTTTGTTGGTTCCCATCGGATTTAGACCGAAAAGGGGCTTAAATCCAGAACAAACTCTTCAATGGAAAATAATTTTTCCAGCCGCCGAACGCTATTTAGAAAGTTGTTTGGCCCATTCTCATATTCGATGTTATTTATTCACACTGGCATTACACAAGACATTTATGGAAATTGAAGGCTCAAAGATTGGTATCGATGCAAGTCACATAAAAAATCATCTGTTTTGGCAATGTGAAGATAATTATGCGAAATGGCCAGAAGATCGTCTGGGTGAAACTTTCAGATTATTTCTACGGAGTTTCTACATTCACTTTTGTCAGTCAAGATTTCCAAATTACTTTGTTGAAAGCTGTAATGAATTCAAGAGTATTCCAAAGCCTGTGTTGCTGAAACTGCAGCGGCGACTAGCAGATATCCTGGAGTCTCCCGTCATGCACGTCCTTAACGCTATTGATAAGCTAAAATACAATAAAAAAGACTTTTATCCGACTTTTAACTCTCAGAGACTGTATCACATATTAACAATGAAAAATCCTCTTCGGATGTTGAACCCTAACTTGCCGGCAGTTGTACAGAATAATAACGAAAGCTCAGATAGCGAAGAAGATACTGGTACCAATTTTTGGGACAAAGCTAAATCACAAGATAAACATTACCAGTGGAAAAAGGAACGACAGAGACAAATGCAAGAGAGAAGAAAGGTCCAGCTAAATATCAAAAAGCATAAAAACACGGTGAATCAAGATAAGGAAATAAATAGCAAGGTAAGTGTTTATTTTACCGATATGTATAATCAGCACTACATTCACGCACGAGATCTCTACGTGTTTGCTATTTACAGAGGAAAACAATAGCAAGGATACCCGCTTTCATACAACACGCCTGTTTTTATCCTTCTGCATTGTTTCAGATAATATTGCCTTCAAAAATGGAAGCGGAACGGCGACGGTTGGTTCTCGATTTTTTCATTCCCCATTTCATTGCTATGGCCAGATCTAGCGAAAAATTCGACGCTATAAAACAAGCTGTCATATACTTAGAGCAAGCTCAAAGACTCTGCATGCTTTTACTAGAAGAACCAGCTGGTGACACTACTGGAAACGAGTACTTGGAAGTTATCCGCGATAAGCTGGCCGACTGTCAACGAAAACTAGTCAATCAGGGTGGGTTTAAACTACCTCCACGAAGAGAAAGCTACGTGGATAGATCAGTCCAAAGGCCTTTTCGCAGGACTCGACCGAAATTCGAGCAGATCGTTAATCAAGACTCGCCAACACCGAATGAAAACAATGGCGTATCGGCTTTCACATTTGTCGACGTTCATGTGGAAAATCCAGTCAGTCAGATGAGGCTCAACGATGCTGTAGGCGAAGAGTCAAAGTTGTAAATAGAAACATAAGAACACAAATTAACATTTTAAACTTTTTATCATAGTTAATTAGTAATTTTTCATCTGCTATTAGTATTACTATACATACTTGTACATACATACATACATAAGTAGTAATTTTTCATCTGTTATTAGTACCTATTGGTATAGGTTCAAGAATTATTTACCTATATACTCTGTGGACTATAAAAGTAGATTCGAGTCAGACCATCAATACTAAGCGAATTTTAAAATTTTGCATTTCTTCCTCGTTATTAAGGCGCTGAATAGGGAAGGTCTATGTCCAGATTGAATGAATGAATGAACACTTCATTGCACTACTTCTGACCGTAGAGAATCTCTGAATGGTCAGAAGTAGGGTAGGTGATAAATAAGGGACTGTAAGATCTTTTAAAATGTTCTACATAGCTTCACTAACGTTCTGAACTACTCTTCCAACTATTGTTTTGTTTTTCAGTAGGAAAAATTACATGTTTGGAGTTTCTAAACCATTTTTAATAATGTACCTAGGTATGCTAATAAAACTGAGTTGTAAGTACCTAATATTCTGGCTAGTGCATGCTAGAGATAGTTATTTATCTCGGAATTATGTTATGATAAAATAATTGTTACTACTATATAGGAATCAAACTTACATAAGTTAGTACTAAAAATACCAGACTAGTTTTTTCAAACTTGTAATCCAATAATAATATACATAACAACGTACCTACTACTTATTTAAATAAAATACAATTGATTTTAACGAATTATTGATCCTGCTTTAAAATTAACTACCACTAACAATTTTATTTTATTTTATTGGTGTATATGAATGAATACTATTACAATGGGGTTAGAATGGAAGCAATGATACGAATATTAACCTTAAAGTCTGAGGTAGGAGGAAGTCATATAAGGGGATTTACACCGGCTACCATAGCGAGTAGTGCCATCCTAACGTACATTCCGTATTCAGCTTGTCTGAAATATGCTGCTCGGGGATCCGAGTCGAACTCGGGAGATATCTCATCCACTCGAGGCAACGGGTGCATTACAACCATACGCCTTCGTGCAAGAGTCATCAGTTGAGGAGTCACCACCAGCAAGCCTCGTGTCTGCAATAATAATGTAAGGATAAGTGTTAGTTAGTAATTTTATTTCTATAAAGAAGCCAAAGAAAATAATAACAACTTGACATGAATTACCTTTTCGTATTCCTCTTGACTGTTGAACCTTTCACGTTGTATACGTGTCATGTACAAAACATGTGTATCCGCCAGTACATCTTCAAGTCGCTCGTATACTCTTTGAGGTATTCCCTTTGAGGCAACGTAGTCCATTATGTGTTTGGGCATACCCAGGCCCGGCGGACTAATGTATTGCAGTTGAACTTGATAAAGGGTCAGCAGTCTGGCCAGAGAATGGACTGTGCGACCGTTCTTCAAGTCACCAACCATTGTTATTGTAAGTCCGTTAACTGTACCGATTTCTTCTCGTATTGTAAAAACGTCCAATAAAGCTTGTGTCGGGTGTTCACCAACTCCATCACCTGCATTTAGTATTGGTTTTCGGCAGTGGCGAGACGCTCTCTGAAAAAGAAAAAAGTTAAATAGTTAAATAAATACAACAGCAGGTTGAGCTGATGAAATAATAGGTAGGGCACAGGCAAAAAAATATAACTTACCGAAACTGCACCGGGTTCTGGATGCCGCAGCACCACAACATCGGAGTAACTTGCCAGCACCGCCACACTGTCTTCTAGCGTTTCGCCTTTCTTAGCCGAAGAACTGGTAGCATCTGTGTGAATTACAGAACCGCCTAGCCTCTGCATTGCAGATGCAAAACTACAGCTAGTTCGGGTACTAACTTCATAGAAAATGGATGCCATTACTTTTCCACGCAGTATATCGTCAAGCACTCGTCCTTTGTTTACACTTATCTTCATAAACTGAGCAAGGTTGAATATATCGTTTAGTGTTTCTTTGTTGAAAGTGTCTACAGTCAGTATACTTTTCCCAAATAAATCACTCCGTTGACGATGAGGAAGTGATTGCGCAGTTAGGTAGTTTGACGAGCTATCACATCTTTGTCTCATTGTAGTCTGAGGGAGTGGGGACATGCTTCGCATTCCTGGGACTTCGTTGAAGTGAACGTTGGGTTTATTTAGCCCTTCTGGTTTCGATAGTTCCACTTGATCAAGCTCGAAATCACTAAGCTTACTCAACTCAGTTGAATTGTGCATGTCAAGTGCAGAATTGGGTCTACTTATTGCTATCTCTTTATCCATTTTCTCGATAGCAAATGTAGGGAATGAGTGCTTTTTGGGTGCAGGCCAATCTCGTACATTTTGTCCAAATCCTGGAGGTACGAGAATTTGCCCTTCGACATAAGCGATTTCACCACGCAATGTTACGCGATGAACTGCCCCACAGACACGCATGCCTTCGAATGGAGTCCATTTTGATTTAGTAAATTCCATTGATTTTGGAATGGTCCATTCATAATCCATATCCACTTCTACATAAGTATTCGGTTGTTCGGGTAAGTTAAATATTTTACGCGGATTGCGATGGAATTTGTTTATCAAATCTTCTATGGTTAAACGCCCTTCATGAACGGCGTTCAAAAGTAATGGTAGGATAGTCTCGAGACCTGGGAAGCCAGGAGGTGGCTTCTCAGAGTTTTTCTCTTCTACGCTATGTGGCGCATGATCGGTTGCAAACACATCTATAACATCAATATTCTTCCAAAGCTCTGCTTGATCTTCAGGACTGCATAATACGGGGCGTACCTCTGCTCGTCCATGGCCAATGCGGTCAAAGTCAGCGGAACTCAAGAACAAATGCTGGGGGCAAACCTCACAAGTCACTTTCAGGCCTTTTTCTTTAGCTGCTTTGATAATAGATATTTCTTCTTTCCGTGCTACATGGCATATGTGAATAGGTCGATCAAGTAGGGATGCCATCAAAATAATAGCGCCTGTCTTCTCCCGCTCGGCATGTGCACAAACAGGCATTTTCTTTGGCCAATTTTGTAGATGTTTTTGCCAAACAGTCATATCATCTAGAGTCAGAGTTGTAAAGGTTGGATTCAGATACATCTTCAGGGAGGCAGCTTGAGGGGCCAGCTCAGCTATGGTATCAAAATTAGTGGAAGATGCACCCACGTATAACGCGTAGTCACATCGTGCACTAACTCGTGCTAAAGCTGCTGTATACTCAAAAGAAGTGCGATCAACTACTGGCGGATTCGTATTCGGCATTGCGCATATCATTGTGACACCGCCAGCTAAAGCAGATGCAGTGCACGATTCATAATCTTCTTTATAAGTTGCTCCTGGTTCTCGGACATGTACATGCACGTCTATAAATCCTGGTAACTTTATAATATTTCTTGATGTCATACAGTCAGTGTGAGTCTTCATATGCGGAATACCTCTGCAGCGTAGCATGGCCTGCAAATAATAATTTTAAATTAGGATTTAAAAAATTCCAAAACCCATGAATATTTACTTTGAGGTACACGTATTACCTGAACTAATAATTTGGCACATTTTACATCCGTGACAAGAGGAACTGCGTAATCGACCGCCAATCGTCTAGTTCTGTATCCGTGAGTAGTGAATGATGAGACGCGGCGAGCTCCTCCGCGCATTGGCAAGTTTATGACCAAGTCTAATTGCTTCTTTGCCATAAAATCAGCTAGATGTAAAAGTTCTCCATCGGATCTGTCATCTTCTGGATCTCCAATGTGGTCAAAAGTCCATTGAACACTTTCAATCTAAAACACATAGATCAGCGCTTAAAAAATTGGAAACACAGAACGATTTCGAACAGCTTATTTACAATACTTAGTGGTTAGGTACTTACCTCGATTCCATGTTCTGTATAAAAGTCTCCAGTTCCCATACTAGCATATAATTTATATCCCATACTTTGTAAGACACGGACACTTGGCAGAAGTTCCATTTTGTGCTAAAAGAGAAAATTACATTTAGTTTATTGAACTACAAAGCTACTCGCACTAAAATTTCGAAAGCAGTTTGTATTGTACCTACTGTGTGCTTTTATAATAATCCTATATGCTTAGCTTGAGGCTAGATGATGATGTGTGAATTGTCCAGCGTTACTGATTTACTTATTTAAATTGTCTTAGCAATAAACAATGTACCTTGAATGTTCCAACGGATAATAAAATCGCCTTTTTGGGTATTCTAAAACCAGTACTCATCAATGATTTTAGATAGGCTTCATAACGATTTTCTCCAAAGCAAGCCACCTCTCCAGTAGAAGCCATCTCCACTCCTAATGTTACGTCGGCACCAGCAAGTCTCGAGAAGGAAAACTGCGGAACTTTGACGCCCACTTTTCCACACCCAGTCATGATATTTGCTGGTTCTATAGGTATACCCAGAATAACTTTAGTAGCAGTGGCGACAAAATCGTGATCCAAAGTTTTGGATACAAATGGGAACGATCTTGATACTCTCACGTTGCACTCAATTACTTTTAATTCATTGTCTTTAGCTATCAGCTGCATATTGAATGGACCTGTCACATCTAAGGTTTCTGCTATGACGCTAGATATTTCTCGGATTTTATCTAAAGTTTCTTGGTTAATATCTTGCGGTGGTGTGACCAGTGTTGCGTCGCCAGAATGAACGCCTGCATTCTCAACGTGCTCGCAAACTGCCATGCAGTAAATAATTCCATCAGAAGCAACAACATCTACATCTATTTCTTTTGCATCCATAATGAATTTTGATATAACCACTGGGTGATCTTTACTAACTAGGCTAGCTGATTTTAAATATGCTTCCAAATCTTGATTTGAATAAGCCACGTTCATTGCAGCTCCACTCAGTACATACGATGGACGTACTAAGCATGGGTAACCAACTTCGTCGCAAAATCCTACTGCAGATTCGAGATCAGTAAGTTCTTTCCATCTTGGTTGTAAAATTCCTTTGCGATCCAACATTCGCGAGAATTTGAACCTATTTTCAGCATTATCAATCATATCTGGCGAGGTTCCTAGAATAACAGCTTGTTGCCTGTGCAAATCCATGGCAATATTGTTTGGAAGTTGACCGCCCATTGATAGTATAATTCCATCGGGATGTTCAATGTTATAAATATCCATAACGACTTCAAAAGAGATTTCTTCAAAGTAAAGCCTGTCACTCATATCGTAATCTGTACTGACTGTTTCCGGGTTATAATTAACCATGATTGTCTTTTTCCCCTGATTTCTGAGCTCTCTTAAGCATCCAACCGCACACCAATCGAATTCGACAGAGCTTCCGATTCTGTAGACACCTGACCCAAGCACCATAACAAAATCTCCCGGAAATTGTACGTCATGCGTACTACCGTTATACGTCAAGTACAAGTAGTTCGTGGAAGCAGGCCATTCTGCGGCTACAGTGTCAATTTGTTTTACGAATGGTGTTATATGATACTCTTCGCGTAACTTCCTTACTGCTAATTCTGTGCTTTTAATAGCTACTGCGATTTGTTTATCAGAAAATCCAATTTTTTTCGCCTTCTTTAAAATGTCACAAGTGATGGTGCCACTGTTAGTTGCTTCCAGAGTTTTGTAATAATCAATTATGTTTTTGAATTTGCTTAAAAACCACATATCGATTTTGGTAAGGTCATAAAGTTTTTCGACCGTATAACCTTGTTTCAGAGCTGCTGCTAGGAAAAACATTCTTTTATCTGTGGGTTCTCTGAGTTCGTCTTCATTCACGTTCTTTATGTTTGGGTCAAAACCAGTTACATTTTCATCAACCATTCTTAAAGCTTTTTGAAAAGCTTCTTCGAAATTTCGACCAATGGACATTACTTCACCCACACTTTTCATTGAGCTACCAATTTTTGTGCTAACTCTATTGAATTTCGCCAAATCCCATCTTGGAATTTTCACTACACAGTAATCCAAGCTAGGCTCAAAACATGCTGTGGTGACACCTGTGACCGAATTCTTAATAGTGGGTAACGGAATCCCTAGTGCTAATTTAGCAGCAACGTATGCTAGTGGATATCCAGTTGCTTTACTAGCCAAAGCGGAACTTCTTGATAGCCTTGCATTCACTTCAATGATATAAAATTCTTCAGAGTTGGGATTGAGCGCGTACTGGATGTTACACTCTCCAACAATGCTAAAATGCCTGATGACTTTAATAGCAGTGTTCCGTAGCATATAATATTCTCTGTTAGATAGAGTTTGACTTGGTGCAACGACAATGGACTCTCCGGTGTGAATCCCTAAGGGATCTACATTTTCCATATTACAAACAGTTATACAGTTGTCATAAGCATCTCGGACGACTTCGTATTCCACCTCTTTCCAACCTTTGAGTGATTTGTCGATAATTAATTGATCAGAGTAAGAGAGTGCTTGATGAGCAAGTGCTTTTAGCTCTTCTTCATTATTTGCAAATCCGGAACCTAATCCACCTAAGGAAAAGGCAGACCTCGCCATAACAGGATACCCTATCTGATTAGCCGCTACTATAGCTTCATCGACCGAAATTACAGCTGCACTAGGGGCTACTTTTTCGCCGATTGCATAAATTTTTTCGGCAAATATTTTCCTGTCTTCCGTGTCAACGATAGATTGTATGGGCGTTCCCAAAACTTTTACATGGTATTTATCAAATATACCGGATTTTTGTAGTTCAACTCCACAATTAAGCGCTGTTTGTCCACCGAAAGTTAATAAAACACCTGTTGGTCGTTCGGCTTTTATAACTTGTTCCACATATTCAGGAGTGATGGGAAGAAAGTAAACTTTGTCAGCTAAACCTTTGGAAGTTTGAACAGTAGCAATATTTGGATTTATTAATACAGTTTGAATCTTTTCTTCCTGCATTGCTTTTACTCCTTGAGATCCAGAATAGTCAAATTCACCAGCCTGTCCAATAGAGAGCCCCCCAGAACCTAAAATCAAGACCTTTTTTGGTCTTTCATGTAGGGTTGGTTTGAATTCCAATTTTTTTGTTATCATGTCGTCAATTATGTATGATTTTTGTCTCTTATAAGATTTCACTGCATCAACAAATATGTCAAATAAACACTCAAGGTCGGTGGGTCCGGCAGTATGTTCAGGGTGGAACTGAACACTGAAAAAGGGGTGATTTTTATGTATGATGCCTTCATTCGTTTTATCGTTTTCGTTGGTAAACAGTACTTTCCAATCTTCAGGTAATGTGTCGGGATCAACTGCAAAACCGTGATTTTGTGATGTCATGAAACACCGTCCAGTACCATTGTGAGTGCATGGTAAATTGTGTCCACGATTGCCATAACTGGAAAAGTATATTATAGAGATATTAAGTACCTTTTTCATTAAATAAACCCGTAAAAATAATAATAAATTATTTTACCTGTACCTACCTAGTTTTATAAGTACTGCAACCAGCAGCTGTCGAAAGCAATTGATGTCCAAGGCAAATACCGAATATCGGTTTTACTTTATCTTTCATCACTACACGGATATTGTCAACGACGTGTTTGCATACTTCTGGGTCACCTGGGCCGTTGCTGATGAATAATCCATCATACTCATTCGCATTTATTTTGTAGTCCCATGGCACTAAAATAACTTTAGCGTTCCTCTTTACTAGACATCTGATTTGATTATATTTTAAACCACAATCAACAGCTACAATTGTAAAATCGCCATTGGGGTTAAATATTTTCTTTTCCTGGAATAACATAATATTTTTTATTTTTGGGTTTTATAAACAAATTATAGAACACTATCCATATCACGATCATTACATCGATCTTATAAAGGTTACAAACGGCAGTCTTAATATAGCTATAATATTTTTAACTCTTACCTTTGTAGAAACCTCAGCAACCAAGTTTCTGGAGTTAGGGTCTGCTAATGGTGGCAATGGACCAAGTGGGGGCACACCGGGTATTATTCTACCCAGTGTGACTCCCTCGCGTAGTCTGTAGGTGAGAGCTCTGGTGTCGACGTCACAGAGTCCTGGTATGCCGTTAGCCAGTAACCAGGAGCCGAGTGATCGCTTGGCACGCCAGTGGCAAGCCCTGGTGCTCACCTCGCCGACTATCAAACCAGCGGCCCAGATTCGGCTGGACTCAAACCATCTAAGGGAAAATACACAAGCTTTATGTAGCTATATATTAACAGAAACATTGACTAGTTACCATTCCGTCTTCGGAGGACATGACGTATAACATTTTATTTTGAAAAATGTTGGACGTAAAATTATTAGATTTATTGGGTAAGACGGCGAGGGGGAGCGGCGAATACTTTGATCGATAGGTGGGACAAACCAAATCTATAAAAGGTATATTGTACGGCGGCGATCGCCTCTGCCCTCCTACTCAACCCGTTTGATTTCGAAGGAGTCCACTAACGGAACCTTCCAGATAAAGAGCAGTAGCTTCCTAAGCTGTATTTTTAAAAACTCTACTGCGATCACTAACCCCTGCCGCCTGCCGAGCGTAGTGATTATTGCAAAATCCCCCTAGTTTGGGGAGGCACGTAAAGCAGTGGAAGTATGTGTGAGAAGGGGGGAATTTAAAGGCAGAAGCTTCGAAAGCAGCTTAGTTTCTTTTGTACTGACTGTTAAAGTGATAAAAATGTTAAGTATAGTTCCTAGTAGAAGGAACAAATATAAAAACTACGTACTTGGGTAGCCCAAATTCGTCCTGTTCTTTTTCATCAGGCACGCCATAGTTGCCTATCAGTGGATAGGTGAGGACTAGGAGCTGCGCGTGGTACGACGGATCAGTCAGCGACTCGGGGTAGCCGACCATTCCAGTCTGAAACACTGTATACGAAATAGGGTAAAAAAAACTGTAAAAAAAAAACAACAATAATTAATTACAGTCGTGTCGCTCTAAAGTAATCACTCGACGACAGCGCCGCGGTCCGTCTGTCTATAAACTAAGTATCTTTAGTATGACAAGGTACTAACAAACTTAGTGCAGCCGACGGCACTCGTTTTTTTAGTAGTTCATGAATCAGACGAAAATCTTAATTAATCGCACGTCTACTGAACTGCCTGAACTGCCTCAAGGCTTCGCCTCTTTACCCCGGCTTCTCAAAGAGGAAACAAATATCCAAACTTTCGCATTTTATGTATAATATGTATATATAATATACATAACATACGAGTGTGATAATCGGTCATAACATGAAATAAAATTTATTTATTGCATAGACAACACAGACAAACTATTCCAAAAACAATAATTTATTAAAATTTAACTAATAGTTAGGTACCTACTTTAAATGGTTACCAACAAGGCACCCACAAATGTCAAAATTTAGCTGCCTACGTACCAACTTCTCCTTCAACGGGCACTGCAGCACCGAAGCTCCTGCCGGTGAACACAGACCCGTCTGCTAGGACGAGGCTGCAGGGAGGGCCCACTTCGCAAGTCAAATCACTGGCCGCCATTTTTCTAAAATAATGATAGTTTGATTGCTTTAAAAAAACGAAAAACCGGCTTCAAATTCCATGATTTTACACTGATTTTGTAAGTTATGCGGGACAAATAATAATCCCTTGGGAATAAAATTTGTATGGAACCATCTCGGGATCATCTTCTACAAAGAAAAAGAATCATCAAAATAGGTCCACGATTGACGGAGAAATCGGAAAGTACATAAAACAAAGCCGAACATAGAACCTCCTATTTTCGAAGTCTGTCAAACATGTACTTGAAGTCAAGCGGTTAACTGGACTCTTTACGCCACACCCTGTACATCTATATGTACAGGGTGTGGCGTAAAGAGTGGTCATTCCTTTCCCTACGGATAGGGGGCATCATAACTGTTCAGAAAATAAAAAAAAGTACCTGCCCAGTAAAAGTTTCACGGTTTTCGAGTTATTGAACACTTTCGAAATTATTTTTGTTTTACTACTTGTCTATTCTTTTCGATGCGAACGTTATTAATCACGGAATTTTATCAATCTGATAATGTTATAGCATTCTTGGATAGCTCTGTTAGCTAATGCCATTTGTGTGCCAAAGGAACAGTTTTAATTTTACAATAAGTTAAAGGAAAAAGAGAAAATGCTATTTTTATACAAAATTTGACCTCCAATGGTGTAAAAAAATATTACAATCACCTGAGTGGTCGACTAATAAAATAACTTGCCCACTTCATTGAGATTCCGAAACTTGGTATTTCCAACTTTCAATGCAAATAATTTATGAATAACAAAGAATAATAAAGAATATTTTTTCATATGGCTAGTAAGGTCTCTTAATGTATTGGAATCGCTTAATGTATTGGAATTTCTTACAATAAGTGCTAAAATTGGCTACTACTAGCTGTTATGCACGCCATGCATCTTCTAATAAAAGTGCGTTTTATTTTGCGCACATGCCCGGATTCGGTAATGGTTTGGGCCGCCCTTTGTATTCGGTCACGCAGCTGCTCAATTGAGCTCCTTGTACACCTCCTTGTAAAACACATAAATATCCCTCGCCTGGCATAAAAAAGAATGGACAAGGGTAAAAAAAAACGAAAATGTCCAATAACACAATAACTGTGAGACTATTAATGGGTCCAATGTTTTTTATTTTTTAAACAGTTATGATGCTCCTCCCCGTAGATAAAGGATTGACTACTCTTTACGCCACACCCTGTATACTTCTGTTGAAGCATAAAAGTGATTGATTACTGCCTACGACCTTAATCAATAGCGACCATAAAATCTACAGAGACGTGATATAGATAGCTAGGTACCGTTATAAATTAAAATACCCACCACACTCATTGCTGATTCTGGTCTTACTTTTAACGATGTTAATATGTAGATAATTCAGCTACGTAAGATGATAGGTACACTTCCTTTTAAATTGAAACCCGAGGAATGCAACATTTAGATCAAACCCTATGGGTTCAAAGAATGTTATAAATCGAAGCCCTATGTTTAATCTTTGTCAAATAAATAAATAAAAATACAAAATCCATATAAAACTCTATGTAATTATTATACGGCCCTCAGTTATCACATTTTGTGTCACGCTTCTGCGGTGCGAGGCGCGCAGGGATCCGCAGCATGCAGCTGGTGGTTGAACACGTCTATCTGCGTCATTGGCAATGAAAGTGTTAGATTATCCCAGTTAGGGCTAAAATATTCTGTTTCTAAAAATCTAGGCCGAGGTCACTTATTTATTATATTTTGAAATTATTTTGACGATCACCATTTTGGCAATGGATATGAAAATATTTTTAGTAACAGGTATTTGCTTCAATAATGTTGATGGGATATCACAGGATCAGACATTTTTTATCATTTGATTTTAAACAAGGTAAACATACCCTTCCTAAATTTACTTAAAACAACTGTTGATCAATGTACCTACCTAGGTGCATCAATATTTGGTGGTTGCACACTATAAACTTCCGCACAGAAAAACAATAGGTACCTACTTCCGTAAAGATAAAATAAGAGGCTATACAATTGATAAAACTTACTTAGGTACCTACTATGTCAAATTTATTAGGTATCTACACGCAAAGGGATAGATCTTTGTCTACAGGTACTTATTTGTAAAATTTTTGATGTAAATTTTATTAAACACCCTATCTAAGATGTTTTTCTATTCTATTATCTATACCTAAGCGACCATTGGATGGCTCTACCAATTGGTAAATATCAACTTGGTAGGTACTAACTAGCTCGATTGTGAAATCTGAGACATACTAGGTACTAGGTACAATGGCATTGGGAAGTTGTAATACCCTAACATACCTATATTTGTCTGGGCATTTACGCATGACCCTTGGTCACACGTCCTTGATACTGCTAAATGGGATTTTGGTAAGTAATTTTATTTAAATTTACTATTGATATTTAATTTTAGTGCTAAGGGCTTTCAGCACTATGACCTATACTAAAATATGCACTTACTCTAGTAATTACATATTTAAGTATAGGTAAGTAGTTCAGAGACAAAGCATAAAAATATATACCTAGACCTAAATAGTTTTACGGATATTCACGTTATACATTTTAATTTTTGATTTAGGTAGAGTATTTAAAAAAATACGCACCTCACGAAACAACGCAAGTGTCTAAAATTTCAATCAAGTAGGTATTTATACTTAGTTACAAAATATACCTTAATGAGCATTTATCAAAATACTACCCTATGTAGATATAATACCGTACCTTCCTCACGCACGTGAAATAAACCTCCACAACATTTTAGGTCACAAAAATAAAGAACACTAACAGTGAAGCTCTCGTTGAAATACATTATAACGAACTTAAACTTACTTTTGTAGGTTCACTTTGCCGGCCACGTGGTTTGCTTAGAAGCCGGGACAGAGCAGTCCGACGCTGTCGCAGTTTCCACGACGACAGACAGACCTTTCCCGTCCCGCCCCGCGCCGTCCCGCCCGACCATTGTACCAATTTTACCTACTTTGCAGCTTATCACATGGGTCAAACTTCATGTAGGTTGGTAGGTCCTTCCGTGTTGCTCTTTCATACCAGTTGATAAATTATATCTCCATCTCTTACAAGCAGCATTTCATCATTGTGTTTGTTGTGCCTGTTAAATTGTTCGTATTCGACACACTATAATCCTTCTTGCCATGTTTATGCAGGTTAATTTGGTTATTTTGAATCTTATTTCTTATGCCATAGAAGTGTTTATGGCTTTCAAATAATATTTGCAAATTGTAAACCTTGCGAACTTGCTGGAACTTCTAAATTGTTTCGAATAACATAACAGATCTGAAGTTAGTTAGGTTTCTTTATGTTATGTCGCCGTTAGGAGAGTATCCTTGTTCAATCATAACATAAAGGACAATAAAAAACAATAAATTTTAGAATGTATTTATTAAATTCTATAGCTTTGCACCAATCTTCATGACTTTAAGAGTGCAGTAGGTAAATAAATTCTTGATTCTTCTCTGACCTACTTGGCATATGTAGTAAATAATGCTAGGTATACATAGGTACTATAATGGATGTGAAAATCGAAATATATTCAAACAAGCAAATAGATATCTGTACAAAATTAAATCCTAAAGTTATACCTATTTGTCCAAATTACTGTCGAATCCATGAAAATCTACCAGTCTTGTTCAAAATTGGATAGTCTATGAAATTCACTGTGAGTTCTTTGGAAGGTTTGATTAGCTCTAGCACTTGTATCAAGTTCTTCTGAGGAGCTGGGTTCAGCCAAATTCCTGGCACATATAATGTTGCCTGAGGGCCCAGAGGAGGCCAGTACCTCCCTAGGTTGTGACCATTAATCCAGATGAAACCCTGAATAAAAAAAACAAATGCCTAGGTAAGTAGGTATAACATAAAACATCACTTAGAGGTTTCTTACTAGTAGGTATCGATGGCCGCAGGAAATTTATCCTCGAAATAAATTCTCGGCATAATTCTTTTTTGGAAATTTATCCGAACCCACTCTGTTGGAACCCACAAAAATCCAGACGTCGGATATTTATACTATGAACTAAGTTGCTGTAGAAAAAAATGGTTTGGATAATTAAAAGGTGGTTCGAAACTTTTAGTGTGCGTGTCCAACTCAACTTTCTATTCTTTTGTGATTTATGAATCTACAACAACGTAAACTTTCACCATGTTTTTCTTATTTGATCAGTAGATACCTAATATAGAATAAAGAAGCAAATTATAAAATCAAAACAGGTTTATTAATCAACAGAATAATCTTACTATTCATATATTTGTACATTTTAATCACTGTCAGAATCAAAACGGTCTTCGTCTTCATTTCCACAATTGTGGAATTCGATTTTCGATTCCACAATTGTGATGTTGAGGGACCTTCAAATGGTTCGGATTGTGGGCTGCTTAAGGGTCTTCTTATTGATGGCGTGATATTTCCTTCTACCTCTTCTAATTCTGTGTCATTTTTATTTTTATGCAGCAGATTCGAATTATACGCAATAAATTAACTGCACTTTGTATGTGACTTTGCATACTAAAAGTTCGTTCTGTGGCAGCTGATGTGGATAAAGCTGTAAAAATTCGAGTAGCCACTTTGCTTAGAGGCTTAGCCACAAATTCCTTTCCACCAACCAAACAAGTCGACTAACATTTTCTACAGCTCTCCACAAGTAATACTTGCCCCAAAAAATCGGAAGGACTCGCGAGCTTCACGCCCGCGAGTTAATTAACGAATAAGTCAATCCATCTTTAGCTCAGTAGAGCGCCAAATCTGTCATAATTCCAAGCTCGTATCTTTTACCAAAATTGTCTAGGAACTTCATGGCTACTTATACTTGTTCCTCTTCAAGGTCCGCGCCTTGTGTGCTTGGATTCAAGTTGGATCATCCAACATGTACTTATGCAGTGTATTGGATGGGCTAGACACAATTTTGCGTTCTAGTTTCCTATTTTTGTTGAGATTGTATTTTCGTGTGTAATCTAGTACGTGAGTGTTGTGTAAAGCTGAACGCACACATGTCCGCGCCGCAGCAGGAGCCGCACGCGCCACAGTCATCGAATTTCCTCAGGGCCTCGCGGAATTTTCCTCATCGAACGCGCCGCACGCAACGAACGAGCAAAAAAATTACGATAAAAATAATCATGAAATAATGGGTAATTTTTTGACTTTTATCAAGTTTTAACATTTACAAACCCGATACCTTTCATTTGATACCCCACTCGGTGAGGTAGCCCCCCTGTTGAAAATTAACCTCCCCATTTTTGAAAAAGTGTTCTACTTACAGACTTCTCTATATTTTTCCTGTAAAATATAGATCCATATCTACAAACGCTACATACATTTCAGATAAATCCGACGAAATGTATTATTATTTTAAATTTCACGTGAATTGCTGCTGAAGTTGCTGAGATAATAAAGACGGAAAAAAGGACAGAAAAAGCGAGACCATAAGGGTTTCGAAACCGATCTCCGATCTTCGAAACCCTAATAAATTCCCGCTGTTTGGATATTTATCCAAATAAATACCGGATAAATTTCTGGATATTTCGAAAATAACGAATTATGCCCATCTATCGTGAGAGGATTATGGTTAACACTTTCATGACCAAGACGCACATGTATATTTCTGCAGCGCCGCGCCGCCCCGCCCCGCCGCCCCGCCCCGCCGCCGAGGCTGGCATGCGATATAATTGAAACGAAATGAGCGCCTGTTGCAAATAATGTAGCAACCGATTTTGTCCGTATTAAAAGTAAAAAGCCTTCTTAGTCAATGTTACCTTATCCCATCCAGTTGTATCCAAAAATGTATCCAACGGCACAGTATCTGACATCTCTGGCAGAGTGAATTGGCCTTCGAACAACGTTGGAGCTTGGACATCATCTAGCCTGTCTGCCGAATCAACGCCACTATGCACAACTTCGAGTGGATAACCTGTTATCTTCCATGTATCATTCAATGTTTTACCGTCGTAACGTACATTACCTAAAATTCCCTGAAAGATAAAGTAAAATGGTATAGGTAAATCAAATTATGGATACATAATTATACTAAGATTACTTTAACTGTTGAGCGGCTCCCCGCTTCCGTCTCCCAGCTCACGGCTTCCCGCTCCCGGGTTTCGGAAACAAAATACAAACTACGTCTTGCTTACTTAATTCATATTGTTCATAGTTACCTTAAAATCGTGTATGTGAGACCCGAAATTGATTCGACCTTGGTTTTCGACCAGTAACGATAAGACTGATCCATTCTTCGAAATTAATGGTAGGGAGTAAATTTTATGCATTCTGCTTATTTTGCCTTGGAGTTTCTGAAAACCATAAAACACGGAATATTTTTTAAGATAACCTTGCAACATATGCACCGATTAAACATTGCAATGCAATATAATATACAAATATAGGTAATATTAAATTAAACTTACACCATCCACGAAAACGAAGATCAGATCTCTTGGCTGTTCTATATGAAGCAGGCCATCGGTCTGTGTAAGTGTAGTTTCGTACAGAACGAAGCCTCCACGTTGCCACAAAGCTTCAAAAGTCGGCAATGGCAAGCCCTGAACGTCTTTGTATGATTTTCCTAATGCAGCTCTGCCTTCGGGTGATAGAAGATTGAGTTTAGGGCATACTTTGACAACACCATAATTCCCTTTTGGTGAAGGTTGAGGAGGTTCGATATTCGGATCTCCAAAGTTGTGCTACAAAATTAACATTAGCCAATATTAAAATTTCGAACAATTCAGAAACATCTATCTTCTACCTGGTTTTGAGTAAATCTTATGGTGGAAAACGCTCTAGGGCAGCACTATTTTGGGCTTCGTCCCAGCCTACCCCCGGTTGGGGACTGCGGGCCCACCCTGGGCCACCCTGGGTCCGCAGTGTTCATGTTATGAGGTCTAGACAAGTACCTTCAGCAGAAGTTCCCGTATGGCGTTGTATTTCGGTGTGGGGTCCCCCGCCTCAGACAATGGAGCGTCGTAGTCGTACGAAGTGATATCTGGTTGATACGTTCCGTCGTAGTTAGCTCCTGAAATTATAATAATTTAATGATGCATCTGTCTCTACTTCAGCATAGTATTATTTAAACGTTTTAGAATTTACTCGTAGTTAGATATCAAACGAATATCTAAAATATCAACTCGGTATTTTCTTTGTCTGTACTACATCTACATTTTTTTTAATATTTTTTAAGATAACACGTACCTTAACACGTACCGTACTTAACACAAATATTTTTCACAAATATTAACTGTTATAAAATAAGTAGTTAGACCTATAAAAGTGTTTTCTTTTTTTATATTTTAATATTGATTATACGCTATAGAGCACCATCAAAAACATACAAAATAATCTAACAGGAGGAACCTAAATACTATTAGTTTTGTGTGACGGCATGACACTATTCCCATGGGAGTTAGGGAGGCCCATTGTGTGGGATGCTACATCATCGACATACTTGCGCCTTCCCATCTTCCGAGGACATCCGTGAAGGCTGATGCGGCGGCAGATTTGGCCGAGGATCTCAAGAAGCACAAATCTCGCGGTCTCTCGCTAGCGGTCTCGACAGAGCTTACACATTTGCTCCCTTTGGGGTCGAGACCCTAGGTCCGTGGGGTACCGAGAATCTCCGGGGTTTTAAAAAGTTATCTGAGCGTCTGGTCGAAGCGACGCGTGACGAGAGCTGGTGGGTATCTGGCACAGCACATCAGCATTACCATACAGCGGGGCAATGCAGCCAGCAGCGTCTTGGGGACGCTTCCGACTGGTATTGATATGGATCAGTTGATCTACCCTTAGATTGTTAGCAACAGTCTGCAGTTAGCTTAATTGTTTCAATTGTAAATACTGGTTCTAATTGGTTTTTATTATTTGATTGTAATTTTCTTTGTTAAAAATTTAAGACATAAAAATTATAATAATAAATTAGTTTTACCAATTTATTATAAGCCTCATATGTCCCACTGCAAGGCCTCCTTCCCGTCCTTCTACTCCTCTCGGTTTCCTGCAAGAAGGGCCCATGTCTTGTCGAAAGCGTCCAGCTGATCCCACCATCTCCGTCTAGGCCTTTGACGTGGCCGTCGCGTCGTCCGTCCGGGATCCAGTCAGTGGCGATCTTCGCCCACTGCTGGCCTGACATAAAGAACACATGTCCAGTCCAACCCCGTCCCACTTGAGTTTTGCGGCTTTTTGGCTTTTTTAGGTTTACCAAAAACACAACATAATTTTAAATTGCCCCTTACCAGCAGTAAACTCGAAGTTGGAGCCACCGAAGAAAACGTAGATGTTTACGTTGATATTGTTTTTAAGCATATCCTCGAGAGTTTTCACAACACTTGCAGTGGAAACATTAGCCATGGGCTCTCCCCAATGAGTCAGCCAGCCTGGATAATACTCCGAGTTCATGAGCGGGCCACTGGGCATGTAATTACGCAATGAAAGGAACAATTCTTGGGCATCTGTAAAGAAAAAAATTTGCTTAATACTATGTTTATACACAAGAGCTCAAGGAGGAGACTAGATGTGATGATGTAGTGATTATGATATACTTGTAGTTGCAGGGTTTATCATTTATTCGCACTGTTTGGAATTATTTAAATATCTCGCACTAATAGTTTTTATTTTTTATTTAAAAACATGTTGAGGGTAGGCGCTCCCGTCTCGCCTGCAGCCTGTCGTCTCCTTATCATTTAGTTCAGAGTACCTAGGTATGTGTAGGTAATATTTCACAAGGGTGGGTCTATAGTCTATTCCTTCATCGCAGTATGAAGTAACGAGTGGGTTGATCTAGTCTCTTCGGACAAGCCGAGCATAATTATGATAAAACTTCAACTCACAGGTGTCTCGTTTATTCACTAATTATGCTCGGCTTGATCCGAAGAGACTATAAATGTGATGATGTAGTGATTATAAAATATACATGTAAACCTTTAGACCTTAGAATTAGACCTTTAGACCTTAGAATTGTAATTTTAGGGCTATGTGTGAAATATTACCTGTTTAATATTTCTTTCAGAATTTTGTAAACACACTCATAAAAACAAGAAAAATAGACTTCTAAATCACAATTTTCTAGTAGTTAAGTATTATCCGTAACTAATAATAATAATGACTGATGATACGTAATGGCTTATTATAAAATTTAAAGAACACATTAGAAGTAGCGCTCCAGCAAGCCGTCTTTTTGATTACCTACAGATCTGATACACTAGCTAGTAACGCCACTGTGGGGACGTTTAATTCCTATGAATAAACTCTTAACATTATTTCTCGTAGGGGTCCTGTTTTTTACAAATATAATGGAAGGTTTTTGCCGGACATGTTTACGGCTTATCAACATAGAAGGGCGGCGAAGGCGGTGGCGGAGGCGGCGGCGGCGGCGGTTCGGCGCGGCTATAGTAATATAATAAGTAGCGGCTGTGGAATGCCAACTTTGATGTTTTTTATCAGTTCAGTAATTCTTGAAAGAGATCAGAGATGATGATATAAAATATTGTCATTTTGATATTTGAAAGAGTTTCCACTCTATGAGCTGTTACTAAAGCTAACAAAACCAGTTAATTAACTTTCTTGAAAACTCCAAAATATATTGCTCCGATATTTATTCTACATTCTGGATATCATGTCGTCTCATATCCGGGCATAGGTGGACGCAAATTAAATATCCCTATTCATCACCACTAACTAGAGCTAGCGCGAAACGACAATTGTAAAGTGTACCGTAGGTACTGAGCTCGTTAGCTGTACAAAGAAGTCGGAACGCGGACTTGATATCAGTTCAGTTACAAGGCTTTTAAAAAGGGGAAACCTGGGCTGTGTGGGACACATTGGTACGACAATGATGCCCGTTGCACCATCTGTTACAATTTAACGCAATGCCTTCAGAATTACAGGAAAAGGTAGGTAAAAATGCGTAAATATAAAATGGATTCCAACTGGCTGTGAATGCATTTACGGCAAAAGCCTGTGGATCATGCTGCCAGAATATGTACCTATTTATTACGTTTCTTATTCAACCTTCTACTAGCGAAAGGATTTAAGTATGTTACGACAGCCATCTTCTTCCTTTGGAAGTCGTCTAGAGACAACTCCCACTTGATATCTGGATGAATTCTATTAGATTTTAAATCAGCATCTGAATTATCTATTGACTCGTAAACGTAAAGGATACGATTTTCACACCATTGTCACAGTTTTCTGGTAACCTCGGTTAAATATGAATACTTACCTACTGTAATACCACCCATGTGGTTTATATAGGAAATAGCGGTTTTATTATCTATACAGAGTATAATTTGGTAGTTGTGTAAGTAGTACAATGTAGATAGTTCAAAAACTTTGGACCAAAAATGTGCTGCCATAATTTCAAGACATTTAACCTTCTCGTTCGTACCATGGATCGTTAGCACTCCCTACACCGTAGGCCAAACCCCCAACAAGTGGAGGCTTCAGAAAAAAAATCTCAATGACATTACAAATCAAACATGGATAGCTTATCATGTTTGATTTTATTAGCAGAACGAGACAGCCCGGTTAGGGTGTCGCAAAGAGGGTCCCACACTTAGAAAAATTTTCATTGATTTTGTATGGGGCTGGGACTTGTAGTGTTTAAGGGTTTCATAGGGGATCGAAAAAAATGTTATTTTTGCGCTCCGACGCACCGTTTTCGAGATATCACGAGAAAATGTTTTATATGAAGCTGGGACTTAGAAAAATTTTGATCGATTTTGTATGGAGCTTGGACTTGTAAAATTTTTAAAATTTCATTTATTGGGTGTCGGAAGAAGGGTCCCACACTTAGAAAATTTTCGACAATTTTCGACATGTATTTTTTTATACATATATAATATATATTTTTTCTTATGCCATCGTAAAGAGGGTCACTAGGGGTGCAACTTTGGTTCAGCTGATTGACCCCAAAGTTCAATGACCTCGGCGCTAGAGATCAAACTGTGTCCGATACAGATACTGATACCGATACAGAGCATTCCGGTAACAGTTGATTAGGTTCAATTTGAGTGGCGGATCCGACACAGAGTACCCCGACTCCACGTGGTCTTGTGCGTGGCGCCCCTAGAGTGTATATAATAAGCCGGAGGCGCGAAGGGAGTGCAGCCTCCGCCAGCTGTAACAAGGGACAGGCACCGCGCGAGCCGCAGCGGCTGAGGCTGGTCGCCGAAGGCGACCAAAAAGCCGAAGCTGCGGAGGTGAGCAGTGGTGCCTGTCCCTTGTTACGCAATGGCGGAGAGGCTGCACTTCCCGCAGCGCCGGAGCTATCGCAAACGCGATTTTTTACACTCGTCGTCGGGGACAATAACTATAATATAATTTGTAACTATTACAATATTGCTAATTTTGAAAGAAAAAAAAAAGACGAAATTTCCGAACAAGTCCCAGCCCCATACAAAATCGATCAAAATTTTTCTAAGTCCAAAATAAATATTTTTTTTTTGTTTTTCCTGAAAATTTCGGCTATCTCTTTTGTAACTACTACAATATTGCTAATTTTGAAAAAAAAAAAAAAAAAAAAATGTATGGGACCCTCTTTGCGACACCCCGACCGACAGCCCTAATAGCTGGCTACAATACTGATGCAAAAGGTATTCAATATGCATGATAAAAATTCATATTACTTTGTAGTGAAGAGGTAGCCCATTGCAGCTGCCCACAACACAAAACTCTAATAAGTAGGTATGTAAGGTATATATAATGAAGACGCCCTCCTAGGCGAATTTCGGCCAGTAGTAAGAAAGGAGACTTGCCAGGAACCTTTACCTACATAATGAAATATCGCAAACTCGAACCATATATATAGGTAGGTAAGGTGAGGGTGATTCATTTCAAAATTATGAGGTAGTTACCTAGGTTGTACATTTTGTACTCATAAGTAGGTAGGTACGCTCGAGCCACAGATAAGCTGAGACAGTGGACACTATAAAATATGTATAAAAAACATATTTTATAGTGTAGTAAAGAGGTAATCCATTGCAACTGCCCACAACAAAAATCTCTAATAAGTAGGTACTTACTTACTAAATAATTAAATATCGCAAACTCGAACCCTATGACGAAATAGCCTCCATGCATAAACTACTCACAACACTATAATAACGGCACGAAGCAGCTCTAGTAGCTGCCCACAATCCGTTTCAATTTAAGGTGAGGGGTGATAGTGAAGAAATAGCTTCCATGAGCTACTCACAGCACTATAATGGTGGCACGAAGCAGCCCTAGTAACTGCCCACAATACCGTTTCAATATTGAATGAGTAGATTAGAAGAAATCTCATGATTTTTACGACAGAAGCCAAAAGATGGTAGGTACTAACCATTTGGTTGCGACATTCGTTCCTGTGATTCTTCTCGTGATGACATCGCCGACACACTTGATGAGCTAGAACTGGAAAGCACTTGACGTCTTTTCACAACACGGTCTCGATTTTTTCCACGAAGAACTTCTTTTTTAAGGAGTTTTAGATATTTTGTATTTAGAATCGTGGATTTTACGTTTTTGCATTTTGTTGAGAAAGATTTAGATAAGATTACTTGATACTTTACTTTTATTAAAAAGTTTTAGTGCAAAATGGCTACGCGCTGAATCGCGAATGATAAGGAGACGACAGGCAGCAGGCGAGACGGGACCGCCTACCCTCAACATGATTTTAAATAAAAAATAAAAACGATTAGTGCGGGACATTTAAATAATTCCAAACAGTCCGAATATATGGTAAACCCTGGGCTTAACTACAAGTATATCATATTCACTGCATCATCACATCTAGTCTTTTCGGATCAAGCCGAGCATAATTTATATATTATGAATATAGATTATTTAAATAAGTATAGCAAATTACCAATTGTGGTAAAATCACTTACCATTGGAACTGGGTCCAAAGTCAATGGTAGTGAGAGTGCCAGGGATAGCTCCGTTAGAGAAATAGGAGTAGCCAGCACCATCGGTTGTGTACAGAATTGCGTTGGCGCCCACGTGATTTGCAATTATGCGTTTCTGTTGAATTCTATAAGGCATGTCGCTGCCGTAACTGCCATATTCATTTTCAATCTGAATCAACAAGTGAACTCATTTATTACATGCCTGGATAGGTAGATATTTTAGTTTAGTTTTAGTAAGCACCGTACAAAAAAAAAACATTATACAACACTGTTAAATGTATGTTACCTGTACTAAAATAATAGGACCACCCTTTCCAAATAGCAAGGGCCCTAATTGTTCGAATAATTTGTTCATCCAGATTTCAGATTCGCTTGCAAAATCTGAAAATAAATTGTTTTATCAGCGAAACACGCGTTTGCATTTGAATACTTGGTACCTACTTCTATAAGTATGTAATATTCGTTGTTATATAATTTTATGTTCTTACCTACGTACACTATTGAATGTCCTACCTTTATCGGTTGTTCGTAACTTGATGTCAGGGTATTTGCTTAATAGCCAGTACGGAAGACCCCCCTGAGAAAGAAAATAGTTATAGCTACTTACCAATGCAATCATACACATTATTTGCTACAAAAGCGATCATCATCATCATCAACCTATCTTAGTCCACTGCTGGACATTGGCCTCCCCCAATGAGCGCCATAGCGCCCTGTCTTCAGCTTGCCGCATCCAGCATCTGCCTGCAGTCATTCGCAGATCGTCATCCCACCTCGTCGTCCTACACTACGTTTGCCGAGTCGCGGTCTCCACTCGAGAACACGTTTACCCCAGCGGTTGTCGGTTCTTCGCGAGGTATGGCCAGCCCACTGCCACTTCAGCTAGCTAATTCTCTGAGCTATGTCGATAACTTTGGTTCTCTGTCGGATATATTCGTTACGAATCCTACAAATCGTTACAAAAGCGACAAACAGAAAACAATATTTTAAGCTTATTACCAAGTCCCTTTCAGCACAAATGTAGGGCCCCGGTCGTAAAAGAACATGCAAGCCTTCTTCTGCCGCTATTTTCACAAATGATGCGATGTCGTAATCATTTTCAAACCTATACTGCCGCTCTTCTGGTTCGTGAAAACTCCATTCGATATACCTGAAAAAAATAAAATACATCAATTATACATAATTATCATCATCATCATCATCATCAGCCTATGTTAGTCCACGGCTGGACTTTAGGCCTCCTCAAATGAGCGCCAATAGAGCCCTGTCTTCAGCTTGCCGCATCCAGCAGCACCCAGCAGTCTTTCGCATTATACATGTAACTGCTGAGAAAATATTGAAAATGGTTTGCTTCCCCAAATCAAGTTTTTCCCCGCGGTCTATTGTATGAGGTCTTTCAGACCAGGCATTCTAAAGCATTTACGCACTGATAATACAGGGGTCTAAATGTCACAGGCGCCCTAGGCTGCGGGAACTGAACATCACCGCACTCTTGTATATCGGTATAAAAACAAGATCCGCCAAGTGCGAGTGTGACTTGCGCGCCGAGGTTTTGAACGTTTGTCAAGTATACCAATACAGTAATAACCCGCTTTACGCGACCCCGTTATGCGCGGTTTCGCTTTTACGCGAATTTCAAATTTCGCGCTACAATGTCTCGCTTTACGCGAATTGCTTACTTATGAATACCTACGTATGTAGATAATTTAGTTATTAACTTCTCTTTGTTCGCGGGAATCCCTTGTTTTTCTGAACGTCCTGATTGAAGAATTGGGGATTCAACGTCCTACGACTTTGTTCTATGGCAGCGGTCGGCAACACGCGACCCGCGGACGTCTTACTTGCGGCCCGTGAATGTTTTGTAAATAAGTTATAAATATAAATAAATAATAATTATATGTAATATACAATATAAATAATTATATGTAATATAAATGCATGAACTAACATGCAAGAAATAACCTCCCAAATGCAACCTCAGATATCACACTGGATGTTATGTATGATGTGATGTATTAAATCAGTTACTTGTTAGTAGTTACTTTTTTAGTTATTTCTATTTTTCGGTGGTGTTCTAGCTATAAAGCCTAAACATATAAACATAATGTAAGTACGAATTAAATTCCTTATGTTTTAACAATATTAATAGCATTTTAATTTTTTCTATGGTATATGACCGGTATCAGGTAGAATCTAGGGAATCTAGTAGAATCTATCACAAGTGATTTGTATTTTTTTGTATATACCTTTAGCCAAAGATTTGAACAAGTTGTAAACACGGGGGGCGATTATACGTAAGCCCCGATAATATAATTTCACTTAACGCGATATTTTCGGAACGTATCCCTCGCGTAAAGCGGGGTATGTACTACTTATAGGTACCGGTTAGAGACTTTGCTATTTAATGAATACCTAAAAACTTAAGGTGCATAAAAAAAATAAAACAAACAAGTTGTGCATACTTCGGATTATAATGGTTAATTTTTTCAGAAATTTTACCCCACTCAGTCAGTTAGCCCCCTTTCTTGACAATATTTTAACAATTTTATTTATATAATTAATATATATTTTTTCTGTAAAATATACATCTAGGTATATCTACAAATGCGACATACATTTCAGATGGATCGGTCTGCTAACTTCGGAGAAAGGGAAGGGGGTATTTTTCGACTTTTTTAAAATATTTCAAAATGTACAGAAATTTCAACTGATTTGAGATGTTTAAACCGATACCTTTCATTTGATACCCCACGACCTCGTAGGCCTTTTTTAAAATTTTGACATCACACAATTTGTACTGAAAACTTTCATTTTCCTTTTTTTTTATTTTAATCTGTACTGGCGCACGATATGCATCATTATTTTAAATTTCAAGTTATTTCCTGCTGTAGTTGCTGTAAATAATAAATATTGTAAATATTAAAGACGGAAAAAAGGACAGAAAAAGAGAGAGTTTCAAAACCGATCTCCGATCTTCGAAACCCTAAAAACATCCAGCCATAATTAAATTAAGTTAATTTTTACCAGAAATTACAAAAATAGTTAAGAAGTTATCGTGCAGAAAGTATTTTGTAACTTACGTGGAGACAGAGTTGAGTCCAGCAGCCTTCAACTTGCGAAGACGGTCCCGCCAGTAATGCGCTGGTACTCGGAAGTAGTGCAAGGATCCCGACACGATGTGCACTCTCACACCGTCGACCATGAAGTTGTCACCTTCAATGGAGATGTGGTGACTCGCATTTTGAGACTGAGATATAAAAACAAATTAATTATTATCGATAGACGCATGCAGTATTATTATTTTCGTATGTTAGCATTCGTAAATTATAGTACCTACTGCACACCAGGTGTTTATGGCTATATATTTATAGGCGGGTAGGTACTTAGGTAAGTAGGTACTTAAAAAGTTATCTGAGCGTCTGGTCGACGCGACGCCTGACCCGAGAGCTGGTGGGTATCTGGCGCAGCGCATCAGCATTGCCATACAGCGGGGCAATGCAGCCAGCGTCTTGGAGACGCTTCCGACTTGTATTGATATGGATCAGTTGAGCTACCTGTAGATTGTTTGCAACAGTCTGCAGTTAGTTTAATTGTTTCAATTGTAAATACTACTTCTAATTTGTTTTTATTATTGAGTTGTAATTTTTTTTGTCAAGTAGGTACTTTCACAAAATATAATAAGGCGTCTGTAGATATTTCAGTTAATAATATGGTAACCAGATGAACAAATGAATATGTACAAACCAGTTTTTCTTAGACTTATTATTTGAATATCGTCGAACTAGGTATTAATTGTGTGAATAGCTGTTTGGAATTCAAACAACTCGAATGACAATGCATTCAAAGTTTGAATGCATTGTCATTAGCTCATTGAGAAGGTGATTTAAGGTAACCTTCGAGAATTGCTAAAATGTTAATATTTTACACAAATCAGAATAAAAGACCAGCCAGGAATACAGCCGAAATAATTTTGGATAGGTACTTATAAATTCTCACCATTGATTGCACTTAAATAGTTGAGATCGTGGTAAACACAATTTTGTTATTCAACACAACACCGGCCTTTACAACGTTTTACAACAAACTAAAGGCGTGTTACTTTGATTGAAAACAAACTCCTTATCTTTGTCGTGCGAGCTACATTACAGGTAGGTACCTATATGTGCTTAGGAGTGTAGGTATCTGTGCCCGTATTGTCTGTTGACACCTGGGTTTCAGCATCGAAATCTTATACAGGGTGTCGAAATTGTCCCTTCCATAAAAGCTGATATGAAGGAGTTTTAAATTAATATAATTCTGTAGTATGTGTGTTTTTCATGTATAACCACCTATGCATGCAAGTCCCTATGCAAGTCAAGTCTAGCTTAATGTTATCAATTTGGCTGGTTACTTTTTACTTCACACGATAGCTCGTTTTATTTTTATCAAAAAAGGAAGGGCTCTCAAAATAATTGCTGTATAATGTACCTACCTGACATAACTAGGATAAATACTAATCCCTCGGGTTTACATTTTTTATGGGAATCATTCTCTATATAAGAATGAAAGAGGCAGCAAAATCGGTTATCCACGGAGATATCAAGTAACATACATACCAAAAAACATACAGACGAATTGAGAACTTTTTGAAGTCAGTTAAAAATAAATATTATTTTTATTAGTTAGTAACGCAAATAAATTGCTGTGATTAGCACTAAATGTTGTATATAAAGAGACTGCGAAAACACTTCAGGTCAGTCCATAATGGAGTGCAGGATCACACAAGTGCACAAGTAAACCAAATGAATGTATGTGCGACGCATTTCTAAGGATTGTACATTAAACCTGCACAATCTGTCTTCATAGCTGAAAGTAGAGTGTCCGGGTTGGTACCAAGTGCAAAAGATATTAGGCATTACCTTTGCACTCGTTCAATAGCATCAATTATGTTCTTTGTAATTTGGGGACCATATTGGACTGCATATTCCAAACCACTTCTGACCAGAGCAAAAAAGAGGTACAACAGAGTACGAGGCTTCTTAAAACCCTTTGTAGACCTCAAGACAAAGTCAAGTAGTTGATTAGCCTTAGATGTGATCTGTTGGTAGTGAGTGAGCTCTGAAAGAGAGTTGACTATCAAACAATATATCCAGATCCTTAGCAGTATCAGAACGATCGAGAGCCTGGCCATCTATTGTATAGGTATTAATCATCTTTTTATGTTTATTCGCGAATGAGATAGTGAAACTTTTGTCTATATTCAAATACATCTTGTTAAGGATAATTGCCATATAAATGCCCTATATATAATTTATAAATAAGTTTGTTATCTTATAACAAACTTAGTTATAATATACCTACTTATACAACAATTTACTTAACAACAAGATGGACAAAAAACTGGTGAATAAGAGAAAAATTAACAAAAAAAAAATTTCATAATTAACTTCTTAATTAATATTTAAATTAAAGGGGGCTCCCATACAGAAATGATATTTTTTTGCCTATTTTTGATCTACGTTTTTCAATGCATACAGCATTGAAATGTAAAACGTAGACAATATAATTTTTTACAGAGTATGTATTACTACTGCCCCATAACAACAAATAATAAAAACAAAATGAATTTAATAATTAAGGAGGGCAACGTCCATACCAAGTTGAACAACGACCACCATAGTTAAGCACGTTGGCCGCGGTCAGTACTTGGATGGGTGACCGCGTCATGTTGGCGTTTTGTTTTTTTAAAGATCCATAAAAAAAGTTTTTTTCTCTTGTTTCTTTTGTGAAAGTTTGTCTAGTATCATATATGGTTCACCCGTGTGCGAGTCGACTCGCACTTGGCCGGTTTTGTTTGATTTTCAGTTACGGTCTATTAAAACAATGCGATGAAGCTATTTATTTTTTAATTTAATTTACTCAATACCTACATAATAATAACTCTATGCCTTCGATCAACAATACTAACTAGATCACATGCAAAATCAAAGCTAAAAGCTGTCCGCGTGAATATATAGGTACCTACTTACACAACTACTGTATTGTTGATCGAAGCTCTCTGCTAACTAATGTCTGTTATTCATTCGATTAAATTTTTGAATTAAGGTTTACTAAACGGCAATGGCCTTTATTAACAAAGAAAATTACAATCAAATTATAACTAGTATTTACAATTGAAACAATTAAGCTAACTGCAGACTGTTGCAAACAATCTACAGGTAGCTCAACTGATCCATATCAATACCAGTCGGAAGCGTCCCCAAGACGCTGGCTGCATTGCCCCGTTGTATGGCAATGCTGATGCGCTGCGCCAGATATCCGCCAGCTCTCGGGTCACGCGTCGCGTCGACCAGACGCTCAGATAACTTTTTAGGTTTACTTAATTGGCTGAACACATGCAATAAAGTTTGATTTAGGTATACTAACAATTTAATTGACCAATGCCTTTTTTGTTTCTTTTTATTCAGTCAGTTTAGTGTTATAATAATTAATAGGTTAAATCGCGCATTTAATTCTTGGAATAAAATATGTAACATTGGTTTACCGTATATATCTCGTTTCCTGAAGCTCGTATAGCGCGGCTTGGCTGGGCTTTGAGAATGTCAAATGAATTCAGTAGTCCCACTAATAAAGCCAATCCCCATACCGGTGCTAGCATCTTCACCTTTCTGAAAATCACAAAAGATATTCTTTTTATTGCGAACACATAAGAATAGTTACCTATCCTACAAACAATTCCTCAATGCAATGCGGGAGTAGGTACATATGAGCAATGCAAATGACGTCTTGGCCTTATGAACCTTGCCATAATAATTAGTAGGTAACTATCTCTAGGTTGGTATACTTAGCCCACTTAAGTACCTATGTTTTAAATACATTATTAAATTGTGTACGCACATAACCGAACTTTAAAATACCTACATTACCTAAACATTATTTTATTTATTTATTTATGAAAACGGTTTACCAACTAGGTACATACAATATATCAATCTTAAAAAACAAACATAAAGTTAGGTCCTGTGTTCATAAGCATTTTACTAACAGGTAAACAGGACATTTGAATACCTTCACAAATCAAGTGTAGGTATAGGTATATAAACTACACACAATAGGAAACAAAATATAATATATAATATCATCATCATCATTATCATCAACCTATCTTAGTCCACTGCTGGACATAGGCCTCCCCTAATGAGAAGGGTAATAATAAATAAAATATAAATAAAAACGTATTGTTATTAACATTTAGACTAACTATAAATTTAATCGAGCGTCCTCAAGAGGATGTCGGAAATGGTCCAGCAGCTTACTTTTAGTATTTGGAGCACTATCATTGAAAATGTATATGTCTATCTTTGTGTTCGTGAAGTTACTACTTCACGAACACAAAGATAGACATATACCTACGCAATCTCACAGTCGGAGCCTGCAGGCCAGTATTAGTATGACAGAAAGGAGTACTTACAATTTTTTTTTTTTTTTTTTGTCTAGGAATTCTAGTCAAAGTCAAAGTCTAAAACTCTTTATTTCCATAAATACAATAAATGTACACTTAGAAAAGGTCAAATTCTTAATAATTAAACACTGACTGTGGGAACGGCTAACCCGATGTTCATGGTTATTGAGGAACCGTCAATTGTAGTTACTGTTTATAATTTTAGTTCGAGTATCTTACGGCGCCGCGGCGGCAGTAAAGGGAATCTATTTCAAAGTGTATTTCTATTGAACGATAATTCGCGAAGGCTCTCACTGTAAGCACAAAAGATCTGGTACTAAAGATCACCTAAAATGTGCTGTTTTTAACGGACTGCAAAAAAAGGAGGAGGTTCTATATTCGGGTCATACAACCTACAAAAAAAACATGTATAGGTACCTACATATGTTTTCAAATAAAATAAAATAACTAAACTCTAACTAAGTATCGTATACTAGGTATAATGTTTTATACGCGGCGGCGGCGGCGGCGGCGGCGGCGCGGCGCGGCGGTGGCTGGCGGTGAGCCTGGCAGTGAACTGTATTGACCCCGAGAAACTAGCAACTAGCGCACCTTGCGTCGAAGCGAAGGTAGGGAACAGCGACTATCTTATCAAAGTAGGTAAGTAGTACTTTACCTATAATTAGTAGCTCGACCGACGCGTCCACACTTCACGGCACTAAAGTGTATACTCCACAGATTGGTAGCGCGTAGCGAACTACGAAATACGGACACAATGCCCATAACGTTAGGACCAAAGATTTAAATCGTTAGATAGGTCCTTACCGTAGTAAGGACCGCGTCGCGTCGCGTCGTGTTGTATTGTAGCCTCGCGAAATGAGATAGCTCGCTCATTTAGAATCAGTTTACATCTAAACATAGTGTTAGGCGGGCGTGTTGTAACTTTGCCAATTTTTGTTGAAAAGTGTCACAAAATGCCATCGTAAGCATTTCGCTGGTGCAACAAAAATTCTAAAAATTGAAATAAAGACATTTCATTCGAAAGTATTGCGATTTAATTGAATATCTATAAATATTCCTTCTCTACTTAAATGGCAAGTGCACGAAAGAGAAATTAATGTTTGCAACTAATGTGAGAGAAAGAGATGACACTTTTTTCTCGGTAGGACACCTTGTTGTGCACAGATTGCATAGGTACTTTTTAGACTAAGACACATTTTCGTTTTCAGGGCATAAAGGATCTTTATTTTTTCACAAAAATCAGTGCAATTGGATTGCACAATAAATGAAAATAATAATAATTAGGTTTATTGGCATTAACACTATTTTTTACTACTCATAAGTGTGCGTGCGTGCGTCGACATTTTGTTAACGCACACATTCAAAGGCAATGTCACCGTTTTTTTTTTCAGGGCATATCTAACGATTTAAAAATCTTTGGTCAAGACGGCGGCGGGCATTTGAATCGGATTGCAAGCAATAAAATTAAATAATTTATGCTCAAGCCGAACGCATTAATTATTTACTTTGTTAATTATTTTATTTTGAGCTTTGGATAGGAATCCTGTTTATAGAACACCATAATTTTTAGGTCAACATAACTTAGAAAATATAGATATCGTAAAATTTAAGTTAGGAATCCTAAAACAACAAAATGGACACCATTAAAAAGGTTAAAATATAATAATTGTAGAAAAAATTATAAAATCAAAAAGCAAATGTTAGCAACGTTTTGAATGCCTTAGCATTTCTTATTTTGGTTTAAGAGGGCTATTACAAAAATAACGAGAAATTGCACGGTTCAAGTCGCACGGTTCAAGTCAAAATGTATGATTTTCCTTAGTTTCTTGAAATAATAATCACTTGTTAATATTAGTTAGTTTTCTCTACTACAATAATAATAAAACAAATTTTAGAAAACTTATTTTTTTATGTAGTTATAATCATTCTCCCGATGTACCTATGTTTAGGCTCTCAAAAGTTATTTATTTCATAATAAATTAGGCAGTTACTTAAAAGATTGACTTCATAATGGTCATATTAGTATTCAAACAAATGTTGATAATTATTTTGGTATAAATATTATGTCAAAATTATGTAGAACTTCGGAGATATTGGGGTTTGTTTCGAAGCTTTTTCAGTCGATAATCGAGTTTGGTACAGTTTTTTCTTTCCTTGCATGTAACGAAAATGTATTCTATTATTACTAAAGAATAGGATTTAAGTAACAAGAACAAATTTTCTTGGTGGTCTTTATTCAATAGAATCTACAAATTAGATCTCCCAAAACAGGTCTCCGAGAGTTTTTGCCTAAACATGCATCGGGAGAATGATTATAACAACATAAAAAAAAAGTTTTCAAAAATTTGTTTTATGATTATTGTAGTAAAGGAAACGAACTATTATTAACAAGTGATTATTATTTCAAGCAACAAAGAAAATCTACAATTTGACGATGAAACCTTCCAATTTCTCTTTTTGTTTGTAATAGCCCTCTTAATATAAACATGGCGAGACAAACGAAAACACGGTTTGATAGTAAAAATTTCCTTAACAGCCTAAAGTACTGACTAAAGAAAGTGTGACAAAAAAATATGACTTACTGGTTATGGTTTCGAACTAGGGAATCTATTGAAACTATCTTTGACTACCTACTACAGGTTAGTTGGTAGAGGTATACTATTCAGGTCGGTACAACCAGACACAAACACTTCTCTAACATGTAATTTTGTCTCGCACTAAAGCAAAAAAAGGCAACCCATATAGTGGCGAATACCTGAGTAATTCATCAACTCGTCGTACATGCCTACGGCCCGTTTAGGACGAGTTGCAGAACTCAAAATAAAATAATATTTTCATTCTGCACTCGTCCCAAGTTTTTTTTTGTGTGGAACATTAAACTTAGTCAACGTTACACAACGTTGCGTACACAACGGTGCGTGCGTTAGTAAGACAAGATAAAAAAGTTTTTTCAAGAATTTGTAGTTTTTAATTTTGTAACTTAAAAGTTATTATGATGATATTTTTCTAGGAAAACAGTTTATTGGCAAACGCACAAGTTCAAGTATTATATCCGAAATAAATACACAATATGATTGACACGTATGGCTTTCGGTTATTTTTTAGTAAGTAAACAATGTTTACTTACTAAAAACTACAGCAGTAACTTATATTATTATTATATTGGACTTGTATTTAGACTGAAATTGCTGTGTTCATCGGAAACTTGAAGTGAGTACCCTCACTATCTTAATAATTTATTAATAAGATAATATTTAGAAATATATGTACACTAAAATTAAATTAGCGTTTGGTATGTGCTGGTAAGGACTCACAAGAACCATCGACTTCTCATAATCGAGAAACAATTACATCTCAAAGAGGGAAACCTTTACTTCTTCGTGCTGGATATAGATATGACATCAAAAGGATATTAATAATATAAGGATAAATCGACTGTGTGGCGTTGTGCGAAACGATAGATCTGTCAAGCAATTTTAATAACTACTTGTGCTAACACTATCAAAAGAGAAGATAATCATGATTGTCAGCCGGACACAACCAAAAATGAATACAACATTGAGATGGAAAAATGTTAAAAAACATTGTTGCTGATGTTGCTTCGCCTATTCCAGTTATTTTTCGGGAAACGGTCGGTAATTTGAAAGACAAAGGGCTAGACTTAATGAAAACTCTACCAGATCTCAAAAACATTAAAAAGAAGTTTTATCGGAAAAGGCATAAATCATTGGGTAATGATAAATATGGTCTATTTACAGTGGATCCTTCGCACATTGGTCTAGACGGAAATGAAAAAGCGGATAACTTAGCTTAACTTAACTTAGCCAAGAGTCCATCACCTGACCAATTATCTCGTTCAAGAACTCGATAAAGGAAAACACACAATAGGAATTTTCCTCGACCTTGCTTTTGACACAGTTTCTATACCTATTCTTTTGCGCCAGCTAGAACTTCTAGGAATCAGAGACACTCAGTTAAAGCTCTTTACAAGCTACCTGGAACACCTCACTCAATCCGTGGAATTACGAGTGTCCTGAGCGATGAACAAGAAAATTCGTCCTTCGGGGTTCCCCAGGGAAGTATATTGGGCCCAACCCAACCCTATTTTTAATCTACATTAATGATCTGTGTAACTTAAAACTAGACCACGGTATAATTATATCATACGCTGATGACACTGCCCTCCTTTTCTCAGCTGATTCTGATAAGGAAGTCTTCGAGTTTGCGCAAAATGGATTCAATGTTGTTAACAAATGGCTACAGCACAACCTACTAACATTAAATGCTGAGAAGACCAATTATACTAAGTTTTCGATTCGCAAACAGACAACTATCTCTAATTCTAAAATATACGCACATCATTGCCATAGCTCAAACAACACTCAATGCTTATGTCCCGTAATTAAAAGTATAAATCAAATAAAAAACTTAGGTATCGTACTAGATGATAATCTTTCGTTTAAGCCCCACATAAAAACCCTATGTGGTAGAGTGCGAAAGTTAATATTTATCTTTAAAAAGCTACGCCATATTGCAGATCATAATATAATTCGACAAGTTTACTTTGCCTTGTGTCAATCAATTTTAACTTATTGCATTACCACATGGGGTGGAACGGGAAAAACATTGTTACTAACAGCAGAAAGAGCACAAAGAGCAATACCTAAAGTGGCAGCTTTTCGTCCTTTCGTCTTTCCCACTAATCTTTTATATGAGTCCTGTGATGTGTTAACAGTCCGGCAGCTATTTGTAATGAACACAGTACTAAGACAGCACGCAGCCCTTCCCTACAGTACTGAATTTACTAATAATAAGAGACGGAATGCTAAAGTTTGCCCTCAACCAACAACCCTAAAATTTTCCTTTGCGAACAAATTTTATCTATTTCTTGGTCCGTTCCTATACAACAGACTAAATTCAATGTCTAATATTTACGCGCTTAACTATAATAATTGTAAAAAACGATTAAATGTACACTTCAAAGTCTATCCTACGATGATACAGAGAAGCTATTAGAAATTATCTAGTAAATTATATTTTTATACGTAAGGTTAACCTAGTTAGTGATTAATCTAGTTTTACCCAATTTAAGTACCTACATACTATACAATTTGTGTATTATGCACAAATTGTTTGTAACATAAACAACATTGTTAAACTAAAACCCTTTATCGTAATAGTAAGTGATTATTTTATTTAATAATTATAATATAGATTAGCACTACTGTCGCCTGAAACACAGGATTACCTAGTTCAGGCTAAATTGTTATACTTAGCTATACATATTCATTTAGATCACTAATGTATTGTCTATTTACGTTCTTTGAATAAATTTTATTATTATTTATTTATTATTATTATGACTATTGCTAATTTCATTATAATTATAGGTTAATTTATTATTAAACCTTCTGTATGAGTATTCATTATTACCTCGTGTGTTCATTTTAGAAGTTATTTTCTGTTTATATGTATGTGACAATGCTGTGATGATTAAATATTTTATAAAAAAATCGTTTATTTATTATCTACACTAACACTTTTGTTACTGATTGTACCTTTTCTCATTTTGAAAGTGTCGTGGGACGAGTTGCAGAATGAAAATATTATTTATTATTATTTTCTGCAACTCGTCCTAAATGGGCCGAGTGTGAGTATGTAAGACGAGTTGCAGAATAACACTCGAATACCTTGTCCATACAAAGTAGGTAAATAAAAATACTAAGCTTGATTTTTTGAATACCAAAATTATATAGTTAGCACTAGTTTCTGCCCGCGACTTCGTACAAAACGTAGCCTATGTTTTATTCCAGGCGTAGAACTACATTTATGCAAAATGTCAGCTCGATCCGTTTAGTAGTTTTGACGTGAAGAAGTAACAAACATAGGTACCATATATTTTATATCCCATGTATCCATCTATCTAAACATCCAAACTTTCGCATTTATAGTATTAGTATGATGCGATTTTTAGAAAATTTGACATTGGGAAACCTACTTACTTATTTATGTACCTATGTATATTGGTATGAGAGGACATTGATTCTAATCACACTACTATTCTATTAATGATGATAGGTACCTGATTACATATTTCGTTGAAAGCATTTCAAGACTTCTGGACTTGTTAGGCTTGTAGGCTGTACCTCACGGTATAGAGCAATATTTAGTATTATAAATCTGTGGAGTAGTCATAGTCGTCTCCTAAGCAGGTATATAATGTTCCTTGCTCATAAGACTTGTGCTGTAATGGTAAATAATGTTATAATATAAGGTTTCATTTTAAGAACTAAAGAGTCACTGGAGTAACGAGCATGTAAGTTATTCATAGTTACTTAAATAAAGAAAAATCTTGCTGCTAACACAGAGTTCTACGCACCAACACGAAAGGTTTGTAATATATCCATCAACGTCAACGAATTGTAGGTATACTAACTCGCTTCATGAACTATTTTTATGTTTTCTGAATTTTATGTAGGTACCTAATGGTTTCGTACCGTCCAGCAGCGAGTTTTTTCTGTCTTTTTTCTGTCAATAAGACAGAAAAAAGACATTTATTACTGTTGTCAGTAATAAATGTAATAATGAACTTATTGTAGGTATATGTACCTTCGATCAGGTAATCGCCGCCTCCTCTGTAGATAGAACCTAGAAAATAGAACCTTACAAAAGTGACACTCGAAATTGTCTACGACTTGTTTTGACGCAGTTAGTTCGCGCAGAGCGGTTACAAGTTCTGAGAATACGGAACAAGAGATTAGTGAAGTCAATTTAATTTATTTTGTAAGATTTCAGATTCCAATATCTTTATTTCTATATGCTTATAAAATAAGCACTTAGACAAGTAACATTTTATACCATAAGTTTTTATCAAATAAGAAATAAGGTGCCTGAAAGAATAGATATAATAGGAAATCCCGTCCTTTTTTGTGTCTTGGACTTGTGATTCAAAAAACAAATGTAATAATGCTTGTAGATTTTAAATTTTTTAACTGTGCGAAACATAAACAAAAAGTTACAGAATTTAATAAATGTGTCTTGAAGATTTTTTATACATAATTATTGTAAAGAACAAAATACTAAATGGAAAATTAGACTGCAGCAACGACGATGTAGGCATTTTAACAGCAAAAGCCAAAAGGACTGCGAAATAAATAATATTTACATAGTAAACATTTGATTTTTATTTCTCACAGGAATTGGAAGCTTGAGACGGGATTTGCTCCAACTCTAAAAATAAAAACTAACTAACAGGTTAAAGGTTTCTTCGTCGCTTCTTTACTTTATTCTACATAACGAAGCGACTGAAATCAAAAATATCACTTTATTTCTGTGTCAGTGTTTAATTATTAAGAATTTGACCTTTTCTAAGTGTACATTTATTGTATTTATGGAAATAAAGAGTTTTTGACTTTGACTTTGATTAAGTACTCATCATTGTTAAAGGTAGCTTGTTTCCTAGTTCTACCAAATAATTTTAGTGTATGAGCGAGGAGAACAACTATTTCGAACAATAATTTTTGTACTTAATTCGCACATTGTGCACAGGGAAACCCCATCGGCCACTATGCGCAAAATATGTCGATAAAATGGGTACTTACCTACTAGTTGACTGTAACAAACATGATCATCATAGAACATTTAATTATTTTAAGTACCTACCTACTTAGTAAGATAATTATTTTATCTAGTTTATTATGTCCTATAAGTACTAGTATCATTCTCTCTTTCTGCTTAAACTAAACAAAACAAAACACTTTTACAGGATCGTTTTTAGCAGATCCATCGCTTCTTGAGATTGTGTTCTCAGCAAATGAAGCAAAACATAATATCCGATGATGTCTCATAATAGCGACGCGTTTTTAACGGATACGTACCGTCGCGACGGGACAGGTCCGTTAAAATAGTCCTATAACGTTTTACACGCTGTTGTGGTAACAGCTGTGTAAAATCGGCCTTAAAGAGGCATACAAAAATAACCTTATGATAGGGATTACGGACTGTTGGCGATTAGAATTTTTTAATAATTCCTCCGCAATACCTACCCCAAACATTTAGTTATTTATTTAATTCGGATTGCCATCAGCTTAACTAATTACAATAAAAAAATTAAATAGACACAGAGAGCTAATAATGGGCATTCGCTAATAGAATCATAACAAACTACCTAAATGTGAACACTAAAAAAAATTATTTCGTTGACAAAATAGCGCACAAAAAAAAAAATAATAATAATAATAATATTAAAGCAATAAAATTATATTAATTAAACTTAAAAAAGAAACAAAAGGTAAATAAGAATTAAGGGTATAACTACATCATGTGCAAAAGAAGTTGAGAGTCATGCATCGCCTTGCCCTGTGAATGCTGGTATTAAAAGGGTCAATGTTCAACGTCCTGATGAAATCATTGACAGTTCTACTCGCTCGCACTATAAATGAATTTTGTCTATAATTAGTTCCAACATGTTGGACATGTAGTAGGGGGTTGTGTCTAAGTTGTTTATGCGGTACCTTGAAATCTAATTTGCCAAGAAGTTCTGGACAGTCAACATCATTGTTAATAATCCTAAGTACCTATATGTATGAAGATAATCAGCTACGTCACGTCTATTTTTGAGCGGCAAGAAATGGAACCTCTTGCAGAGTTCATCAGAGGTGGAAGATTTGTACATCGTAATAATAAGAAAAAAATAATGAGTTCCTAAGGAGGCGCTAGTTTCGCTTGCATATTCGCCTTAAGTAAAGGAGTTCCTACGGCGGCGGCAGTCTCTTTTTTCTCTTCTTTATTTTTATTGTTTAAAAATCTTGTCGTATAAACAAAACAGATGTTGGTTGGTAGATCATAGTGATTATTTATACTCTTTGAGGGTTGGTAGAGAGTAGAGTGTATTCCAAAGTGTTATGTTCCATCGAATTTCTAATAGATGTCTCAGTTAAGGCTGGCAGTTATAGATACCGCATTATGGGCTCAATCCATGTTCACCAAAGCATGTCGACTACTTGTTTTAAATAAATAAACCAACAAGGGAAAGTTAATGTTTACTATTTTAGTCAGGTTTGATTCACAGTGTATTGCTCAGGTGAGACCCCTCTATGTGCAATAGACTTTAAAGTACCCATACCTACAAAAGTACATAGGCGTGCGCAGCGCGAATCGAACCATAAACTCTGGACTACATTTCACGCGGTTTTCACACTAACAATATGTATTAGATGGATTTACCACACATTAGAAAACATATACTTAATTCTGTCGGAACATGCTTCGAGGAAACTCAAGTACATGCTAAGTACAATAATTTAGCGTAGGTCTTCAATTTTCGGTGAACGGCAAACAAAGGTAGATAGCGTAGCATAATAGAATTATTTTTAGAAATTTATTTCACAACCCGTAAGAAAACACACAAAATATTCCATTATTAGAGAGGCTCTTAAATATATGGGGTTAACTCGTTACCGGAAGGAAGTTAACCGTTTCGAGAACTGGCAGATTTACTTACCAAAAGTACGTTCTATCATCAGGCTCTGCTCAATAAGCAGGGGGTCGCACGATCTGGTGGACAGGCGGGCTGACCTAGTGAACGCGCGTTGAAAGCGACATCAGCATCGGCCCAGAATAACAGTGGCAGGGAAGGTGGTCCGAACGCGCGGTGGCGGAGCGTTCGCCGCGGACAGTGCGCGCGCACCTCGCCATGCGCACACGCTCGCCACATGGCGCGTCGCCTGGCGCTGCTGGTGCTTCTAGCGGCCGCGGTGGCTCACCGCCCGCACCCGCGCTCCAGCTCCCAGGACATCTCTGACTCGGAGCCCGACCCCTTTCTCCTCTGGGACGATTACGACGACTCCCGCGACACCACACCACGACCGCGCATACGAACCTCCCCTAATACTAAAGTGATCTTGAGGGGCAAAGGACCCAAAGTGAATGTGACTGTTAAAAACTCTAAGGGTGAGGACAAAAAAGTTGTTAAAACAACGAACATTAATATAGAGAGTCATACAAACTTTATAGTGACAAAGTCACCTCCATTAAAGCAGAACGGTGTAACTAAGCAGCCGCCGACGGTTGAGATAGACGGTCAGTACATCCTGGTGCAGGCTCCCGAGGACTACCCGGTCAGGAGGACCACGATAAAGCCCACGACGCGGCGGCCACCCTCGACACGTCGGCCCACCACTCGCCGCCCGCCCACCACGCGCCGCCCAACCACCCGCGCTGCACGTCGCACGCCTAAACCAACAAAGGCTCCAACTAGAAAAACTACATGTCCACCTAAAAACCCTGGGTGGCTCTCTTCATTCTTCCAGAATAACAAACTGGTAAAGAAGACTCCAAATAAACCGGCAAAATCAGGTTAGTTTATGCGTAGGCCCACTTTCGAACTGGTGGAAGGCTAGTTAATATTGTGGTTTTTGTACGAGTATCACGGCGTATCTAAGTGCAATCAGAATGATCACTAGAAGTTTCTAGTAGGTAACGTTAAAAGTAGTTGTGAATTTATATATAGGTAGTTACCGTGTCGATTACTGTCATATGCCACGCAGATTATGGATCCGATTCTCAAACCCATGAGTAGTTAACACAGTATAAACATAAAACTATTTACTTTTTACCTTGATCGATGACTCGCCCATACAAAAGACTTCAACGCGCTCGCTCGTTTATGATGAAGTTTATTGCTAGGTAGGTTCTACCGAAATTTCCCTGTTCTGAGGTTCTACCCCACTCGGTCGGTTCCTTTACAAGTTGATAATTATTATTATTACAATATGGTTGCTTTAGTTTATTATCAAATAATAAAATCCAATGAGCATATGGAAGATCTTAGTTAAGATTTACCATATAAAAGACTTCAACGCGCACTTTTTTCGTCAAAAAGTATTGACGAAAAAAGTGCGCGTTGAAGAAGTGTATTACGAATATATCTAAAACATACGCGCATTTAGCTATTGCTTATAAGTAGTTCAGAACGAGATGTAAAAGGGATATAAGTCCATTAAGCGATCAAAACACTGCTTTGATCGCTAAAGACCACCATAATTTTCTCAATCGATATAAATCTCTTAATGTTCCAAATTGCTGTAACCGGATGTGGGCACGTCGTTTGCAAGGTAGTTGTGATGAATATGTACCAAGTTATGATAGTTTAGAAAACTTGCCCTATAAGATTTATGAAAGCGCAAGTGATGACGTGCTAGTCCCGACAACATGTCGTTGCCTTGATGGCTTTATAATTCTTGCTACAAGTAATGCGCACGATTCTGATTGTATGGGGTTTAATGATACCTGGTTATATTACGAAATATGTATTTACTTATGACACTTTCAGTAACATCTGATTTCATTGATTGCTGAACAGGTAAGGTTCTAGATTCGGTGCATGAAAATGTCTAGGTAATTAATAAGTTTTTTTGAGGTTTCATTCATGCGCATGATTCATGATTTCTTCACAGTCACGTGTCTTAGGACCACAAAAATTAAGTTAAATTTAAATAAATTCGGTCAAGGACGATTCGGACCGTTCTAAACAAAATCCGTCAAGTGCTAGTGTGATTCGCGCGCCGAGGGTTTCGAACGGTTGTCAAGTATACCAATATGTACTAAAGGGACTGGTGTAGACTGCTATTTGATGAAAACCAAAAATTTAAAGGTACCTTTCACAACAAGGTACCTTTCAACATTTCACAAGGTACCTTGTGTAATATTTTAAAAAATAATAATAATAATAAAAAGTATGAAACCTACATAAATTTCACAAACTGTTTTGAAATGTACAAAATGATACCTTTCATTTGATATCCCACTTGACATTGTACGTCTCTTTTAAATTATTTTTTAATTCTTTTTTCTTTTAATATATACAGGCGCACGAAATGTACTATTATTTTAAATTTCTCATTATTTGCTGCTGTAGTTGCAGAGATATTAAAGACGGAAAAAAGAACAGAAAAGGGTTACGAAACCGATCTCCGATCTTCGAAACCCTAAAAACGATGTCGTTTATCAGCAAACATCTTCTTTATTGTAGTACTAAGCCCTTTAGTATGTCAGAATAAGGCAACAATTTTATATCCGCTATGACATAAACAGGGCCGTCTTAAGCCTATTCGGCGCCGGGGTGCGGGGCTCAGCCTGCGCCCTCGTTTTCTTTTACACTGCAGCGTGGCGCGCGACCGACGTCACACTGCAGTATGAAATAGGTCCTAGTCAACCAAGAAAACACAATACACGTAATTTTGATAATTTATTTATTTATTTCTCTAAAATACAAAATTAAAGTTAAACTTAAATTATACAAATTAAACCTAATTATACAAATAAAAAACCATTTTAGACATTATGTCCATTTTCTGGAATTAACACTCTAGAAAAGGTACCTACTTCTTCAAAAAAGTAAAGATTTTTCAATGAACCTTCTAAAAATTATACTTTTATTTTAACATGAAAAGAACATGATGCATAAAGAAAAGAAGGAACCTATTAGTTGAGAAATCAATAGAATTATGAGTTAATTACAAGTAACTGTGATTGTAATGGCGAAAAACACCAGCAATCCAACTCTCTCTCTCTCTCTCCATATTATTATTATTTAATTGCTAAATATCTATTTATTGTATTTACACAAATCAAACAAACTCAATTTTTCTTGCTTTTGAGTTGGCAAAGATTTTAATTAAATCATTTATTTTTATATCAATTTTGGATTCTATACTTATAATAGCTAAGTTTGTCAGTCTGTCTTGGGTCATGGTTGAACGAAGATTATTTTTTATTACTTTTAATTTTGAAAAGGATCGTTCACCTTCAGCTACTGTTACAGACAGTATTAAATATATACGTAGAGATGTTGAGGTATTAGGAAATGAGGAGATTAAATTATTAGAGTATATATAGCTTAAAATATCAGTGGGAGTACTTGTTGATGCATTGGGAAAAAATATTGGCAACAATTCTAATTCATTATATAAATCCTCCCCGTCAATATCAAATCTATTTTTAAATGTAAGGTTTTCTTGGAGCCGAGAACATTGAGATTTTTTTCATGCTCCTCTAATTTCCTCCAGCTTTCAATGTTTTGGAAGAGTGCAAAAACTGAATTGTGTTCCGTCAGCAAATCGAATCTCTCATTTAATTTCGAGATAGCAGTGTCCAGTAGAAAAAAATAAAAATCTGTTAATTAAATTTTTCTGTTTTGAACACCCGATGGTTTTTTTTACCATCTCCTAATTCGGCCATCTACAATAAAATAAAATTTTAATTTAATATTTAATTTTCTTTCTTTATTCTAAATAAAGTAGGTAGGTTTGTATTAAACACTAACATTAAGAATTTGTATTTTTGCGATTATAAACAAATAAACAATCATGACTCTCTCTCATAAATAAATACATACATAAATTTGTACACCAACCCAGGATTCGAACCAGGCAGGACCATTCACTCCAACACGAATGGCGTCAATGATGTATTTTTATAGCTAGGTATGAGTACTTTTAGGTGTTGGTATTGTACCTATGTACCTATTGTATTTTAATTTTAACCGACGATTTCTCGAGTGGAACCACTGTCCACGAACAAACGAACGTACGTACATAGCTTCGGACGCCCTCCAGCCCACCGCTCTGGACCGACGAACAGGTAGTCGGTAGGCGCCTAGGTATTAGTTGGATGAGGATGGTCGAGAGCTGCGTGCTGTCGTTTGGAGAAACCTATGTCCGGGAGTGGGTGATTGGTGGCTGACAATGATAATGATTGTAATCTACCTAACACTTAAAAAAAATTTACTTACCTTGATATTTTTTCTCTTATTGATGACGAAGAAATTCCATTTATTCCATGCACTTACAACTTACACTATGTTAAAACTACACATTGCACAAAATCTCAGTAAATTAATGAATTTCTCCACTAGATCTTTCGTGCTAATTCGGCGGTTGTCGCAAATGTAATGAGCTGACGAATTCAATTACTTAAAAAGAAGAAATCAGATCAATCACTGACCGACACTAACATAGGCGCCGCGCGCCGCGCTGTTAATTCAAATGAACATACCTACACCTAATTGTAGTGATTTAGAGATCATTTCTCTTCCTTCCGAACTACTTCGTGCTTCGTGCTTTCTTTGGTGCTTTCGTTCCTTTCGAACGCCGGACCTGGGAAACAAATGCACCCTTCGTGTGGCGCGACATGGCGCGGTCAGAGAGCGCACTCGACAGGGTTCAGAATTTATTGAATATTTTCAATAAATTGTTTAGTGGAAGCTTAACTAACGATTTTATTTTGAAGTTAGATAGTTACTGTACCCTATAATGTATTTATCTACTGCTAAATCATTATCACGCTTTTATCTTTCATAGGTTATTGAACCCAACATAAAATTTACACACTGTCTGTAGAAATAATGATAGATTTAGAAATTCTGTTGATATTTTTTTATTTTATTTATAACACTCGTTAGTTCAATATCAAAGCGGTATTTTGATATGAAAAACACAACCATGATAGCTAAAAATCACTTAGAAATACTATGTTAAAAACACAATTCACACCGAAAAATTTGCCATTTCACAACGAATGCATGCCGATGTTCAAATTTTGACAGTTCTATGAACTTCACTGAATGAGTGAAATGATTTTGGGTTCGTTCATTTCAAGAGGTAATCAAATAAATCAATTTAGACTGTATTGCACTGTATATAAATACTAAAACCGAATAAAATTGTATCGCTGGTGCTAGAGCACTGATCAGAGCTTAGGCAGACAAAGGTAGTAGGCGCTGATCAGTGCTTAAACAAAGGAAAGGAGCGAGCGAGCGCCCGGACGGCTATGTCAAAGGGCGCAATTACTCGCCTATGAGGCTATGACAGACGCACAGGTGCCGCGCCGCGCGCCCATTTCAAATGAACTTATACTTTATTGACATAGAGATCAATTTGCTTCAAGTGCGGGCGAACGGGCGGCAAAGTATCAAAGGTTACACTCTCTTTGGATTAGAGATTTTTCCGCGCGCGTGTTGTATTAAATAAAGTTGTTATTTGTGTAGTAATAAGAGTAATTTTTTTAGCTTGCACATCATGAGCGGTATGACAAGCGCCGAAAGCTTAGTAAAAGTAAAACAATGATTATTGTTGATGACTATTTTTTTATATCTAATTTTGCGCATCATACGTATTTTTCGTAACAAGTACCTATATGAAACTGTGCAATGGCGTTAAGTTCAATGAAATATCTATATATTTAGCACTCGGCAGGCGACCCCGCGTGCACCACACCCCTTGCACCCCCGGGTACAGACGGCCCTGGGCATAAAATTGTATGCGATTTTTTTTATCGGGAATGGTTTTTGAATGATTTTGATGACTTCGATTATTATCTAAATCTTATTTCTTTTTTTGTTATTAGTAGCTAAGGTATTAGGTACTTCTCATTTTTTGAAATCAAACCTGTTGGCTTAGCACCTTTTGGGTACGGAACCCTAAACAGTAACGCACCATAATTTTATCCTGCCTAGGTTCAATTTCTGTGCAAACTCAGTTTACTACTTGGATCTTTCTTAAATTATTGCGCACTTCAAACTACCTATGCAATTTTTCTACCACAAAAAAAAATTAACCACATCTACTTAAAAATACTGTTAGAGACTGGATTTATTTCGTTTATGATTTTTCCAAAACATTTTAGGAAGGACATTAAAGATCCACAATTCACATTAACTTCTTCCATAACGACATGACATGATCCATCTCACTACATGCACAGGTAATCCTGTTTATTCAGCCATCGCCGTGTGTAGTTTAACACACACAATAGTTATTTGTTCAGTAAGTGTGCAAAACGAATTTTTGTTGCATGTGCCGATATTAAATCCCGAGCTAGCGAAGCAGTCTAAAAAAGAGTCACGAGCGTAGCGAGTGGCTCTAAAGTAGACTGCTGAGGTAGCGAGGGATTTAAAAGGTAAAACGAAATAATGAAAACTTCATAGTACCTACGTATTTGCCTTGAAATATTCTTTCATCTTTTAACTAAATCCTTCACATTATGTTCATCTGCAGTAAAACTGCAGTCAATTCAGCGCAATTCAGCCTCCGGTATTTTTGAAGCCTCCGGTCTAGTCTCTAATTACTGCGGAATTGCGGATGCAAGCACAAATCCACAATTTTCAAAGTCCGACACTGATAATTTATTAAATAGTGTAGATGAAAATAGCTTACTAAATAAAGAAACAACATTAAAATTAAACAAAAGCGAGCGAGAGTTGCGATGACGGCGCGTCGCATCGTCTCGTTGCATTCTCGCAAGTAAAAGTCTGAACTACTCTTTATTGAAATTTAGAAAAGTGAATCTACAACATCTATTATTTTAGTTTTGTTTATGGGCAATGAACGCGTTATCCGACTTCACCAAACATGGAACTTCTTTAATTCGATGGTTGGTACTAATTATTTACGAAGTACTTACCATAGATGCACCGTGTTACTGTGAAAAAAATTGTAGTGCTTGGGAATGTGGTCTTTAAGTTAAATTTTAAGTAGTTTGGTTTATTTTAAACGGTTTTTTATGACAGATCTCTACCTGAACGGTTAACTACAAATTATTCTATTAGGTACACCGTTGCTCAATCATTAAAAAAAACACTTTAATATACAATAACTTGTATAGCAACTTTATAGTTAGGTACGTATCCATTTTATTTGTTTTTAATTTTACCTATCGCCCAATAAGGATGTAAAATTAGGATAACAAAACAATACAAATTAATAAATGCAATTAATTATAATAATTAATTCATATTATTAATATTATTACCGGAGAGCTGGCGGATATCTGGCGCAGCGCATCAGCATTGCCATACAGCGGGGCAATGCAGCCAGCGTCTTGGGGACGCTGCCGACTGGTATTGATATGAATCAGTTGAGCTACCTGTAGATTGTTCGCAACAGTCTGCAGTTAGCTTAATTGTTTCAATTGTAAATACTAGTTCTAATTTGTTTTTATTATTGAATTGTAATTTTCTTTGTCAATAAAAATTAATAAAAAAAAATAATAATTATAAAATTGTTCTCAAGCGGCGCAAATATGCAGGTCTAGACAGAGCCTATGCATTTGCTCCCCTTGGAGTCGAGACCCTAGGTCCGTGAAATTCCGACACTAGGTCCGGGTTTTAAAAAAAATATCTGAGTATTGGGTCGAAGCGACGCGTGACCCGAGAGCTAGTTAGTACTATCTGGCGCAGCGCATTAGCATTGCCATACCGCGGGGCAATGCAGCCAGCGTCTTGAGGACGCTTCCGACTGGATTGATATGGATCAGTTGAGTTACCTGTAGATTCTTTGCAACAGTCTTCAGCGTCAGTTGCAAACAACCTACTAAAATCTGTGAATACTAGTTCTAAATGGTTTCTATTATTTAATTATAATTTTCTTTGGTCTGTTGCGTAACGATGATGGTTAGAGGCCCGACGGCATGACACTAGTCCCATGGGAGTTGAGTTGGGGAGGGCCATTGTGTGGAACGCTACATGCGTCGACACACTTGCGCCTTCCCATCTTCCGAGGACATCCGTGAGGGCTAGTGCGGCGGCAGATTTGGCCGAGGACCTCAAGAGGCGCAAATATGCAGGTCTCGACAGAGCCTACCCATTTTCTCCCTTTGGGGTCGACCCTAGGCCCGTGGGGTACCGAGGCTCTCCGGGTTTTAAAAAGTTATCTGAGCCTCTGGTCGAAGCGACGCGACGAGTGACTCGAGAGCTGGTATCTGACGCAGCGCATCAGCATTGTCATACAGCGGGGCAATGCAGCCAGCGTCTTGGGGACGCTTCCGACTGGTATTTATATATGGATCAGTTACCTGTAGATTGTTTGCAAACAATCTACTAAAATCTGTAAATAAACTTGTATTTAATTTAATTTGATATTATTATTTGATTATAATTTTCTTGGTTAATAAAGATTCTGTAAAAAAAACAAATCAAATATTTTTTCCCAGGCTGGATGCCTGTGAACTGTGCGAATAATCCGTGGCTAATGCGGAACATAGCCTTACTGAGTTGTGACTGCGTCGCGCACCCGTCTTACTGACTCTCACACGAGTATCTCGACCCACTGACATAAAAAGATTTCTCCTTAAACGTAGCACTTGGAAAACTTCACAAGGAAACGGAAACGAATTATTAGATAATTACTCTTCCTTTTTAGTGACTAGATTTATGGCGGTACCTACCTAACTATTCTGATTTTAATTTTCTTCAGGTATCTTCTCCAAAATTTACGATTGGATAATGGGGCCTAAATCTTGGTTTGGTGGTGGCAGCTGGTTCTCTGATACACCTAAGCCGAAGAGGCCGCCGGTGACCACCACAACCCCCATGCCACTCACCACGGCTCCAACCAGTTGGTTCCAGAATTTTCTGGATTCTGAAGACTCCAATGATGCCGCTTACCTTGCCAATGATATAAGCACTAGTAAGTTTGATTTCTTTTCGACTGTTCATCAAATTATGATAATTGTGAGAGGCGAACAAATTATGTTTATTGTGCAAGGAAATTATTAGTTTTGCATGAAATTAACTTTGTATATTTAAGTACAGAGTTTAACCTTTACTGTTATAGGACATAGGAGATAATAAAGAGAGTAAAAAAATAATGTCGTAGGTAGATAATGATAAGTAATCGTGGTCTTTGATTAAATGAATTATGAGTACCTATATAAATGTAAATTGTTAATTGGGGTTTATCAATATGATGATTCGACGTTGCAATTCGAAACCAAAATACTCAGAACTCCTTATCGAAGATGCATCTTCAAAACTCGTTATCTAAACAAGTTGACGCTATACATAAAGTATTTGTTTTTACTGAGACAGTACGGGGAACAGGTGCAGTTTCTTTTGAAACATCAGCTCTTTTTTGGAGAAAAACATTTTGGCATGCGTTTTGCATTTTTTGTGCAAGCGTGAATAGCGCCTTAAAAATATACCAATTGGTACAAAAAAATGTTTGATGCCAATCGACTCAGTCCCTTGTAACTATTTTATATTACCGGATAAAAAAAATCTGAGCAGCGGAAGCTAGTCAAATTTAACAAAATGTATTCTCATACAGCAGGACAAAGCAAAATTCCTCCAACAAACATCATAGTAGATTCGAATTGCACATTAAAGAACTACACAGACCTGATAACCAAGTCCGGTTTTCATTTAACTGTTGGTGTGCGATACTACATAATAATATCATTGCTGTTAAGATCTACCATGGAACATTAAATAGTGAAAACTACCTCGAGACATTGAATCTGGCTGTGGAAGAAGTGGATAATACCATTTCATTAACGATTTGAATGTCATCTACCAATAGGATGGTGCACCTCACAGAAATACTCATATGAATAATAATTCAGATTTCTGTGGTGCACCTCCTCATAGTACAGCGAGTAAACGGTTTTTAGATGATAATTTTCCTGACCGTTGGATGTGCACATACAAATTATGTAAATGACCACCACGTTCACCCGACATGATGCCGATGGTTTTTTTTATTGGGCTACTTAAAGGGTCGTATTTACGAAATTCGGTACAATACCGTTCAAGAATTAAAAGACGCAGTCCATTTTCACCTCAACAACATTCACCACCCATGGTTGTCTAAGACCAATAAAATTGTTTTGAAACGTGCCCGTACCTGCTACAGCAACATGGAGGCCAGGTCGAACCTCTAATGCGATAGTTATAGTACCGTTTTTGTACCAAAATACTAAAAAATTGTATGTATGTACATTTGATTAAATTTGACTAATCAAATGTATTCCGCTGCTCAATTTTTTTTCGTCTCCGATCATTTTAATAATCCTTACAAGGGACAGAGTCGATTGACATCAAAATTTTGTTTTACCAATTTTATTTATTTTGTACGTTCAGTACCTATCTAAAAATCAAAAGAATAATGATTAAGCTATAGTAGAGTCTACTCTATCAGAACTTGGCTGTGTTTAAGTTACAGCTACAGGAAGGTGTGAACATAAACTTAAGATTAGCCATCTAAACTAAGGTTTATGTTCACACCTAGTCGTAACATTATACACACAACCACAACAAACATTGTACACAAGCTTAATACATCTATCACCTGTCATAATAAGTCATTGCTCTCGTGTGATTTGATGAGGTAGTTAGTAAAAAAGAGTATACTTAGAAACGTTCCTTATTATGTCCACACATCCCTGAATTCGAAAGTGAAGAGATTATCATTAGTTGAGGTACCTATCTCCTACATGCTACTGTATCTCACTTTCTTGCGCTATTACACTGTGTTTAGGTGTTCTACGAGTGATGTGTCATGGCTTTGCTTTCCCGTACCTAATCTAGCTAATTTGATAGATAATCAGCACTCAACGTGTCGTTAAATAAGATAATTATATTTTCAGATAAGAAATCTGCAAAAAAACCTATGAAGAAAAATTACAAAGGTTTTCAACTGCTCCGTACGTATCCAGATTCTAAATGGAAGGTGCAGGATTTGTTGGATCTGCAAGAAGAGGCTCAGGGCTCCGGGCTGATGTGGTGGACCGCGCCCTCTCTCAATGGCTCTACGGATTTACTCGTTCCTCCCGATCTTTTAGCTGATGTGAAAGATCACCTCAAATCTTTCAAAATAGATTTTGAGGTCGTTCTATGGGACTTACAGGTAACCTACACTTTGCAATTGGGCTAGGTACGATAAAATTAGCATGTCAATGTTGGGCAAATTTTTTGTTTCAGAAAGCAATAATGTACGAGAACCCACGTCTTTCAAAAAAACAGAGGATAGAGCTGGAACAAATCCGAGGTCACCCTATGACCTGGAGGAGGTACCACCGCTATGCCGATATCTTACGTTACCTGGAATACTTGCAACACTCGCACCCGGACGTGGTGGAGCTCATTCCTTTAGGACGCTCTTCTGAGGGGCTTCCCCTTGTGGCTGTGAAGGTAATTAACCACATGCTGCGATTGCCTAGGAAGCTTATGTAGCAGGGAAACAGGGAATTATCCATAACAAAGTACAATAAATAAACAGACTTATTTCACAGGTATCTCTACCAACAAATGATACGATATCAAGAGAGACACTCACCAAAGAAGGTAAGAAGAAATGGCGGTTGCGGTCACGCATGAAGCCCGCAGTGTGGCTCGACGGCGGAGCCCACGGCAGGGAGTGGATCGCGCCGGCTGTCGCTACGTGGATGATCCACACTCTCGTCGAAGGAGAAAACGGATCAGGTCAGTTATTATATTAGGCATAGTTACCTTGATTTTATATAATAAAACCTGAATAAAAAGCGAGCTTTGAGTAGACTGTGTTTGACCAGCGTGGATGCGCTCAGATCGGTAAAAATTTCAGTGAAGGCTACGAAAAAGATTGAAAAAACTAAGTAAAATTTTTGTGGTAACGTGATGAATGTGCGGACATATGATGGGTTAATTTAATATAGTGGAACATGAAGAAATGGCACCACTATTCCACTTTCTAATCTAGGTAGGTATTTGGATTTCACCTGCTTGGCGCATTAGCCTTTGTTGCCTGGGATATTTATCGATTCATAACTACTACTCTACGTATCTGCTAGGTAGCTTACGGCTTCATATAACCGATGGTTCTATCTCATATCAAAATCTTCAACGTAATTGCCTCTATGTAATGCAAAGCATGCAAACATTGTATATTCGGTCGATCCTTTTTACTCGAAGCACGCTACGCTCCATTGCTTTTTGGAAGATCTTGAGTTGGGATTTTTGAGATTCGGTCAAAGACCAAGTTTGTGCTTTTTTCTAGCGAGGGAAAAAACATTGCATTATTAAGTTTTTTTACGTGTTTGTTCTATAATAAACCGACAGGTGATCTCGAGACGCTGAAGCAAGCAGATTTCTACATAATGCCGGTTGTGAACCCCGATGGCTACGAGCATTCTCACACTCACGATCGCCTCTGGATGAAGACTCGATCCCGCCTGCCAGATCACTCAGACGACTATTACGTGGGCTGGTAAGAATCTAACAATTTACAATGCGAAAAAAAACTGTTCTCTGTGTTCTCAATGTTTTATTTAGTAAGAGTAAGGTTGATTTGATATCCCAGACACGGGACTTCGGCCGTCTCTAGATGACCGATGTGGCGCATGGCGCGGCGGGCGAAGAACCGCCTGCGGCGCAGGATGTTGCGGGTTCGATCGTACTAACATTTCTCCCAAAGCGGGGAGCCTTGGGACAAATATTCATACGATCTGTAAATATTGGTTCTGGGTATTTACTATGTACTCGTATAATAAAAAAATATCTATCTATTTAATGTATTGTATTAAGTATATCAGTCACCTAGACCCATAACACAACAAGCTCTGATTAACTTGGGGCTAGTTGATGCTGTGTGGATTATTATTATTATTCAGCCGTTTTGGACAGACAGAGCTACTTTCTCAATTATAATATTAATTCAAGCCGAGAAACCCCAACATTCCTAGCAGTGTCGCCTACATCGCGCCGAAGAGAAGCTGTTGGTAACACAGATTAGGTACCTTACCTGCCTAATGTTACTTCGTAAGCTGTATCTTTGATGTGCGTGTACTTATTAGGTACATTTCTGTGCATCTGAATAATTATCCAGATTTCTGTGGGTACAAGTTACTTGGTTTTATATAGTTAATTAAGAGATGTGAATTGTGAGGTCTTAAATATTCACATGTAAAGCTGAACTACAGTGCATATGAAAAGTCGTTATAAAGACAACATCAAAGTCAAACGTTATATATTCGCATAAATACAAACAATAGAGATGTAAGTCCCTAACCCCCTGCACATAAAAAAGTCTTAATCTATTAAAACCCGTTAAATTGCTAAGCGCGTGTAGATAACCATGTAAGTCACACTTACGCTCCGTGTAAGGTTATGAATACTTCCGAACCATGTCAGTTTTGTGTTAAAACTATCGTGGATGTTCTAATACTGTTTCCCACATAAAAACAGGTTATTCTCACTTTTTTGTTTTAAACTAACGTAGTAACCTGTTATTGTGAAAGTAGAATAAAAAGATTTACAGAGAACATTTGAGCACGCTAAGGTACTTAGTTTCTACGATTAACTGTTCTGTAGGTCTGTCTCTTAACCTTCTGGCCAATTAACCTATGCACTTACATAATTTTGTAGATTCACAGTCACTAAATTAGGTAACTACTGGGTCCGACCTGTTTAACTGAGCTGTTTGACTATTTACTTGTAGGTAACTATATCTTTCCTTTATTGCAAGAAATAATTTCACTTACTTAAGTAAAGATAGGAAGATAGGTACCTACCTTACCTACAGTAATTTAAATGTTTTCGACATTTCATGATAGCAAAGACAAGTCTGGCGGTTTCTGACCTGAGTCAGAAACCTACTTTATAGGCAAATGGTGAAATGGCCCAGACTGATTGTGAGTATGACTGGCTATTTGTCTGTCGGACGCGGACAGTGAGTAAACCTACATTAACCAGCGGTATGCAATTTGCAAAGAATGATGTCTATGAATCGCGGTAAATTCAATGAAGTTGAGTCTAGCAATTTCTCTATTCATTTCCAATGGAGGTCTGTCTCGTGTAGTAATATTATTAATAGAATAAATTGCAAAATATTGCACATGAAATTAGAAAGAAGTACCTATCTATAAAACAAAAAAAAAACAGTTCCAAGTTGGTATTTCCTCATCTGTCCAGGTTTCCCTGGAACTGGGGTAAGACGGAGTGTGTTGGCGTGGACGCGGACCGCAATTGGGACTATCGCTGGGGCGAGCTGGCCTCGTCCAAGGACCCGTGCGCAGACAACTTCGCAGGCTCCCATCCCTTCAGCGAACCAGAGACGAGGGCTGTCTCTGAGTTCTTGGCTGAGCATAGGGGATTGATAAAGGTAAGCGTAAGTAACATAGACTAGTTAGTTGATAAGTAAGCAAGCGTTTGAGTTAGGTTTAGGTAGGGTAAGTATATGGGGTCCTAAACTGCAATCCGCAACTCTCATGCCCAGCGTGGGGATAATGACATTACCATTACCCCTTATTGATAAGAGCCATAAGGCGCTTAAAAGGGGAGGTCTGTGTCCAGATTGTATAAAGGAATACTTTATTGCACTTAAACATAACAAAATAAAAACCTTATATCTGCATTAAAACATAATCAATTCAATAGGCGGCCTTATCACCGAGAGCGATTCCTCCCAGGCAACCTAATTGAAGGTTGGTAAAGGATATTGTTTTTTTTTAAATACCTATTATATTATTTAAAGGCAGGGTTAGGCTGTTGATGATGAGGATATGATATGACGCAGGCTAGCCCAGTTCGAGGTTAATGACATAAACATGGCTTAGGGCTAGCAGTGAGCCAACCAGCAGGGGCCGATTATGAGGGTAGGCTTTTTGCCAAATAACGGGAAATGGTGATTTTTTTGGTAAGAAGGGAGATACCTATCTAAGCAAGCCAAAACCCACAAAATAACTACATATTATTATAAATAAAAAACGTAGGGTAGGTACGTTTTTTACTTAAACTTACATTTTTTACTTATACTTTATACTTACGCAAAGCTCCTCTATACCTTGATGGGTTCTAATTTTCCGAGCTGGTTATGGTACCTACTTAATTCGTTTCGAGCAAACGTTTTACCCGATTTGTGATTTAATATATTTTGGGTTGATTATGCTTAGGATTTGAATTTGTAGTTTAATAATTAGGTAACTTAATTAACATGTAATAGAATAACAGATTTAAATGCTCGAAAACATAGGTACAGAAAACACGAGGGAAATACCTAACATTTGCAACTTTAAGATAGAAATCAGAAATCGTGTCAGCAATATCAAGTGTAACCATTTATCATCGGTTCGAAACCGTAAAGGTAGACCGCACATCGCTCGGGGAAATTGTGACAGCATAGCTTATACGGCATCCTAGATATACTTTATACCTACATACATACATACATAAGTTTACCCACCACAATGTAATTCAGTGAATTGGTAGGTAGGTAGGACTTTTAAATCATAAGCACTTACCAAAACATAAAGCCATGCCCCCACAGGCGCGTTTTTATTGGTCGATAATAAAATAATAATAAACAAATAAAGCTGGACAATCCACACAGCATCATCTAGCCCCAAGCTAAGCAGAGCTAGTGTTATGGGAACTAGATAACTGATATACTTTACACAATATAATGTATTAGGTACATAGATAGATATTTTTTTTTAATATATAGAATATACCCAGAACACCCTGCGTTATTGTGCAAGGAATCGGCTGCGTTTTTTATCGCGCGATTTTTCGGGTAGTTCCCATCTGATCACGCTGGAACCGATCAGGTTGCATCCGATCACACCATACAAATAGTGACTTACTTTTTTATTTACGTTTCTAAGCATAATAAATAGATTTTCACTATTAAATACTTACGAATGTTATTCATAGTGTATGTTTATTATGATTCAGTAGTTTCAATATAGAAAAGGAAACCTCCTCCTCTATACCAAATGAAGTACTACTAGTACCTACTAACGTATTACCGCATAATGCTGCTGTGTGTAGGATCGCATGCGTCCTAATACAAAATATTCTGAGAACAATTATCGCAATACCTATCGCAGGACGCAGAAATGCACGCGTCCAACTTCTGTCGCGTCGATAATATCGCAGCAGTGTGTAAGATCGTATGCGTCCTAATCCTAATAAAAAATGTATGCGATATTATCGACCGATTAAAACGCGCCTGTGCGGGAGAGGCTTAACAAAAGGGCATTATGAGGCGAACTTAGCAGCTTTGGTTGTCAAACTAGGCCGAGATCTCTGTAGGGTACTATGCCTATCCTTTTCACAAAATGGCGCGAATTGCGCCCTCGTAACTTAATCTAAAAGCCACAAAAAGTAAAACCTCCATAATTATATAATTATTGGTTCAAGTTGAAACTATTAAGGACAATTCGTGCTATGTCGGTTGAGACTTTTAACCGACATAGCACGAATTGTACATTATTTAATCTTTAGTAGGTTACTTTTAAGATGGTTAAGAAGTCATAATATCTGTTAAAAGTTTTATAAACCATAACTAACCTAACATAACTAGATTCTCATATTATTTTATTTATTCTATTATTTATCATTTTGACCCCTCAGATAGTTTTTCCGACCTCGGTAGTATCTTTTTACCAAAGATAAGTTACGTACGACGGAACGTAGCTTTGGTACTATTAGAATCTGTAGCTTTTACCCACCTGCTGTTATTGGGCTGAGGTCGATTTATCAACACGCAAGCCAAGGAATCGAGACAGAAACGCAGTTTGCAAAAATATAACTAGATGTCGCTGCTAATATAGACCCAGGGCTAGATCGCGCTATCGATACGTTTCGGAATCGTACAGTTCCGCGTTTTTTGTCCTATTACATTCGTCTAAGTTTGTTTCCCCCTTATTCATAATAATGTGTATTTAAATAACAAAGTCAGAGTGAGAAATAACTGCTTAGCAACTGTTTTAAGTTACTAGGTACCAGATTATGTAATCTGTTAGTACCTATCATTACTTATGTAGGTATTATGAACTGAGGCGTTTGTGTATATTGTTGTAAAAACGTTACTTGACAGGTGTTCATCTCGCTCCACGCATACTCGCAGTCATGGCTGACACCTAGCTCTCATGCCATTGGGCCTTCCGGAGACGATGGTATCCTAATGGAGATGGGCAAGCTGGCTACTGCTGCTCTTAGTGACATGTATGGAACTAAGTATAAGGTACCTACCGCCACATTCTTTATCTAGGTCACTAAAATTTTAGTCAGTACCTGTCTATTCTAGCTTTAGCTGTCTAGTGTGCCTTATTCGGTCAATATTTCCAGGTTGGAACAGCAACTGATATCCGGCAGCCTGCATCAGGGATGGCACATGACTGGGCAAAAGCGCGTGCTGGTATTAAGTTTTCTTACCACGTAGATCTACGGGACTCCTTTGGCCCCTATGGATTCTTATTGCCCGGCTCCCAAATAATGTCTACTGCCCGGGAAACATGGCAAGCAGTCAGAGCCATTGTAGACAATTTAAGTCCAACGTTGTAAACTGGCAACATAGGACTAGAGTCCTAATAGACTAGGACCAGATTCTTATTTTGATAGTATCAGTATCGAGACGCCCTCAAAAAGAGACGTCCGTCACGATCACGTCTCGATACTATCGTCAAAACAAACTCAGGGCTAAGGAGTCTCAGGATAAAGGCTTTTTAGATACAGTAAACTTGCTTTACCTAGGTATTTATTACAAACTACACACCTATAATTTTTTTTTATTTTATAGCTTGTGGTAGGACTGGTAGGTAAGGCGACGTACCCATACTACGTGACCCATTCAGGGGAGGGAGGGTCCCTCCCTCCCTCCCTCTCTTAAAAATACCGCTCTTGGTCACAGGAGGAGGAGGGGCTTTGGTTTTCGTCACGTACCTAGTTATAGTCAATATCAAATAGGATTCTAGGGAAATCTCGCGCTTTTGTCTAGACTAGGTGATTGACATAAAAAATAAAAGTAAATAAAAAAAAACTTGTTTTTTAAGATTATGTTTTTGTTACAATAAGGTTTTACATAAGTTTTTTCTTCTTGATAATATTTTTCCTACTCTACAAGTAGGTAGGTATGCACGCACTCTTGGCGTCACGTGAGAAGTAAAATAAAATAAAAAATGGATCATGTTTATGGGTATGTTCCATATTGATGGCTTTCTATAAAATAACTAATATTCAAAGACATTATGTTTCCTTGGTAGGTAAGTAGTACACTACTTGGTACACCTAAGGTAGGTACACCTAGTGGATGTAGATTAAAGAAGATAGAATAGTAGCTACATAGTACCTAAGTACTTATTGATTGCTCAATTATAAAATTTAAGTAATTACCTTAGTTTTTTTTTTAAAACATATAATACAGGGTGTTCTGCACAACGTTTGTCATATGGAAACTGAGGGTAAGTGAAACCAAGTGCCATAACTTCGCGGCTTTTTTAACCCTGAAAAGCCTCTCGACGATTTATAAGTATTTATTAAAGATTTTTAGATTTTTTCGAAATTTTAACTAATAACTGCTGTAACTTTGTTTGTACGAAATAACATGGCTTACTTTAGTTTTTAATTACTTAGGTACATAAGGCATTTTGACCATTAAGTACTAATAAAATCAAAATTTACGTAAGATCCAGGTAAATAAAGCAGCATGGCATTCAAAGTGTTAAAAAGTGAAAATCGAAAACCGATCCAAAGTTGAACTCCTTGTATTGAATTTAAAAAAACTAAGTGTTTCAGGTCTTCTAATTCACTGAAAACCTCTCTAGGGTATGGTCATTCCAACAGTATGCCACTTATGTGTCAAAACCACATAAAAAAATAACAAAATAAGCATTTATTCAAAAAATCTGCCATTTTGAATAGGAAAATGACGCATTGTTGTCTATCGTGATGTAAGCAAGTTTAGTATGGTAGTAGAACTTGTGCAAAAATGTTAGTAGGGGTTCCTACCCACCATACCAAAATACTGCACTTGGTTCTATTATATTATTAGTATTTTGGTATGGTAGGTAGGAAAATAAATAGTATGGGGGACATGGTGGTATTTTAAACCCTGCTTTAACACAGATTTATGACATTGAATGCTCGTAACTTCTTTTTAAGTGAATTGTATTACATACGTTATAATTTATTTATCTTATGTATGCATTGAAGAATTACACCACATGTTATTTTCTGGCATAACAACCACAAACAAAAAAGTTATTACAACGTTACGACGAGCTTTCAGATGATTAAAAAAAACACATATGATTGCAACCGTGACACCCTGGTAGGTAGTAGAGATTGCACTGGGTAGTTTTAGAAGAATCGGGAATCACCGATAACTTCGAATACAGAATCGTGAATTCCCGGTTCCTATGTTTTAATAGTACATTATGGTACAAGTGTGTAATGTTGGTGATTACCGCTGAGGCGCCCATTGAGACCCGAGCCGTTAGGTGAGGGTCTTAAGAGAGCCGAGGACGGTAATCATCAATACACACGTGTATCATACGACGTTTTTCAACACACTTAAAGAAAATAATACTTACCAAAAATCATTTTATTCAGTAGATAATAGATATTTTTCCTTGGGAGTTTTCAGGTAGTAAATCTTTCATAACGTTAAGGGCTTCACATCTTATATCGGGCGGTGTACAACATAAATCATTTTCTTCATAACTAGTACTTGTAGACATTTTAATTAATAAATAACTATAATTAATTTCAACAGTGAAAACGAGTTTGTGAAAAATGTTTCGCTATGGCGGGAAAAATTAGTCAGTTTTCCTATGCGCGCGCATTGCGATCAGCCACAGACTAAAGGGATGAGGTTTTTTTTTTATATTCCGCGCATAGGGTTTGCGCCTATTCTGCCACGTACAAAATGGGGAATTTAGTTTTCTTTTATTACAGAGAAAACAAAAGTGACCTATATCTGAGTGAAAGTTTTATTTATTAAACACGTACGAGTTAAAATTTATCTATTTAAATAAGAAGTTGCATGAAATGAGCAAGCAATAGGAACATTCATTTATTTGTTCTATTGAACACGATCTTTTTTTGAATAAAAACTTTACAAAGCCCCGTATTTTGTAAATAAACACTTAATACGGAACAAGCGTATTTTACATCAATTTTACTTATAAAGTTTCTACATCTAGAGCTGTAATAACTAGCTAGTGTACGATACCGAATACAGATAATACTTTTATGTTACACAATAGGATAATTCATGGGGAAGCCATTGCAGTTCTTCAAATCTTGATAGGTAGACGCAGTAACCTAGTTTCCTTGCTACCTAGGAATTTCTGCATGTCCATATTGCGGGTGCCGTTTTTGGAGCGAGCAAGACCTGCGGCCTGCGACCCTGCGAGTCAAGGATTAGTAACCATTTTGGTGTTTTTCAATATTTACCGCTGTGTTACCAGTCTCCATTCCACATGACTACGAAATTTCCATTAACTAACACTGGTAGAAAAGTGACAAACCAGACATATAATGCCACTATCCTTGGACAGAGGAAATCACCCTCCGTAGCCGGTATCAAAGAAGTCCAGTCATTACAATATGGTCGAGACCCTAGGTCCGTGGGGTACCGAGGCTCTCCGGGTTTTTGTAAAGTTATCTGAGCGTCTGGTCGACGCGACGCGTGATCCGAGAGCTGGCGGATATCTGGCGCAGCGCATCAGCATTGCCATACAGCGGGGCAATGCAGCCAGCGCCTTGGGGACGCTTCCGACTGGTATTGATATGGATCTGGGGAGCTACCTGTAGATTGTTTGCAACAGTCTGCAGTTAGCTTAATTGTTTCAATTGTAAATACTAGTTCTAATTTGTTTTTATTATAGAATTGTAATTTTCTTTGTCAATAAAAATTACAATACAATCGTATTGTAATTCTAGCTTACTTCACTCCGGCCAAGTTGTTTTAATCAAAACAACTTGGCCGGAGTGAAGTAAGCTATAAGCAAAGTTTTCACATGCGCACCACCATTATGTCCATATAAACGAATACTGCGCAGCCACTGGCGCAACTTCCGGTTGCGGTTATTAGTGTAAATTGCTTGTTTTAGCGGCGCCATAAAACAAGAAGTTGAAGTTGTTTTGTTTCAAAACCCGGCTTCGGCTTTGGTTTGGCCAAAATTAGGTACCTACATTTTTGTTGTTTTTGGTTGGACCCGATTTAGTCGAGGCTTGTTTTGCTGTAGTAATTTGAAAATCTTTGGATGTAAAAATCTTACAAACGAAAATAATCAGCTGATCGAAAATGGGCAGCGATGAGAAAAGTGTCGCACTGAAAGATGTAAAACTTGACCCGACAGAATTCGATATTTCTGTTAGCACAGTTCTAACCGAAGTAGGGGCTGAAAATTATGAGGATATATTTCGGTAAGTAGGTAACTCCTTTAGATTCATGAATGATACTTTAAAATATCCTACATAATACGTGTTACCCACGTATTGTCTTGTAGTTATGATATATTTACCTATCGTTATTATTTTGGTTTCAGTAAGCACAATATTGGGCAATGCACCCTTACCGAATTAACAGACGAGGATCTTGAAAAGCTAGGAGTCGATGATGTTGAAATAAGGCAAAAAATTATTGATGGAGTCAGAAGCTTGCCAATTTATAAAGAACTGTCCACACAGACTAAGTAAGTATCACAGTCTCACAGAAAAAAGTATTTCACAGTTCTACACTAAATATGTTTTGCAGCACTAGTAGTGATTGAGATATACCTATCTAAGATACCTACAACTAAGATTTAAACCACAAATTAAGACGAGCATAAAAATGAACCCAAGCCAACAAAGTCAAACTAATGACAATGTCGACCCATCTATCATTTTTGTTATTTATTCTTCCAGCGCAGAAGAAACTTGTGTTTTGAATCCATTAGAGCTCACAGATATATTAGATGCAAGTTTCCAGCATCTGAATAGGATCTATGTCAGTTTGATAAACAATACTACAGCTCTTAAGAAGACATCCAACGTGATGGACTGTGTTCTGCACCGAGACATGTATGCGTCTGATGTTGCAGTGAGCACACTTGATGAAATGACAAATATTATAAATTCAATGGAATTGGCTTTGCTTATGCAGATGAGGGTAATTAATATTATATTTAACTAGTTCCTGTCTGCGGTTTTGCACGCGTTTTTCTATGGAAACATTCAATGGTTATTTCTATCCCATGAGTACTGATTAATGGTGTACTTTTTACACCATTAATCAGTACTCATGGGATAGAAAGTCTGTTTTATTCCAGGTCACACCTATGTAAAATTTCAGGCCAATTTGTTCAGTAGTTTTGTTGGAAGAAGTAACAACTATCCATCCATTTAAACTTTTGCTATCATATATCAAATCAACCAATTCTCTAAAAGATAAATATTAAAAAGATCTGGCATAGTCCAGTCTAGTAATATTATAGTAAAAGTGATCCAAATTTCAATCGTTGTGATCCAATTTTATATTTTTTTAATAATAATAATAATATTTTTTTTGTATACAAAGGTGTTTCAAAACCTATCATATTAGGGTAAAAGCTAATCACAGAAGTTCGAAACAATTTTTGGTTTAAACACCCATCTATCATACATCATTTCATTTGCTTCTCGTCGGTTTTCGAACTAGAGTTTGAACCTTTTTTGCTGCGCGTGTGTAATTATGCGTTGTTGTAATTTGTGTATCAGTCTTTGTTAGGTTTTCATTCAAATGTTTTGTTTGTATGTAGGTAGGTATAATATATAAAACATCTTGGAACCGAGTATAGAGAAGTTACGCACATAAGCACACAATACAGCTGTCTACATGAATATTGAAGTTACATGATAAAACAGTAGGGACATGCTAACAAGTGACTGATTGTATCTTTTATAACTGACTTCGAAAGAAGGAGGAACTTCTAATTTCGCCTATATGTATGTTTTTTTATGCATGTTCGTGGATTTCTCCGGTAATTATGGACAGATTTTGAAAATTCTTTTGGTATTGTATAGAGAACGATCCCGTGGTGGTCCCATTAAAAAATGTTATTCCCGAGGGATTAGTTTTCCAAAACAATTTAATTTTTATATGGTCATGCTCATTATTATTTTCAGGAAGTGTCCCACGAATCTGTTAAGCAAAGGAATAAAAAACTGTTGGTTGGAGCAGTTGGCAGTGCCATGGTGGCCATACTGAGCCTGCTGTTTTTCAAGTCTTTAAAAAATTTAAAATAATGTCAAGACAAGAATATTCTGACACCAAAAACTATAAGTACTAAGTACCGAATATGTCTCATATCATAATCATAAGTGTTGATTTAACAATTGTCTGTTAAAATAAATGTGTTTTTTATACTTACACTGCACTTTAAATAATTCAAATTATTTCAATCTGATTTACACAAACCGGAAGTGGAATAATCGCCGAAAATAAAATGTATTCATTTCCCAGTAAACAATAAGCAAATCCAGTTGTACTGACCCAATTGTTTTGACCTGATCAATTAAAAATTTAAGATAAATGTTGAATGAATCGGGCTGTGTTTGAACTGTCGAGGCGAGCGGTTCAGAAAAATGAATAGTCTAGGAGCGGGTGTGACGTAACAAGCGGGAACGGCCGGAAGCGGCCGGGAGCGCTCTGCCCAGCCGGTAACGAAGTCCCTGCTCTGGACCGAGGTACCTTATTGCGATCGAAAGCGCCAATTGAACCGCGTGTCCGCTACTTGCGCCCAATCCGGACGTGCATACTCCCGCGAAATTTCGGACGAAACAATCATGTGTATTTAACTGAAACGAGCAGGCATAACCACAGGATAGCGTGTAAACATGACTTGGATTGTGTATTTTTTTATTGTGGCGGTTATTCTGAATAAATCAGGAGGACAGGATATTTTTGAAACAGGTGAGTTCAAAAAGTTTTAAATACCTACCTATAGTAATCGACGATTATTTATGAAGAAACTGCACGAGCCTATCTTCGGCGAGCGTTGTCGTCAATCGTAGCCTATAGAACTGATGAGAAGAAACTCAAAACATTTAATAAAACCTATAAAAAAATAAAGAATCCAATTGTATTGTCGACTAAAAGAGTGTCAAACCGTGGTTAAATAGGTAGGTAGGTTTTTTGTATGGTTCGCCAGTTGACGCTTGTCTTGGAATACTGGAGTTATAGAATGGCTATGATACCATACCTAGTAGGTTACCTTTATAAACATTGGGTATTTCCTAATAATAGAAATGTTTTAGTGGAATCAGTGGTGGGTCACAGTGCGGAACTTCCCTGCAATGTGACAGCCGAAGTGGAAGACGACAAACTGACAATCCTCGCGTGGTACAGAAACGGGTCATCGACAGCTTTCTACAGGTATACCTACCAGACTTCTAGAACCTACGTAAAAAAGTTTTATTGGAGCCTTTCATCTCAATCTTATCTAGGGGTCATCCATTTATCGAGCGAGGAGATTATCTAAAATCTCACGTCAGCCTATAGTTCATCGATAATGATATTGTAGGTCAGGTCTAGACTTGTCATACCTTCTTTCTTTGAAGGTACTGATGGTACTGAGTTACTGAGTAGTAACTCAGTACCATATATTAGTATGTGTGTATGTATATTAGTGTGTATTTATGTAGTAACATATATTAGAATAAATTCGAAAGTATATACTATTATTATAAATTCGAAAGTAACTCTTCTGTCAGTTCCTTTCACCTTTTCACGCCTGAACGGCTGGACGGATCTTAATGAATTTTGACAGGTAGGTGGGTGGTAGGTATCCCGGGAACGGACATAGGCTACTTTTTATCCGGGAAACGAGCGTGCGAAGCCGCGGGCAGAAGCTAGTAATTTATAATTCAATTAGCAAAATATGTAAAAAAATGCTTCTTCCCACGGCTTCGCACACGCTTTACAAGAAGCCCATGTCCGTCCCCTAACTCAGTTTATAGACAGAAAGTACAACTTAAATGTTTTAGGCGTTACTTTCAAATTTCTAATATGAGTATGGATAATGAGTTGATCTAAGTAGGACACACAGTACAGACAATAATGTAGCACTACAGTACCTGGGTACTCAAAAAAACAAAACAATAAATCACACTAAAGTACGTCGCGCGCGTCGTAGCAAGCACGCGTATCTAAAGATCATAATAAACACAAAACGAATAACATTCGTAAGTATCTAATAGTGAAAAACTATTTATTATGCTTAAAAACGTAAAAAAAGTAAGGCACTATTTGTATAGCGTGATCGAATGCAACTGTTTGGCGCAGTTTGCCGGATGCAACGTGATCGGTTCCAGCGTGATCCCGGGTGGGACCTAATTACAACTAATTTGAGCCTTTCACTTTCCAGAAGCTAGTACCGCTAGATCTAAGTAAAGAAGGGGAGATGCCCTTCTTTACTTAGATCGATGACCAGGCAAAAAACAAACTAAGTTATCCATACTAATATTATAAATTCGAAAGTAACTCTTGTCTGTCTGTTACCTTTTCACGCCTAAACGGCTGAACGGATCTCAGTGAAATTTGCCAGCGAGGTAGATGGTATCCCGGGGACGAACATAGACAATTTTTTGTCCCGGAAAAACCGCGCGAAGCCGCGGGCAGACTAGTAAATAAATGAATACTAATTTGTTTCTATTATTCGATTGCAATTTTCTTTGATAAGAATTAGTTGGGCCTTATCTTAGTTGATGAGATGAAACCGGTATTAAAAGCTCCAGGTGGCAAAACAAAAACCAGGTGGTCATCTCCATCTCATTGCTTAACGATTGCTCATCGTTTCCGAATAAAGGCTTAGGTATTTACATTTCCATGGAATCGCTTAGGTAATCTTATAATGAATCTCAATGTTGATACTGAACGCAGAACCCATTATTAGATATTATTTTTAGATATACATAGGTATATAGGATTTATTATTAAATATAGGTATGAGTAGGTAGTGAATATCATTTTGCCGTGGCGGTCGCGGCGTAAGAATCGTACCCCTCCACCTCAGCTCTTGGACGTAAGAGCCGAACTAAAGTGTTCCTTGCCAGAGGAAGTGCAGCTTCTGTGTATTTTTAACACCTCCACTGCGATCACCAATCCGCCTGCCAAACGTGGTGATTATTGCAAAATCCCCATATGAAGTCGATATGTTTAGTAGCAGACCTCTGTGTGCTGCTGAGGAGGGACCGTCATTAGCAAACTGATATTAGGCACATACGTCGTTGATCGAAGGGCACATATGACAATTATAGTGCCTAAAGCTTTCATTGGACCACTCACTGGTTTCATTGGATTACTTACAATTAACAATTACAAGTGAACCAAAAGGTAATGCTTTAGCAAAATGTTGCTCGCCACGTATAGGTGCAACCATGGTTTTTAGGCAGGATCTTTGGAGCTAGACTTTATTTTGGATTAGAGATATCTGTGACCAGCTAGGATCTAAACAATATGCCTCAGCAGTCGCGACCTGCGCGAAGATCAAGTTGACGAAGAAGGCCCAGCAGCAGCCCAGAGCGGCCGCTTGCGACTGGTGACCAGCGACGATGGCGTTGACAAGCTGCAGATCGTAACAGTGAAGCCGTCAGACGCAGGCCTCTACGTGTGCCTCGCTGACTTCGCTGCTAGCCCCGCGCATAAGACTCATGTGCAACTTAATGTTATAGGTGAGATTTATGAGCTAGATTATCCGCCAGACCATAAAACAATAGGAACATATCTTCAAGCATCATCGGTTAGGCAGTCGAAAATGTTAGAGCTGAAAATAATTGGGATGTAGGTAGTATGTAGCCCAGTCACAGAATCAGGACTAAACGGTTATCACGTACTACGGTAACTAGATAGGTAGTCTAAGTTCAAAACTATTCAAAATCTAAGGCATGATCTTCGGTACCTACACCAAAAAAAACTCCGTCAGTACGCACTACTTAGTTTTTAATAGGACTTCGTACTGAAGTTATGTATCTACGGAAATTGGAAAGTTAGTAGGTCCTACCTAAAGATGGACAAAATAATTGGCTTCAATGAATAATGCATACCTACTTACAATGATGATGATTAATTCATGACAAAATTAGATACTTACCGCCCTACTTTTATAACTAAAATCGGGAAAGGCCAAAGGACGGAAATGTTGACCTTGATAAGAATTGGAATCGATCGAATTAATCACGAAATTTCTTCCGGCGGCGCATGATTGGGTCGGTCGGCCGCCGGAACAAAACACTCTTGTTGTTTACCATTCGTTTGTTCTGCTTGGAAGAAAATACTCTGTGCATTTATTTCAATAGCTCCGTTGCTCGTTTCCAATAAAAATGCAAAGAGAGTTTTCGCCTATCCAGCGGAATAGCGCGGCCACTAATTGGTCCGCGGGTTAATGAGGATGCTGACAGCGCCGGAACAATTGACTCCATTTTAATAAACAATAATTATTATGGTACGTAAATATTACATCATTTTATGCAGAGTCATTCACCAATTTTAAGATACGTTCCGTTTTTCTGGATTATGGGAGATTTAGAATTTCATGATTTTAACAGGACTAACACAAAACTGTTACAAAAATGGCGTATAGCACTTGCAGACGTTGCAGTTCTTAGGATGTCGATGTATTTATAACGTAAGTAGGCATAAGCAATGTAGATAAAGATGGGGATTGAAAATTTCATGCTGTATTTCGGATAATGAAGGTGATGCTACTACATTGTACGAACTTCGATGGTTACCGGAACTACCTACATACCTAAAGGATGTATAACACCACCAAGTTAATTTTTACTTAAGTTGTATGTAAACTTAATTAATGTTTTAGAGCCTACCCGTCACCTATGGGTGATTCACGAGAACGGCACACATGTTGCGAAGGCAAGCGCCGGTGCCAACATAAGTCAGAACATTGGCCCCTATTATGTGGGAGATACAGTGCATCTAGTCTGCGTTGCTTTTGGAGGTAAAACGTATATCCTACTAAACGTAGAGAGATCGATACAGAGAATTTACAACAATGTAGGTTCACCTCTATTGGCCACTTGTTTACGTAACTTCGTTTTCTAGGCAAGCCACAAGCATCCCTTTCTTGGGAGACTGACCAAAGGTTACTGAAAAACACCTCGACTCCTCTATCAGAGCATCGTGTCAGAAGCGACATGATGTACGGTCCACTTCGGCCCGAGGACCACGGTCGAGTCCTCACCTGCTTTGCCAAAAATAATGAACGGACCACACCGTTGTCCATCGATGTCGTTGTTGACATGCTTTGTGAGTTAATACCTAGATACATTCCAAGGAGTGAGGCCACCAGGATCCCCCAGCTTTATCCCCTGGGGGATCCGGTGACCTCACTCCATTCAAGCATGTACCCTCTCCTGCTAAACTTTAAGACCGTGCTTATAATAGGACAAACGAATTTTTTAAATAATACATAACTGCAAACTCTACGTAGGTATAACATGTTAAAAACACGACTAACTGCTTAGATTTAAACGCTGTAACCGAATGGCTTTATGGATTTTCATGGTAGGTCCCAGCTTCTTATGATGTAAAATATCAGCATCTTTGTTCATTGATGTTTAACGTGGTTTTGAGCCAGTACCCCCAGAGCTGGTTTCGTTACGGGCCGAAGGGCACGAAAGCGGAAGAGTTCGCGCGGGCGAGACCATGGACCTGCAATGTCGAGTGCTAGGCGCGCGCCCGCTGCCGCCCGTCTTGTGGCGACGGGACGACCATCAACTCAGCGGATTAGAACAGAACATTACGGTTAGTACCTGATGAAAATACTCCCATATTAGGGTCGTAGTAACTTTGGTTCAGCTCAAAAATAGATAATCAACGATGTATTTTACATAGCTATTGAACCTATTAAAGATAAATTGTTTATTTGCTTCAGAGTCTATGGTGCTAGACTTTTTGTGTCTGAAGTTCATACACAAAAAGTATAGCACCATAGTTCAAGCCTACATTTCCTGACAGTGGCTTCATTATGTGGGTATGTATGTATATATGGGTAATAATAATGCTGGACAATCCACACAGCATCATCTAGCTCTAAACTGAGCAGAGCTTGTGTTAGGGGTACTAGATAACTGATGAGTACACTTTCTTAATAACCACAGTAGATAGATATTCTTTTTTATAGTAAATAGGCAACACCTAGACCATTATCTATGGTACCTAACATTTTCAGATGGAGGCCTCTCAAAGGCTGGTGGTAAGCGAGATCCAGCTGACGATGGAGCGAGAGTATGACGAGTCCAGCATCACGTGCTGCGCGCCTGCCTATGCACGCGACGATGTTGAGAAATTCGTTTGCGCAGAAAAATTACCCCTTACTGTCTTGTGTAAGTACGTATAACTACTCTAGAAGATTCTAACATTCGCTTTTTATCTCTTTGAGTTGAAAAACAGCAAAATAATATTATTATGTTGTTGTTTAGTACTTGTCCATAAGTAGGTACCTATAAGTACCTACTGGCCTAGACAAGCCTAGTCAACGTTCTACGTCTGTACACACTATAATGCATCGTAAAAAATTGCTGATTTCGTACCAATGACACGACTGCGGCATGTCGCTGACAAAGCCGTCAACATCCAACCCGCCGCGCCGGGCTGTGTCGGGGCGACTTTGGTGTGTCCTTTTATAAACATATGGCCCAACTTAATAAGAATAACTCAGTACTTAATATTATCTTCTGTGTCTTTTGATAATAATGTCTGAACAAAATGTTTGTTGGCTTTAGATCCTCCTGTGTTGCACGTAGTAGTGGATGAAATGGATGAAACTTCAGAAGACAATAACACGTTCGAGGTGACTAAAGGCTCAACACTGCGGATGGCGTGCAGCTACCTGGCGAATCCTGACGTCTACCAGCTAATCTGGTTCCATGAGGTAGGTAACTTACGAAATGAACCATATTCAGGAAACATTAGGTCACAAATTCAAAAGAAATTCTACACTAAACTCGGTTGCTAGAATCCAATATATTTTTGGTAAACACAGACATTTATGTATGGACACAAATGTCTGTGTTTAAAAACAAAGACAACAACTTTACCGACGCATAAATGCACACGCGCAGCGAAAACTGTACAAATTCGAGCTCGAAAACTGACGAGAGACAAATGAATTGATGAACGAAAGCTGTCAAAACCAGAAACTGTCGCGGACTTCTGTGATTTGCTCCGAATATACCAGTGTCATTTTCTACCAATATTTTTTTGGTTTTGTAATCCCCTAGTTTACAAAAAAAAACAGAAACAGGACAGGAAAAGACAAATACAGATTACGTTGCAATGGGCAGCCTTATCGCTATGACCGATTTCTTCCAGGCAACCAATTAGTCTATATTGTGTCCTAAAAGCCTATATTAGAATGCTAGAATTGACTAATCTGATCTCGTAGGTAAATCTGCCTTCACATAGTATCCTATTTCTACGCTAGTTAAAGCTCTATGTTTCAGGAGGACATAATCACCCACAGCAAGGATGGAACCGAAGAAATTCAGCGAATTTTAGAAATATTGGACATATCAGAGGCCGATGGAGGCGAATACGCTTGCGCGGCTACCAATGACCTGGGGTCGACTTTCAGTGATCCAGTCGTTATCAATGTAACATGTACGGAAATACGAGAAGAAAAAATACTTTGCATGATAATTTAAAGAAAAGAATACTACCAAAGTTTTTTAAATTTCTATTATTATACTTATGAGGAACATGAGAATCCAAAAAGCCATCTGTTAGGCACTGTAGAGATTATAAGCACGATAAGTTTAAATTGTAGCTGGGCCATGCTATTTCGAATGCAAATATCAGCTTTAGTAAAAGATATCTTCTTTTTATCATCAGAACCTGGGGTCGAGTTTCAGCGATCCAATCGTTATTGTACGGAAACACGTGAAGAATAAATACTTTGCATGATAAATGATAGATAATACAAAACCAAAGAATATTCAAATTTGAATAATTATACTTAGGAGGAACATGAGAATCCAAAAAGCCATCTGTTAGGTACTGTAGAGAGATTATAAGCGCGATTAGTTTAAAATGTAGCTGACCATGCGATTTAGTATTCAAATATCAGCTTTAGTAAAATATATCTTTTTTATCATCAGATCCAGCTTATTGTGAAGAGGAAAGTACCATAGAGTATGGTTTAGGAGAAAACGAGTCTATGAACATAACATGCAACGTGAAAGCCAACCCCGAACCGATATCGTATCGCTGGGTTATGGTGGACGGCGACGTTTATAATACCACGATGAAAGACCATCCGCAAAGAACCTTCGAGACTGATGAAAATGTGCTAGTTTTCGAAAGAATCAATAGCACGACCTACAGTAAGTAAATAAATAAATAATGTTGGACAATCCACACAGCACCATCTAGCTAAGCAGAGCAGAGTTATGGCTACTAGATGACTAATACAAGACTCGAAAGAAATTTTTAGTAGGACTAAAATCCTCCAGGCAGTAACCGGTAAAAAACTTATACAAATAAACCGGCCAAGTGCGACTCGAATTGCACACGAAAGTTTCCGTACCATCGTCAAAACTAAATATTAAACTTTATTAAATTATAACTTTAATGATAAAAAAGCAAAACGCTAACATGATACGGTCACCCATCTAGATATGCTTAACTTCGGTGAGTATATAACTTAGTAGTATGCATGGACGTTGCCCCACTTAATCATTGTTTGTTTCAATTTGTTTTATTTTTATTATTTATTGTTATAATAGCAGATAACAGAAATACACTGTGTAAACATGACAGCCACCGGACAGACCGTCCCGTTTTCACCCTTCGGGTACGGAACCGAACCCTAAAAAGTAGTCTATACTAAAATAAAATTTCAGGTAGTCTATTATGCTGGGGAGTAAATGGTGTGCCAGATAAAGGGAACGTCCACACGCCGTGCAAATTTCTAGTAACCGACGAGACAATACCTCGTCCGCCTATGAGCTGTGAGGCGACTAAGAATACAGCTGGAGATATCATCGTGAAATGTGAGAAAGGACACAATGGGGGCTTACCACAGGTGAAACTAGATATTCAAGATAGAGTGAGATTGACATATGAGTGAAATTGATTAAATGATTGCACGATACAATAAAATGGCACAAAATGTTTGGTAGACAAGGTACAGTGTGAGGTTCTGCACAGTTTGATTAGGGTATGCTATACACTAGCCAAACTCAATGTGAAATTAATGTACACAAACCGCATACTTAACCTAAACCGCGTTGCCGCGTATAAAAATACGCAATTTACATTACATGTCGATTTGAGATCCTTCCTTCAATAAATATTAATTACAATAATATCTGAAACTTGACGCCACACAAGTGAATTTGTTTACAAACATTCCACATCGAGTTTGGTTAGTGTATAGGTACCTACAACAGAAATATATCTAGATAGAAAAAAGCAAGGAGTTCGCCGATTTGTATTGAAACCGAACGTGTAACATTTTGCATAGGTACTTTGACGTCACGAGTGTAATTCAGTGATGTAAAACACCACTAAGTAGCACAATTTCCTTTTTTGGTGGTGTTTGAACAGTTAATTATTAAACAAAAGGCATTATGTTTTTATAACTTGACGTCTCACGTGGATAGCGGTCTGGAGCGGACTGAATTTCGCGGCGAGCAAAGAAAGAGGCTCTCTAGTCCTCTTTTGAAGCAAAGTTGGCTCTACTTACCTACTCAAATCAATGTTTTACAGAAATTCAAGTTCATCGTCACGTCATCCTACGCAGAGGGTCATTTACTCTCAATAATCAATGGAGAACCCGAGTTCATGATCCCTGAACCAAAACTGGAGAACTACACATTCTTAATTTTAGCGTTCAACGAAAAAGGGGACAGCAAGGAAGTGGTCATAGAGAAAGCTGATGTTATTGATCAATCGGAAGGTAAAAGTCTTGATGAAGTATTTAACTTTTACCTTTTAATAAGATAAAAGTTTAATACCATCAAAAAATTCAGACTCGCAAACTACCTCTATACTGACATATGACACGCCCGTTACGTTGACCTCAGGTTTAATTGCATGGTTTAGATACCAACACGAACCAAACTCACTTTCTAAAACTTATACCTATGTAGGTTTTCTTTTTTATCCGTTACAGCATTAGACTCAAATCATTTATTAGCCGATAAAATAGCAATCACCGTAACAATTGTTACTTATGTAGTGTTATTTTATGCAACCGTTAGTAAATTTGTCAGTTCATTAAAATTACCTACCATACGCTGAATGTATCCTATTATTATTGTTTATGTACGTTTAAGTTTTAGTAGGGTGGTAGTAATAGTAGTAATTCCCATACACACACATTCGTACACATTCTTTAAATGGCATAAATATTTATAACTAGTTTCAGCCCGCGGCTTCGCACGAGTTATTTTATGGTACGTTAAAAGGTTATTTCTTTCTCATGGGAACTGATTTATGAAAAGTACTAGCCTATGTTTTATTCCAGGTTCAACAACAAAATTTCAAGCCGATCCGCTTACTGAGCGGATTTGGCGGTTTTGGCGTAAAGTAGCAAACATCCATCTATCCATCCATACAAACTTCCCCATTTATAATTATTATTAGTGTGATGATAATTTTAAGGTAATTTTTTTTCTGTTTTTTGTACAAAAACACGGCGCCATCGCACTCCTAGACACACCAGTGACAATACAATACAATAATACAATACAGGGTGCCATGGAAAGGGTGTACTAAGCCGAAAGGCGGTGATTCTGGACATCGAGGGGGTCAAAGTTTGTTCTACGATTTTTTGAATTTCGTTTTGTACCTATTTGCTTTTTTTGTCTTCATATTCATGTTCTTACTTTCATTAGTTACGTCTACCTTAGTCATTATCATTATTGTTTTGACATATCAAAGGACTTACATCATTTTTTTGTAATAATTTCATGACAAAACATTTGTTTTGCTGAAAACCCAGCATAAAACATTTGTAAAATATTTTGTAATGTAAAATAATGCAAGAATGCGTGTAAAAGAACACGTACTTACACGAAGAAAAAAATACAATATTCAAATTATTACTTATTATATTATTCATATTACTATACACTATCCAAACTCGGATGTATAGATTTTGTAAACAAACCGCCCATGCTTAACCTAAAATTCACTCTGTTGCCGTGTCTTTTTATACGCAATTTAATTACTTGTCGATTTGAGATCCCTTCCCTTCAATAAATATTGCTTACAATTATATCTGAAACTTGATGCCAAGCACAGTGATTTTTAGTTATTTGTGTCGTGTTTCGTTTACAAGCATTCTACATCGAGTTTGGCTAGTGTATAGTAGTGACTATTATTATTTCTTATATTTTGTTTCGGTTTTTTTTCTCTAAATGAGAGTTGCTCTTATTATGTTTGTGATAGTTAGGCTGTTGGGGAATAAAAATAATGTATTTCTTTCATTAGGAAGCTTTGCAATTCTTCACTAGGTGCAACGTAAATTATAATTATGTATTATTATGAGAACCTAGTGTCTAGATAAACCTTACTTAGGATTTAAGACGCTACAAACTGTAAATTGTAACCACTTTGTATAAATAAATAAATACAAAAAATATTTTTTTTTTAGGAAGGCTTACATTATATGACAGCACAGAACAGAATAATATATGGTGTGGAACTATAGGTTCCTACTTACTATGCTTTATTTATTTGATTACCTAACTACCTTAGATAGAGCTGTTGTGTGTCGCGTGACTCAGTTCTATAAAATGCAAAAGTCACATCACCAAGGCAATAAAGTTATTCTGTGACCAGACCAAGGTAACATTTAGGTGCCTACGTAGTTAGTACATAATGATGTATTTTAGTTCCAGAGATGCCTCAGAGTGCAGTGTCCAATATAACAACGCTTGCGTTGGCTTTATTTGGAGGAGTGCTCCTAGTAGCATTAGCGGCATGCGGGTTAACTTTGTGTTCAAACGAGCGCGGATCTAGAGTCGACCTCCCGCGGGCTCATTCCGACCCACCGCTCTGCGCATATAACACAGAAGGTGAATAAAAACAACTGATTGATTGAGAAATTATAAAATGCAAATGCGCGAGACAGGAAATCGTTTTATCCATCTATAACTGTAACCTGCTCTGAAATAAAAAACTTGCCGCAAATTAATCTCTCTCTCCAATTCGCTGTTCGTTCATTTATGATTTATGTTGACAGTCTACACATATCCTTTCACGATTAAATTATGGAAGGTTAGACCATTAACATAACTGTCATTTTAATAAAGAAATTAATTGCAGAATCGAATTGCGAGACATACCACGATAGCGAAGATGGCAGTGAATGTAACGTGAGACGAACGGAATCCTTTCGACGGGCCGTCTCGCGGTACCCTTCCAAGAACTTCGATGTTCGGAGAACGAGCTCATTCCACTCCGCCCGGTACATGCAAGACGCAGAGCCAGAGATCAAATGCAATGAGATGATGCGTCATGGCAACAACTGCAGAGTGCTTTCCATGCAGAATATCAGTCGCAAGAGAGATATGGACGCGTTCTGCGACCACTTAGTTCTACACTTGCCTCCAGAAACAAACTACAATGTCCCTAGACCGGTAAAGATATCCCCTCTAACACTATAAACTAGCCAAAATCAACGTGGAATGTTTGTAAAAAAACCACGACAAAAAAAAATCTACCTAACTTGCTTGACATCGGGTTTCAGATATAATTGTAAGCAATATTTACTGAAGAAAGGATCTTAAATCGACAAGTAAATTGCTTATAAAATGACGCGGCAACAGAGTGAATTTTAGGTTATGTATGGGCGGTTTGTTTACAAACATTCTACATCGAGTTTGGCTAGTGTATATATATAACAACGATACTTTGTTATTGCTCAAATACATATGATTATTTGTTTCAGATGAACACATTCTACACAATGCCTAGGAAGTTACGGCCAAAAGTAGCCAAGGAAATAAGCGACGAAGTATCGGAAATCACTCAGACATCAGACGGTTTTTCATTACCACCGCCGCCTGATGAGTTCGGGACATACAGAGCGGCGACGCGGATAAGAGATATCCCAACGAAATCGACTCCAACTTATACGACCATCAATAAGAGAAATCATTCGGTAAAGGAACCTAGACAGCAGTATACGCCAATGTCTCCGATGAATGTGGTCGGCGTACCAACTGTTAGCGGTGCACAGAATAGCGTATACACCTACCCGGATGAAGAGCATCATACGCATCAGGTAACCACGAACCCATTCGATGACGATGACTCAACTTAAACATTTCTAATCAAATGTATTGTTTATTTTAAAGGATGCGCCTTTTGCTTATCACAGAGAATCTGGATTCTAAATGTGATGTGATGAGAGATGTATGTATCAAACATTTTTGAATGGTTCTATTCTATGTAGAAAGTTGACTACTTAGTTGTGTAATTGTGTAGGTACAGTTAACGGCATCGCTGAGCAAAATCAACCTTCCACAGGCTATAACCGGCTTACTTCAAGGAAAGGATTGAGTATGACGTCATCTCTCATGCTGGGCGTTTACGAAAAACCACCCATACTACCTCTATATTGACATTTGAAATCCCTCGTCATTTGCAATTGTATGGTGAAGGCCATGGCTTTAAATGGATGGGTGATTTTTGAGTAATTCCTCAGCAGATCGGATTCGAACTGAGCAGGACAGCATGAGAGATGACGTTATTATAAGATTAATAGAATAAAATATGTTTGTTTTATAAACAGAACTTAGGTACATAATAATAATAGATACATATTAGATTATCAATCCCATTATTTAAGTACGCTGGTTATAATCAGTTGTTATAGATGTGATACAAGTTTTTTTAAATGTGCAATTTAGGCAATGTTCAGCAATTCTGGCGTTGACTGTACATTATTTTAGACTTCGCTCAAGCATTTATACTATAGTAGCCTCTTATGCACCACTCGACTAATAAACCTAGTAATTAAAACGACTGTTTTAGATAATCATTTATTTACAAAAATAGAAACCATTTGCCTTTCTGTAGTGGAATCACTTTTAACACACTTAACATGATTGTAGTTAGTATTTAATCAAACAAAATTAATTCAGCATGTTCATAGAAAATGTTTTGTATACTACATATTATGTCAACATATTGGAATAATTAATTACTCATGCTTTTTATAAAACTGCTTCTTTAAAACTTTCAACTGTCAAAAAGATGTTCATATTCGTTTTTAAGATTACTTTATCAGTCACTGCCATGAATTACTTAGGTAATTAATGGTTATAAATATTGCATTACACAATGTTGTTGAATAATCAATAATTGTATGTATTTAACTGTTTTGTTACTGTAAAAAACTATTCAATAATAAATGTGTATAAATTTCATGTGTATTTTAATAACGTTATAAGGAAGACCTAATCAATATTAGGTTGGTAGAAATCTAAAATCGTCTATGTAACTGAAATTATTTTATCTTACAATAATTTGAACACAAGTTATCTTTATTTTATGTAAAGTTATTCTATAACACTTTATTTTCTCATTTCATTTACATCTCTCAGTGAGAATAATGTGGAACCAACTTTGATATTTCACAAACTATGCTTTAAAATAACTTACTATTTGTTTACTATGGGATGTGGAGTGGTGGACTGCTCAATCCATGCGATCTAGATGCGCCTGCGCCAGAGATAGTTTTTCTATGAGTAGATTTGTATTAGGACGCGCCTGTAACAAATAAACACTAGTTGGAGAAAATGTTATCTGTTCACGTAGTTAATTTGAAAACGCACAAGTTGATTAATTTGGGGGTACCATCTCTATGTTGACGATTATGAACTGGATTGGACCGGATTGCTAATTAATAAGATCGTCGCTTCACCATAACAATGGTATCGGCTCAAAATACACATATTGGCATTTTACCTTTGATGAAAGAAACTACAGGTGGAGGAACGTGTGTCAAAATTGTCAAGGTTGAAAACGTTCTATCAATCTATTCGACCAAATAGCACGCACTATCTACAGTTTATTTCATCTATCGACGATTTGATTGGTTAGCAGAATTCGGCCCCTGGGACCGGGCCCCTAATCGCTTCATTCTGACAATAGTATCGTTACGAAATGACACATTTGTTCATCATCTGTACGACCTACCTGTATTATGAATTATGATATGTCGGAGGGAAGCGCGCTAAAAGTGTCGAGATTGAAAACATTATATCAATGTCTCCGTGCAAATTGTACCGCACACATTATCTGATAGTCTTCATCTTTCATCTAAAAGCTTCAGCTCCGCTGCCGCGTAAAATTGTGCTTCAAATAAGGGTGTAATATTAAGATGCATTTTATATTGACGGCATCAGGAGGCCTACTCGTATAAACGTAACCGAAGTTTCTGATTCGTTTTCCTGCAAATGCAATTTTTATGTCAGTGACTTATGAGTAGGTTTTGCACTAAAACGAATCAGAAACTTCGATTTTCGTTTCCCGAGTAGACCTTTAGATAACAGACAGCTCGCGTAAGCCATGCCATTTTGTTACTGAAAATGTATCTAAAGATTACGAATTTAAGCTTATATTAGGTCCTTACATATGAAATTGGCGTTTTGTATGGGAGGAACAAAAAGTCGAATATTTTTTAATATAATATATTTAATTAATCAAAGTATGAACCATTATTTTCTATGCACTTTTGCCATCTTATAGGTAGTTCATTGATCCCTTTACTAAAAAAACCAGTCGGACGGGAATCAATAAAATCTTTGAAGGCGATTTGGACTGCCCCATCGGAGTTGAATTTTTTCCCTTGCAAGAAGTTATCCAAATTTCGAAAAAAATGGTAATCTGTTGGAGCAAGGTCCGGGGAGTACGGAGGATGTCTTAGACTTTCCAATTGAAGCTCTTCTAATTTAGTAGCCGTCTGTTGCGCAGTGTGTGGTCTAGCGTTGTCGTGAAGCAGCAGTGGCGTGGAGCGATTGACCAGCCTAGGTTGTTTAGCCGCTAGCTTTTCCATCATGGTTTGCAATTGCTGACAATAGACATCAGCCGTAATAGTCTGGCCAGATTTGAGAAAACTGTAATGAACAATACCGGCACTAGTCCACCAAACGCTTACAAGTAACTTTTTTGGGGTTAATTTTCGCTTGGGGCAGTATTTGGCTGGCTGGCCAGGATCCAACCATTGCGCTGAGCGCTTCCGATTATCGTAAAGAACCCATTTTTCATCACAGGTAATGATTCGGTTTAAAATACCTTCATTATTGTGCCGGTTTAGTAATGTAACGCAGCAGTCGACGCGCGTTTGCCGGTTTGCTTCAGTCAATTCGTGAGGTACCCACCTTTCAAGCTTTTTAATCTTCCCAATTTGCTTCAAGTGAATTAAAACAGTTTTATCACTAACATCGCAGCCTGCAGCTAACTCGGACGTGGTTTGCGATGGATCCGCTTCCACAATAGCCTTCAACTCTTCATTATCAACTTGAGTCTCAGGCCGTCCACGGGGCTTGTTCTGCAGGTCAAAATTTCCAGAACGAAAACGTTGGAACCAAAAACGAACTGTGTTTTCTTTTGCAACACGACCGCCATACACATCATTCACCCTTCGAGTTGTTTCCGCAGCACTAGTGCCACGGCGGAACTCGTACTCGTAAATAATGCGATATTTTAAGTTTTCCATTTTGTAAAATGAGTGACGCAAACAGAAAAAAACAGAAGAAAAAAAACAAATGAATGACGATCATCGAAGCACAAATACATGAGTCTATAGCTGTACAAATTTGAATTTGGAATTCCTTACCAAAGAGGAGAAATTTGTGATTAAAGTGGCCAGTACGAAAAACGCCAATTTCATATGTAAGGACCTAATATTTGTGTTGTGCGCTAGCGGTGATGGATGTATATGCTACGTCCTTTTGGATTCTACGTGAGAATTATGCGACGAGACCATTGTCATAGTAAAGCGATTGGTTAGCAGAGTTGGGCCCCTTCGTAGTGAAGACAGCAACCTGATGCCGGTTTCAGAAATATCATGTAGGCGGCCGACGACAAAGCACCTGCGGACGACCCAGCACATCGCGACGGCACTTTCGTGTGTGTGTATGTGTGTAGGGTACTTTTTTGGGCCGCTCTAGTTGCCTGAAGGCGAGTGGAAAAGACATGTGCTCTACCGAAATTTTATCGGCCGATTACATTGTATTAGACATTTTGACTGAAGTGTTCGTACATTAAACGCCAAAGCCATCGACGAAGCTGCTAATCGCCCGATTATCTTTCAAAGAACACCACCCCCTAAGTAGACAGTATCTGTAATAAAGACAGCGCAGTAGGTTCTTGTAGCAGCTGACAGAAGTTATAAGCCACTGATAATGTTTTAACTTGAAACGGGAAGTGAAGTAGTATTTTTTGGGCCGCTCTAGTTGTAGAGGTTGGAGCGGATAAGGCGATCGTACCTGTAGTGAGGACAGCGCAGCTTCGTGCAGGTCCTTGCAGCGAGCGAGTGCGCGACGCCGCAGCGCGGGCGGCAGCGGCAGCAGCTCGCCGCGTGCCGCCTCCAGCAGTAAGGCCGCCGCCGCACAAGTGTGCGTCTCGTCTCCGCAGCCCAGCCAAACGCGCTCGTTCACACTCACCATTCTAAAGGACAATTTAATAACAATAAGTAGGTAATAGGTAGTTTAGACGTGTCGTTCATTGGACCAAGAGTAGAGGCAGCAGCGGCGCGTCGCATCTACATTTTCTTTTTTAACAAGATCCGTCATGTCCGAGTGTAACTCGCGCGCTCGAGGTTTTCGAACGTACTTTACTTTAGGTACGGGTACTTTAGGTACGAGTACTTTAGGTACGGGTTAGAGACTTCGCTGTTTAATAAATACTAAAAATAGTAGGTACCTACCTACATTTCAGATGGATGGATGGGAATGGTCAATTTTTCAATTTTTCAATATATTTTAAAAGTATAAAACCTCCAGAAAATTTAAAACTATTTAGAAATGTACAAGCCGATACCTTTCATTTGATACCCCACACTGTGAGGCAGCCCTTCCTTGTAAAAATTATTCCGCCCCGTTTTAAAAAATACAAAGTCCTCTACTTACAGACTTCTCTATATATTTCGTGTAAAATATAGATCTATATCTACATTCCATATACAATGGGTGAGCAACGTTACCCGGCTGTGGAGTAGCCAGACACATATTATCTGAATTTTTCACACTTGGTCCCTAGACCAATTAGACAAAACTGGTAGAGACCTGTTTATTTTCGCCAAGACGAGTGTGTTTATAAATTTGTACTGATAGACTCTGTGTAAATGGATCAATTAGGATACTTACTTGATGTAGATATCCAATACTTGTTCGAACGTAACACCGATGTTCAAAATAGTTCTGAACACCATGCTTTGATCAGCAGACAACTTACAGCTCATTATTTCTAATTGACGGACGATAAAATCTGAAAGTAAGAAAGTGGTTAGTCATAAAGTTTAATTAGCAATTTAACCGCGTGTGTGACTTTAACGATTTTTGCACGTTTAACTATGCCAAACAATTAGTTTTACTATGTTGTTGCAATGACACTGTTTCATAGAAATCTTTGTAAATGGAATGTGGGTCTGCTCTTATGAGTTTTATGAGTGTTTACGATGACATTAATAAAAGAGCGGCACAAGTTATACGCAAAAGTCTAAAACATTGTCGTTGTAGTAAAGTTACTGATAGTTTGTGCTACTTACACAATGGGAAACAATGTCCCGTGTTCAAATACTCCCTGCCGAGAGATGTCAATTTACTAAGGACAGAGGCGAGGCTTTCATCAGGCGAGGGCAACACTCTTGCGGCCGCTTCAGCCTCGGCTAAGATATTGCTCCAAATGTTCTCGACCAGAATGGCGTCATTGTGGCCCGAACACTGCACTATGGCTAGCTTGCACTCCCATAGGTTGTACCGGTCGGCGTATTCTTCGTATAACTATTGGGGTTACAAAAATGTACAATCACATTAACTGTTTATATTAAGGCTCTGATTATTAGAAAGCAAACGAATACTCTGTAGTTTTTTTGCCGTACTTACGATTCGAATAATCGTATCAAGGCTCTTAGAGTTCACTGAAGTAAAAGTCGTGTTAAAATAATGTAGTTATTTTAACACTTTCACTTTCACTGTCGAAGTAGGTCCTAGCTAGGTGAATAGATTGAAGAAGAAGGTATATACGTGACGAAGCAAATTTTTTGCCTCTATGGATGTAAATAAACTCGGTCCATATGACGACTATGAAGGCAAAAACACGTGAAGTGATTTAGACACGTTTAATAAAAACATCTGGCTTGGAAATGGCATAAAAGTTTTTACTAAAAGCTAGTCAGCAGTGAGGTCTAATACCTGTGTAATCTCCAACAGCTCGTCATCTAACCGCTGCATTAGATGGTGCTGCGGCTGCAGATGTCTCGGCAGCGCGCTGGCCGCGGCCCGCACCGCCATCTGTACCCTCGCAACCTCTCCAGCCTCCTCCAACCTCCGCAGTAGCTCGGCACCTCCTGAGCCGCCGGCACCTGCACCTCGTACGCAGACTACGCCCGCAGATAGCCAGGACATACGCTGGGCGAGGGTAGCTCCCGATCTGTGTAACGGATTGTTTCTCTTATTGACTGTATTGGCAAAAATTCGCCCAACTTATAACTACTTTCATTTTAAAAGTTGAAGTCGAACAGATGCGCTTATACGATGGCGGACGCTTACAATCAAGAGGTAATTAAGAATATAGATATTAGATCTCTGTTGCTATTTTGAGTTCTATGGTAATTTTTAACTCATGGCTTTCCTGAATAAATAAATTAAACATAATTGGCAGCTTCCTTGTATGTTTTTTTACACTTGTTTATGAAGGTTACGCTTTTATTACGCACGTAAAAAAAATTGAGTTGCTCAGGATGTGAGGTTAAGATGTGATATTTTTAAGAACATTTATCAAAACTCATTTCAAGGCCTATCTAAAAGTGGGTTAAGTCTCAGTGCTGTCAGTTCTCCTAAGGCGAATAAATATGTAAGTATGATTAAGGTTGATCAGAAATAAATCCGCGGCTTACCCTGGTCGCGTAGCCAAGCCCTCAAGCACCTCCGCAGCAGACAGATGGTCGCCGCACTGTTCCAGAACCTTCCATAACAGATCCAGGAGGTGCAGCGCTGATTGCGGCGAGGCAGCGCGAGCTGCCGCCTGTAGGTACGTCCGGAGAGACGGCGGCGGGGACGCGCCAATGGAAAGTAGCTCTAAGACAAAGAGAATAAAGTTGATTATCTATTGGTAAAAGTGTGCTCTAATAACTATAGTCGGGAGCGGAATTTAATCTATCAATCACATTGGTTGAAATACTCGTCAGCCCGTTAATTTTTATTGGTATTTTCCAATCCGCTCTGTGTAAGAATTTTACAAAAACAGGGTTCGGTGAGAACTGACTGCAGAAAATATTTCATGTGTAGGTTTAGAGTGCGTATACCACGTCAACTGCAGAAAATATCTTAAAATATATTCACAATGTTACATTAAGTCGAAAGGGAGAGGCCGCTTGAACGTTAGAATTTGTTCTTAAAAATAATAAAGACTAAGTTGACCAAGAACTTGTCAAACACAGAGAGCTCACCTGATCCTAAGTTTTTAGAAACAAGCCACTCGTACACAGCAACATGTAATAGTTCGTCGTTGCGCGATAAACACTCCCAAACCAGTTTTCTTCCCTGTAAAACAAATAAGCTTAGAATTCATACATTAAGAGATAATGGTGTCAATACAGATGTCGCCAAAACTAAACTATACTACGTGTACGCATTTATTTTATTTGTGACACATGCACGCCTATGAAGTTCCCTAATTGTTGTCAGGTGAGCGAATGAAGACTGAATGAAATATTTCATAGCCAGTTAGTTTTTAAAAATAGAGATGCTTATCTGTCGACCTGAAAAATATCGGGACATACGAAAGTTTATTCTTGTTGTTGACAGATAGTTGAAATTATGTAACAAAGATTATTCTAGGTTCTAGTTGTTGATGTATTGAAAATTGTATAAAACTTACAGTTAACCACAGTAACTCAGCCTGTTTTACTTTTTATCCATTATTTTTATATAATGGATAAAAAATAACCATTATTTTTATTGTTGGGAAACGAACGGTAACATTTTTAGTAGTCAAAATAGTTTTGTTTTGGATCAGATTTTATAATAGGTACTATACTAAGTTTTGGCGACACCTGAATTGACACAGATATCTTGGTAGAGATAAACTATTCTAAAAATGCACGCCCCTCCACCGCGGTTACACTTACATGCAAAAAAGATTTATAGACGCAATACACATAAATTGGTCTTTGTCATTGGTTGTTCAGTCACCGGCGCAAGCGATACCACTAAGAAAGAACGGCTGGTTCTGTCGGCCAACTAGTGCATAAATTAGCCGAACGCGCGACAGAGCGCGCTCCCCGCCATACTATGCCTAGGTACACTGGACTGATCGCACAATTTGTTGACGTCTCAGCGCGCGGATGAGTCCATGTTTCCAGTAAAGTTGCAGCACGCACACAAGTATAGTGAGGCAATAAGTATTTCGTCTCACACGTTGAAATTATCACGTTTTGTGGAGGGGCGTGCATTTTTAGAATGGTTTATCTCTATTCAGGTTTGCTTATTCTTACTTGTTCATTTATTTGCCTCCGTGTCAGTAATACAACTAAGAAGTACAACTGGTAGTAAAAACGACACACTTTTGTATCTCTTACTACTACAAAAAATACAAATAAATTCACTCGACTTTTACCTGGAAATTAGCGTCATCGGGCGAAAGATTGATAGACTCGTTGGCAGGCGGCAATCTCATTGGAGCTGGCTCGACAACAGATGTGTCGTTGCTCCGTTCATACATGCGTTCTAGTGCCGAGCACACTTCTCGGTAGATTTCCATCCTAGAAAAACGAGTTCAGTAGAACGATTTGGCAAAAATGTTAAGAAAATCATAAAAATACTCGGAACTACTTTTTTACTTCCTGCGAGCTTATACAGACGCAAGATGAATTTTGATCGATATATTTACTGTTAACGATTTGAAGCCCATGACGCACATCAACATTTGGAGCACATGTAGTGCAGCGGGGCAGCGCTCTTACAGGTCGCACCATTGGTTAGGCAGTGAATGCGTTACTAACCTCCTGTAATAAGTGAGATGCCCTTCTCTGTCCTGAGAAGGCTGGTCACTCTTGTAGAAGTGCAGAGCCTTATCCTGTGGGTCTAGTTTGCAGGCGCACGCTACGCACAACTCGACCACGCCCGAATAGAATCCCGCGGATAGCAGCTTACTGCATACTAATGGCAGGTTTACGTTGGGTGCTACGTCCTGAAAGATAATCATTATTATTATTAGTGCATTTTAATAGGTATTTCAGCACCCATGAACACTCTTAAGCTTTAGTTATATTACCAATGTTTCTACTCATTTAGGTTTTACAAGCTGTTTGTTTTCCACCTTATTTAAAGAAAATAATAAATAAAGAAAATTACAATTAAATAATAAAAACAAAAATTAGAACTAGTATTTAGTAATTGAAACAATTTAGCTAACTGCAAACAATCTACAGGTAGCTCAACTGATCCATATCAATACCAGTCGAAAGCGTCCCCGACATGCTGGCTGCATTGCCCCGCTGTATGGCAATGCTGATGCGCTGCGCCAGATACCCACCAGCTCTCGGGTCACGCGTCGCTTAGACCAGACGCTCAATTACCTTTTTAAAAATCCGGAGAGCCTCGGTACCCCACGGACCTACGACCCCAAATGGATGCTCCAGTTGGGATTTGCGCCTCTTGAGATCCTCGGCCAAATCTGCCGCCTCACCAGCCCTCACGGATGTCCTCGGAAGATGGGAAAGCGCAAGTGTGTCGACGCATCTAGCGTCCCACACAATGGGCCTCCCCAACTCCCATGGGACTATTGTCATGCCGTCGGGCCTCTTAACATCGTCACGCAACAGACCATTCGGTTCGAGAATACCTGGTACGTTAGCGGTGATAAAGGCCCGCCGGATGATGTCGTTAAGGCTGGCATAGCGAGAGTATTGAGATAATACAACAAAAGACAAAAAATTAAGGTAGATCGGTATGTTTGCCAATAAAAACTCACTCGCAGTGCCTTCAGTTATTCCGTGATCATGTCGCATGAAACCGTGCCGAAATATTGGAAAGATCAATACTCAAATCATGGTAAACTTACCGTTGTAAATGACTTTAGTGTTAATAACCATGATGGATTTAAAAGATTTAACTTAAACAATTGCTAAGCAGTATTATTTCTCACTCTAACTTATGTAAATAGAAAAAGACAGAGTGAGAAATAGCAATGCTTCAAATTAGCAGACTAAATAGATATATTAGATAACTTACTTTGCACAGTTTCAAAGCATGATGCAGCATTTCCT